>JADLZK010004245.1:0-162533 GCA_015847255.1 Hyparrhenia diplandra | reverse complement strand
CGGGCGAATCCTTATTCTCATTGGGCTACAATAACGACGTACACCACACTCAGTGAAAAGATAGTGAATTGTCACGTTGACGGTAATTTCGTGATTGGCTTTTAATCCCTACCACCAGTAAAACGTGTTAAGCCAATCGTCAAGTAAATCGATTTACACTAGCGAGTTTTAAGCTGATGTTAGGCAAATGCCACCATTATTTCACTTGACTTTCACACTAACACAGTTCACCAAACTGCCGCAAAGATCCAAAATGCCGTCGTCACAAAACCATTTTGTTCTATAGAGTACTAACTACTTTTAGCGATATAATTTCCTTTCCAATTAATTAATCATGTATGCTCTTAGAGAGAGAGAAAAAAAGAACAAAGCCATTCCACAAGTGATTTTTCTATCGATCGAATCAAGCTGACAGCCGTGCTGACCAGCAGCTTCTATCAGCTTAAAAAATTCGAAAAAGCAACTACCGCTCAAATCGCATAATTTGCATCTTTTGTAAAGAGTTACGCGCGCTTTTGTAGTATTCCTTCATTATCACTTCTTTTTTCAGATGCCGCTGTCTAGCTAGCTCTATTATTTTACTTTTGTTTCCAGCCAGTGCTTGACCGACCCCCCTTTCTGTCCCTGCATGCTGATGTACTCACGGCCCAGGTGGCGAGCTTCTGACTCGACGAGGAAAAAGCGAAACGCGAGACCGGTTATGACTAGTGCCCACATTAAGACACCCCTGTACACGCCATAGAGGAGTAGGAGTAGTAGCTTGGACACAAAGACCACCTTTGGTTTAGTGGCCATGCCCTTTTCAATGACAGATGTTTTCCCGAAACCGGGCCTCGGCCCAGAAACCAAGCAGTGTTTTAAAGCTCGAGGAAAGCGAGACAGAACGGTTGCGACTAGTGTTCACACACGCTATAATCGGCTACAAGTGTTAACGCCTAGGAAGGAGTAGGAGTAAAAAATTTGGACAAAGAAACGACCGATACTTTCTCAGGTTGATGAGGGCCCAAGATTTGGTCGACAGATCTTTTTTGTTTAGATTTCTTCGTCGACAAATCAGGTGAAATTAATTAAAGGTTTGCAATTGAAAGCAAAAATGGGGTTTTGCATTTCGTTTCGTTGATGGAAAGACGAATGCCTTGTTTATTTGATCTCTAGCAAAAAGCTAGACAGCAGCACAATTTTTTCTTTGTTTGTGTACTAACTCCGAGTAGCTACTCACATCTTCATGGGACCCACGAATCACATACACGATCGACGTACTAAGTACGTAGCTACTGTTGCTGGCGTGGTGCATGGTCGGTTCTAGTATAGTACAATAGCACTAGCGTGTGTACGCATGCCCTTGTAACAACCCTTTATTTGTATATATATGAGGCACGCTGTGATCCTTACAGCAGCTGGGGTAGTAGGGAGTACATGCATGCACAAATGCTTTAATTTCTAGTATTTGTGTATACTATGTCATAATGTAATGCGGGCAGTATGTCTTATCACATGGATGTTCTCTTAAAAACTGCTCGCGGGAAAATATCGTTGTTGGCACCACCACCACCACAACAGATCATCAATGGAGGAAGTTTTTGGAGGCAGAGAAATCCAGATTTCCTCCTTTTTACCGCTTCTTTTTAGCTTGCGTTCCATTGGTAACCTAATTTATAATAGGCTACATCACCTTTTTGGAGAAAAAGCTACAGTACTAGTAGATTGGCAAAGGCACAACGCTTATCTTTCTTTGGACCTTAATTGGAAGTTCGTTGGAATCTAGTGAAAAGGAGAAATTAGTTATATAGGTGTCTCTAAATCAACACTTGAACCTCTCATGGCCGAAAAGCACGTGTAATATATGAAACTAGAGTGACATGCCAAATTTTTTTACAACCGAGGATATCATAGTCAAAAACAGAAATACAGATGTTTGTAGCCTTACCGAGATGACAGAAGATAAGAGACAGCTAGAATGCCGAGTAAGCTAGAAACAAAACAATAATTCAACAGAGAGAGCAAGAAGTATGTCCCAGAACATGAAACATGATAAGTGGTCAAGTGGTAAAAGTGGAAAATTTCAAATCTTCAAGAATAACTTAAATTTGACAATATTTGCCCAAATATTTTGAATGTACATAAAGTGGTCATACTTGAGGTTAAAAAGCTCGTCGTTTTTTATAATTTCGTATAGAAGTTAATGTCATTAGCTGCACATTTTAAAATCTACTTGGATACAAGTATATACTGTTCTTCACAAAGTTAAAACAACAAAGACATTTTGTACAATAAAAGGCCCATATGAAAAGTCCAGGGATCTTTCACATTAAAGTTTTATCCCCATTTTGCATGTAACATGCCCGCAAGTATACGTGTCTCTTTACATTAACAAGTCAGGGGAAGAGAGTGTCATATACTTCATCCATCCCCTAATTATGTAAGTCATTTCATTTTTACACCAAATTTGACCGCCGTCTCATTGAAAAAATTGTGTAAACTATTATTCTTTTATCGTGGCCTACTTTTTAATAAAAGTTATTCAAGAATGAATTCGATTTGACTATGTTTGCATAAATTTAAATAAGACAAGTGGTTAAATTTAGAGTAAAAAGAAATAACGAAACTCATAAATACAAATTAGCTACATGTCTACTGTGCATAGTTCCTATATTGAGATGCGTGTGTGAACGTGGTGAGGATAAAAAGATGGATGAAAGGCGAACGTTGGTAGGTATCTTTCAAACTTACGGAACCTTTCTTAAAGCACCGCACCGTTGGCATATACGCCGTCTGCTCGATGCATCCGTCGCAAAAAAAATTGCACTTCACACATGTACTGCGTGCATCTCCTTTCATCGAGCGGCAGACGTATATGTGCAAACATTCTTGCGCCCAATTTTTCTTGCAGCAAAGCTAGGCAAAAGAAAAAAAAGTGATAAGCGTCGATGCATAGCAAGGCATCACGAAGCGTGCCGAAAAAGCTTTGCGCCTAAGTTTCGTGACGGATCCGATAAGAATGGATACTGTTCCATGTGCACAGGCCGGCTAGAAGATACTCGTAAGCTCGATCCCCGTACGTCGCAGTCACTTGCTTTAGGTTTTCGTCGTTAGCCGGCTGCCGATGAGACGACGACGTTGTTCCAACCAATTGCAGCCGCCTGATCCATAGTCGTGGTCGTCCCTGACTACTCGCTGTGACAGCAATACGTAGAGACAGAGGCTAGTGAATCATGAATCCATACTCAGTGAATCTCACTATCAGGTCGATGAATCTAATTTCGCAGCACGTGTTGAAGATGATCGCCGCCGCCATTGTTAATGCAAGGACGATGTCAAGTCGTTGCTCGATGCTGAACCTTCGTTTCACGTACGTGTGCCCTCCGCGGCCTCGCAATCGATTCGCAGCACTGATCTGTTATCAATACGATCCATCGCAGACGAACGACGACGAACGCGGCCACGATCCGCCTGTGCACAGCACCTCACTGTGCCGCGCGCGCCGAGGTGGCGCGGCGCCGGGCGCCGCGAGCTTCCGGCGAGCCGCCGCCACGCGGCGACCTCGCGGCCCCAGTCGACAGTCTACACCGCTAGCTCCAGGACATGGCCGATGGTGTACATGCTCGGAATGCGCGCGCGGCGGCCGATCGGGAGAGCCGGCCGGCCGGCGGCACGTGTGCACGCGTCGTCGCGACGACCGTTCCTTCGAGGCTGTTACACCGCGCGCGCCCGGGGCGTTCGTTCGTGGGGTCCCCTCACGCCGCACCACCACCACCACCAAACCTTAACGGGCACACGATCGAGAACGAAAAGGTGCGGCGTGCCCGACCGCACCGGCGTCGTACGTTCCTCGATCGACGACCACCATATCGTCCGCCGTCGGTTTGTGACGCCAAACCATCTTCTGCCGTCGGATCGGATGGATCAGAGTGCGTACTTGTAGTGGGGCGGATAAGCACACGCGAATATACTAGCGGGTGGTTGAATCTTTGTTGCCACGAGTAAAGCTTGTTCTGTGGAAAAAGGAGGTCCAACAGCTACCCGGCAATCGGGAAGGAAGATACCCCACGTAACGGTGGGGCCATTGAGCCACGGCGTGACGGGGCCTTACCACCTCCCTCGTCCTCTCGGTTTTTCCGCTATAAATACCGGGCATTTCCTCATCGTCTCCCTTTTTCCCCGATTCTCTACCGCCTCATCTAGTTTTCTGAATTGCGGCTACGTAGTCCTTTGCTGTCCTAGACACGTAGTACTGCAACTGTGTGCGGGAGAAGGAGATGTTGGTCTGTGCAGGAAGCCCTTGACTTTGCGTCGTCCAGCCGCGGCACCATGGACATTATCACGTGCGGGTTCACGCCGTGGGGCCCGAGTCGTGCCCCCGCCTGGAGCAGGTGATGGCGTCGACGAGGCCGGTCGCCTCAGCGGAGGAAGCAGCAGCCGAGGCGGCGAGGCACGACGCGGACGTCGTCGCCGATCCAGACCCCCTGACCCGGAGGAGGAGGAGCGGCTCCGTCGTCAGCGTCGCAAGGTGTCGAACCGGCTGTCGGCGCAGCGGTCGCGCGCGCGCAAGCAGCAGCGGCTGGAGGAGCTCACAGTGAGGCGGCGGCGCGGCTCCGCGCCGAGAGGCAGGAGCTGGAGGCCAGGCTGCAGTTGCTGGCGCCACGACCTCGCCGTGCGCTGCCAGAACGCGCGGCTCCGCGCCGAGGCCGCCGCGCTCGCCCGCCGCGTCCGCGAGGCACGCAGGCTCATCGCGCTGCGCCGACTCGCGTACGCCTACGCCTACGCCCGGCTGCCGCCGCAGCAGCAGCAGGCCGTCGCCGGAGCTGTCGCGCCCGCGCCCATGCTGGGGCTTGCGTCGCTCATGACGCGGGCGGGCTGGCTGCTAGGAGAGGGGGAGGAACGAACGAACTCTCGTGTTCGTCGATCGCGCGCACAGGTGAAGTTTTGGCACGGACGGACGTTGTGACGGACGCTCGCATGCTATGGTGAACTGGAAACATTGGCACACTGAGGCTAGTACGGTGCATGCAGCTATCTGAGCACTACATACATACTACAGCGTGTTGACGTGTAAATGGCATAATCAAGTGCTACGACATGTAGCTTGGATGTGAATTAAAGTGAAGGGAAAAAATATTTTATACTGATCCGGCTCGGCACTTGCACGGAAAGGGTCACCGTGATGCGGTGATCTTCACCGTAAAACTGACATCACAACGATGTCATCGTATTTTTCTTATCTCGAGGAATCATCATCGACGCCATCGCCGCAGGCGCCATCGTTTTTCACTGTGCGGGCCAACGACGCATGAAGGGGAACCAGCGTCGTGTCGTGTAATTGTGTTTGTGTCATTGTGTCATGTGCCGGATGTGCGTGTGAAGTGAACAGGCGGAAAAGCTGGCCCTTTTGCCGTCTTTGCGACCCAGGAACGTGAGCCACATACTCCTAACGATTCGTGGGGGACGGGGACCCGCACCGATCCGTTTGTTTGTGTGACTGTGTCGACGGGGACACCGATCGAGCGACCGCCGGGAAGGAGCCTCTCGCATGGGCGTGGCGCACAGAGACCGCCTGGGCCCCTGCCCCGGCCCGTTCTTGTCGTCCTCGCCCATGGCTCCATGTCGTCCGATCCCATTCGCACCTGCCGGGGCTCTCTCGCTGCCGCACGGCGAGGTCGCGACCCGGCCACCACATCGTTTTCCTTTTTTCTCCACGACCCCATTCTCCTGCAAGACTGCAACTTGGGCCTTGTTTGATGTGTGGAGTTGCTGAATCCACGTCGTCCTATGCTATACCAATTCAATCGTCGATGTTCTTTTATGGCTTTACGTATGCTTTGGAATGGTTTTGTCACACTCAATCTTGTAGGTTTAATTTATCGACAGATTTGGCATAATAATTGCACTATGGCTTTGGTGTTTAACTAATTGTGTTTCTGTGTAAATTACAACCACGTGTGTTTTGGGTCACCGGTCTAGGTAATCTTGAGGCTATTGCGGCTAGTTTAGGATGTAACAAACTCTAATCAACTCCTCTTGTCCTAGAATGAATGGCGTTCGGCGGCGGAGAGTAAATGTCTACGCTTTTAAGTGGAAGGAACCCGGACACACCCACGCTCACCATTCAAAGATTGTCACGCATCGTTAAATGCTCAAACGCCCTTCATTCCTGGGACAGAGGAGTACTTAATATAAAAGGCGGGACCAAGGAAAGAAAAACTAGAGTATGTTTGTCTAGAGCATTATTGCTTGTATCCTTGAAAACCAATAGGGGAAAACACTAAGGCTTCATTTGAAAACTCTTATATCCACGGGGTTTTCCCCGCTTTTCCTGGGCTAGAACCCCGCAAGGAAACTTGGCACGGGCCAACTTATAACAAGATTTGGGAAGCCCCATGGAGGGGCAAGGCGACCCGACCCTCGCTTTTGGAGAGATTCTGATCCGTGTTAAGTTTTAATATAATTCAAGCTTTAAACAACACATTTAAGAATCGGAGCACGAACCCTCACGATTTTACTATGTATTCTTGACGCCCTCTGGTACAATGATTCTAAATACTCTATTTTATAGTTTAAACCCATTTTCTAAGCACCCCCTTGTACCAGTGCTTAAAAGCGTGCTTGGGCATCTTGCAAGTAGCCTTGTAATAAGCAACAACAATGGACACCCGGGAGCAAGGTAGGAGTGTGGGCGAAGAACAAGGCAGAACTAGTAAACCACAGTCTCACAATGTCCACCCGGGAGCAAGGTATGACCCACGAAAAGAACAACACCTTATTGGCTCAATCTTTGGTGTCGGGACAAACGTGGGGAGATAGAATTTTTTATTGCTTGTTCCCTAGTAGCAACACTACTACCAGCAATAGTTACTACCACCTCTTGTTTCTACTTCCACAATATATTTTACCCATAGCATGTGCTTACTACCCTCTTATATTAGTTATTACCCCATTGTGGACGCCAAAAGAGTAGTAGACCCTCCGCCGCTTGACCGTCTCGACACAAGAGTCGCGCCGCGCTGCACACGGCAAAAGCTCGTCATCGTGGCGTTCATGGACTCTTGACTCCCCAAGGAAAGGCCCCCGCCCGCCTCCGTAGTCCGTCTCAAAGACCGGACCAGAGTCCATGAATTCGAACGTTACGTCGACGTACACCGGCCCAGAGCGGCGAGTCGACTCCAACACGGGCCGCGTCCACCTCTTCACCCCGCGAAATCTGCCGGCCCAAACCCAACCAGCCAACCAACCAAACAACCCTAGCGCAAAGCGTTTCCGTTTTAGTTTCTCCGCCTCTTTCGCCCACGCGCGCTCTTCCGAACCAGACGCGGCGCTCCCTTCCCCAACCGCCTGCCTCCCCTTCCCCACTCCTGCCGTCTCGCACAAGCGCCGCTCTGCGCTCTTCGCCCGGCCGTCGGGATGGAGACAAAGAGCACGAACGCCGCGGAAGCTCTTCATCGGCGGCGGGATCCCGCGGCGTGGGGCTCCGCTGGGACATGGTCGGGCCGCCGCCCCTACGGGCACGTGGTGGAAAGCGCCGGTGATGGCGTATCCGGGCGGCTTTGGCGCGGCCGGCCGTCGAGTCGAGGCGGGAGGCGGTGCTCGGGCGTTGGACTCCAAGGAGCGACATGCACGACGCCTTTTTCCGCAGGGTGAGCTTTTTTCTCTCTCCATCGTTATTATAATTTATTTATCGCCGGCGTTTAAAATTAACCCGCCTTTGCGCCGCATGCGGCGGTGTTTGGATGTTCTTACTGCACTAAGAAGTCGCAACTTTTAGCCGTAGTAGTTGATACTGTGTTTTGTGCGTTCAGAGCTTATGGGATTAAGTCAGTGCGTGATCAATCTGAAAAACTTTGCTTATGGCAATTGTGGCGTGGTACTGATTTGCCTAGCCTCGTGGATCAGATTGTTGTTCCTCTACTATTTCGAAATTGAGGTTCAAAAAAAAAAAACAAGCTTTGAGTTTATCTATGTAGTATGTAAAATTCATGCCGAAAAATTGAAGCTTTCACTCTCAAGTATGAAAAAAATTGAGGTGCTTAGAGAAAAAGACGAGCGCATGTACAATTCCTTTGAAAAATTGAAGCCTGTCTAGATAACTTTGACACACTTCAAATTCATAGCGAGCCTCATAAGAGAAGATGCAAGTTGAATGAGCATTGCATCCTTACGCTAAAACCACTACCCGATAATTCTTGCTTGATTGCCCCAATGCAAGTTTGTTAAATCAGATTTCAAATCCTTTCTATATGGCACACCCATTGTTTTGGTTTTAAGTGGTTTATAATCATAAGTTCAGATTCTCCATTGTCCATGTGCTATCTGAGGGTGGAGGTGCAATGCCCGCAGCTTATCCGCGGTTCTAACTTTATAATTTGGTTGCTTGTATATGTGTGGTGAGAATGTGCGAGGTGGCACATGTTTTTTCAACCCATAAGAACTTAAGAAGCAAGATTTTCAAATATAAAAATCGATAGTTCTTGATGGTTTCGTGTATTTTGTAGGAAGTGTGGTCAGAGATATTTGTCCCTACTCCCTATAGACATGTTCTTCCTTTTTGATATTTAACTCCTATGCCTATCGTGTCCCAAGCGAACTTATGTTGATCTATTTAATATTTTGTTGGTCGGTTTGTTCAATCGGTTGTTTTTCATTTATCTAATGATATAAGCTTGTGTCTTGTGACATTTTGCAAAAACATTCGGTCCAAAGTTATACAAATTCTACTATGTTCTTTTTTCCGAAAGCAATTTTCTTCTTTACAACACTTATTTGTATGTGTGATTTTGACTTTCATTTGATTGATCTTTGGTGATGTATAGGTTGATGTGAAGAGGGCGTAAAAGAAACAAGAAACAAGATCTGCACGGACTAGCACTACCTCTAATTCGGATCTTGATTTGAAGGTCTTTGTGGGGAGGGTTTGGGCATGACGTCACCAAAGACCATCTCACCATTATTTTGAGAGGTTTGGCACGATAACCGATGTTGTCGTGATTTCGATAAATTCACAAGAAAACCAAGGGGTTTTGGCTTTGTCACATTTGATTCCAAAGAAGCTACAATCAAGGTTTTAAAGGATAGGTATCATTATTTGAACGGGATAAAAGTGGAAACTAAAAATGCCGAACAAAGGGATCAACAAGCAAAGTATCAAAACAAAGCACCATTATGATTCGGGTACATAGTCAAGGGCGTAATGTACTCCCCCCGACGCTTGGTATTATGATTCAATGGACATGGTCAATGGTGGAATGTACTCTCACGCGGTTACCCTATGCCCCTTACTACAATGGTCCTTATTTGGCTTATCCATACCCATATCCCTATCATTACACACCTCTTGGAATCATAGACAATGGCTACATGGGGAACCAAATGCACAACTCTTATGATAGCAGATTGAGTCACGTCAAGGGAAGTCGTGAAAAATTGGCATACCGCTTCCACCGGCATGAAATCGGACCTTGTGAAGTCGATTCCAACAACTTACCGGGCAAGTGATCCTTGATCACCTTCGATGAAATTTTTTCGGCTACTCTTTTTGTCTTTTCGGTATGTAGTTAGACCGACCTTTTTGCTATACTAATAACATGAAGTATTTACGTATGTGTGTGTAGTTAGGTTCATCTTTTTCCAATTAGGCCTAAAGATATGTGAAACAGGTCTAATAACAATTGTATCACGCCATACTTTTTCACGATCTATATCATCAATTGTCCATTTTCATATCCGGATCTTTATGACTAGAACTGATCATTTATTCCTCGATTCCTTTTATTGATTTCTTAAACTTATTCTCTCGACAAATGGGGCCAAGCATTTATACTAAGCTTTGTTGAGTGAACTTATCCTTTGCGATCATATCATATGACAAAGATTCATGAATACCATATCTTGTAGTTTTTACAATACCGGATGATAGCTAGTTGGTTTTAAATTTTGAAAGGTAGAAGGATGGATACTCCCATCATTGTATATGGTTGACGCTAGACAATCCAATGTTTTTTGTTGGCTTGGAATCTGAACATAAGTTCACCGCTTGACTCGTAATTCTTTTCTATCAATGTTTCATATAATGAAATTGCAAAAGTTGTCCATTGTGTAGTAGTCTCGTTAAACCTTTGTTCATTACTCCTACTTATGTGGTTCGTGTAGTGTTGTTTAGCACACAGCTATTGCATGCATATACCTTATCTATTCTCACGCTTTTTTTTTTTTCTTATTATGCGGTGAGGAGGCTAATCTTACAACATTTGTAGTGCTTAACCGGTAACAATGTTTTTTTAGAACGCTGCGGCTGTGAAGACTCATCAGAATCGTTTTAGTTACCTTCATGCAGTCACTCTTTGTTCGTACCCTGTACATGCAAGCAAATGCGAATCACCCTCTTTACTTATGCTTGATTCAGATTCTGCTTTGCCATTGCTGTTTTTTTTACTGCTATCGGGTGTCTTGATGACCTTGGCTTCCATGTTTATGTAATCGCTCACCTAAGTGCTGAGATCACACCGATCTCTGCGTTGTTTTTTTTACGGTGGTCAAGCCTGTATGGGGTTTTCTGAATCTCGAAGATTCAGTATTCAAAATCTTAATCAATCCCTATATCATTGCTGTATATCGTCGCTGCTTCGCTATCCGAACCGGTCCGGGCTGGGATACTATCAAACCATTCAGCAAAATCAGCCTCAAATCTCTTTATTCAAGATCACGTCTACCTATCCGTCTCGCAGAATTCTTTGCTTCCGCTTTCGTTTGCATGCATGGCGCAGCAAGAGCAGCTGATATGTGATACGGGCGTGTTTGGATCCTCTAACTTGGTTAGAGTTAGAGTTACTTTCTAACTCTAACTCTAACCTTCAAGTAACTCTAACCTATAGACAGTTTGGATGGCAGAGTTAGAACAGGGTTAGAAGCACTTTTCCAATCACTTTTTCAAGTTAGTGTGTCTTTGGGTTGGTGGGCTTTACCAAAGTAACCCAAATATCACCCCCTCGAGGGGTTACTTCTTTTTGGTGGATTAGAGCCAAAATAACCCAATCTAACCTATGTGTTTGGATGCTTTTGGGTTATTTGGGTAAAAAATAACCCAATCTAACTCTAACACGCATCCAAACAGGGGCCACTATAAGCTCCGAGCCAAATATAGCACATGTGTCAATACTAAAAAAGTTGTCCTAGAGGTTGCCAATCATATTTCTAAACTACTCCCTGCATCCCAAAGTAAATACATATCACGCTTTTTAAGGGGACATTGAGTTAGATAAAATATATATGGAATGGAAATATACTAATATTTATGTTTCATGTTAACTAAGTATGAGTGCGCCAATAGAGTACCTTTATTGATATCTTTCTATGCTCTTGTTCTTTCGAAGTGTCCGAAAGAACCGAGATCTTCCCTAGAGCGAGGGAGGGATGAATAAGTGATTCCTACAAATTTGACAACTTAAAATGCAATGGATTAAGCAATCGTCCAAAGATGCTGCAAAAACGTTTGGTTGATTGGCTTGGAGTGACCCATCTGTCTGAATTGATTTCTGAATGAATCCGGTAGAGATTTCATCAAGGATCACGAGCAAACCAAGGACCTTTCCTTTGCGTATGGTTCCTTCCTTTTCTTTCAGCTCCTCAACTGAGCGAGGGATCGTTGGTGGTGGATCGCCATGTATGTATAAATTCTAGCACTGGCATGTATGTATAAATTCTAGCACTGGCAGGGCTAGGCAAAGCAAGCTTGCCACAACACGCCATGTCTCTTTCTTCTTGACTCCTGGCTGCAATACAGAGCTGGAGTAGCGGCGAGTGGATGCATGAGTGAGTGAGGGGGTGACCGACTGAAGGCCTCGTGACAGGATGCTGGCAGAGCCCAGAACTAGTAGAAGTCAGCACCAGTTGACAGTGGTATAGTACACGGAACCGGACGGCCATGTGAAGGCCCACGGAAGCTCACAAGATGCCATGTTCATGGCGAAGCACCGATGCTAGTACTACCACTAGTGCACACACACCAGCAGTAGCGACCTGTGACCCCTCCTGTCACTCCATGTCTCTCTATCTGCATGCAAGAAACAGCGAGGAACGAAGGGTCTCGTCCCGGTCATCGTCTGTCGTGGTCATCTGGCTCTCGCCTCTTCTTTTCACATGCTGTTATTATGCCCCAAAAATTGATGGTGCAGTACAGATAGGGATTTGACGGGGGATAGATAGATACTCGTAGATAAGATGGGCGGCGTACGTGATGGATGATGGTTGATGGGTGGCGCGGTGACGCCGGCCGGAAGAGAATCGGCCCCTCTGGCGAATTTGGGAGAGAGCGGCGGGGACGGCCGGAGCCGGACACGACACGACACGACGACGCGACGTCGGCTGGGGTATCCAGTATTATTCCGGTGCACCGCGCGGGGACACGGGTGTGTATAGTAATCGGAATCCTCTACTACAGTACAGTACAGACAAAGGTAGAAACGTGGTAGTCCGGCAAGGTGGACCAGGTAGAAACGTCCGTGGCGTCCTCGCTCGACGGTGACGGCCTACTGTCTTTCTTGGGCCACGTTTAGATGGTAAAAATTTCGCAAAAGTAACTGTTCCAACTCCCCCGTAAGCGTTTAGTTTGTTTGTGGTAAATATTATTATCATGACGTGCTTCAGGCTCAAAAGATTAGATGCTTTGTGATGTACAAACAGAATTGTGTAATTAGTTCTTTTTTTACCTACATTTACTGCTCGAATATATATCTTTTGGTGTATTTAATGTGATGTGATGGAGAGAGTTGAAAAAGTAGCAAATTTTTGGCAAAAAAATCTGACATCTAAACGAGGCCAGCGCGGCGTTGGTGTGAGGACAGATGAGAAAGGAGGTACTACTCTTTGTGCTTGTGCGTATTCTCGACACATAAAAATGCCAAAACATCAACCGTGAATTTCGTCAATCAATCTGGAACAGTTTAATTTGATAATTTTCTAAAGCAGACACTACATGGAGGCATAGAGTTGCACATATTTATTTTTAGAGGCATTTTTATATATATTGCATGATACACAGCTTGACTGCAGGTTAAGGTCCAACCCTTTTAGCTCTTCTGTCAAAAAAAAAAAAAAAAAAAACTTTTAGCTCCAGACGGCCGGTTTGGTTTTTTTCCCCTTTGGTCCATTACAGCCCACTACCCGTAGTACAAACAATTTAGCCCACTAATGAGTCTAAATTCGTTCGGTAACTACAATAGCCCATCAACTCGTGCTTTAGCCCAACAAAAATTATTTATTCGTAAATTAAAAACTTTGTAGGTAAGAAAAATATGGAAAAATATATACAATTAGTCAAAATAAATAATAGACTCATGTGTTTTGATCCTTTGCATTGCAACTCTCTAAAGGTTTTAAAACGTATTAGTTGAAAATATAATTTAAGTTATATCAACTCTTGCTGCGTCCTCTTTTAACATGATAAATATATATTCCGGTCTGCAAATTTTAATATTTTTTGCACTTGCAGTTCATACACTCTGCTCTTAGTAATTACAATGGCATAAACATGGAGCGCAATTATACAATTGTTTAAGCAAAAACATAGTTGTTTAGCTTGCAACAAGACACTCAAGATATCTAATTCATCTATTGAAGAATTATGAACTTAGCATTCTTTCATAAAATAAATAGAGAGCCCACAATTAAATTACATGCACTATTGAATTACACTACTAGTCGTTCCTAACTGGCAGGTGGGACCAACTACGGTCGAGTCTCCCTATGAGTCAGATAGTATTGAAGGACCCGGTCGCTGCGGGGCGTCTTGGAGCCGATCGGCGGTCGGCGGCCGCCGACGGGGCAAGCCCGGCGGCCGGCCCACCTAAAGGCCTTCCTCCCGTCATCTTCTTCCTCGCCTCTTCTTCTTCCTCCCTCACGCCCGCCGCCGCCGGTCGGTCCGGCTCCCGCCCGTGGCGCCCTAGGGTTGGCCTGGGCTATGGCGAAGCTAGGGTCACAGCCCCCTTCTTCCCAGCTTCCCGGTCTTCGCGCCACCGCGCGCCGCCGCGCCGTCATGGACAACCTCAACGCCCTGGCTGCCTACCCCAGCCACCCAAATCGAATGGGTCCAGCCAGCTCCCGCTCACGCGCCCTGCCGCCTCGCTCACGCCCGACGGAACGGCCGCCATCGCCGTGTCGGCGGCCACGCGGCTCGCCGCACGCATTCTACGGCCGGGAAGGAAATCGAAACCGAACCCCAAACCGGAACCCTAACTCGCCGGATCGTCGCCGTTGCCAGCTCGTCGAAGAGGAAGAAGAGGGAGGAGGGGGCCGAGCCGTGGGCTAGTCGGCGCCGAAGATCGGGCCGTGGTACTGTGGTAGCCGCAGTCAGTCATATACAGAGATGGCATTCGGGTTAACAATACTAAAGGAACATAAAAGAAATTGAGTATATCTGAAACACACATTTAGTACTCCTTCCTTTTTAATTGTTTATTTCCTTATTTAATTATTATTATTATTATTATTATTATTATTATTATTTGCTGAGCTAGGCTTTTTTTCTTTTCCTCTACCACCTTTCACGTTTTCACCTGAATCATGCCTCCTGGTCCTGGACAGTGCGATGAATAGTATCAATGGTCACTGTCACTCTTAATTAAAAAAAAAAAAAAGACATTTTCTATCTGAAAAGGTATTTTGTTTTTTACTTCAAATGTGCAGGAGGATCAAATGCTGTTATTATTGGGCAGTGCAGTGCTCAGAGCACAGACATGTTTGAATGGTTTGACTGTGCAGCAGGTCATCTGTCATCTGCAATGCATGAGCGTACTGTACTGTACTGTTGTCCGGGGTAGTGGGCAGAATGAAACTGACATCAAATCAGCTTTGGAATCTTTGATGCAAAGCCACCAGCCATTAACGTTTAACAAGCCGGAGTTTAGTGCTTGCTTGGCACTACAGAACACAATCTAGTAGTGGCGTAGAAGTAGCAATCTTGTTTGCATGCAAGGGACAGAACACGATCTATGGCTCACAATCTAGTAGCCCCTTCGCTTTTCTTTCTTTTTTCAATCTTGTTTGTATGCAGCAAGGGAGAAGGTGAAAGCGAAATGGAATGTGAGGAGGAATTAAAAAGAAAGTGCAAAGCAAAAAGATCATAGAGCACGGCACAATGGGAAACTCGGCAAAGCATGGTAGCTGTTCCCTTTGGTCCCTTGGTCACTGCAGCTAAGATCTATGGCTACCGAGCCATGGCGGTCCAGGGCCCTAAAGACTCGAGCAACTTTTTGCATTCAAGGCTGCATTGCACCGTTGCCTCTGCCCCTGTGTGCCTGCTATTTTCACTACAGTATCTCTGTATCTCTCTCATGTCATTGACATCTGCTACTAGTAGGAGAGAAATCAGAGTAGAGATAGAGTATCAGAGAGAAGAGGGTAGCTTTAATCGGGGATGGCTGATGGGGCTGCCATGTCAGGGGTGGGGAATGTGGAGGCATGCCTGCACAGTCCTGGTGTGTCGCGCCCCACAGCACAGGCCACAGTAGCACACGCGCGACGCGACACCGACCCATGCCGTTTTGCTCAGCGCCTGCCCGCCCCGCAGCAGTTAGCTGTGCATCAGCTGGACTCCTTCCCCGTCGTCGTCTATCTTAGGCAATGCACATTTCGGTGCAACCCCATTGATTCCTCCATACCCAGCTCTGTCTGACCTTCTTCATCAAGCATGGCTGCATGGGGATGGCATGCGTTGCCATGCCATGCCATGGCATGTCGTTGATCGGCATGCAGCAAGTGCGAGCCTTTGCGTTGCATGGGCAGGCATTGCCTATTCTATGCAATGCTTCGAAACATGCGAGGAGGATAAAATACAATCATAAAATATGCATTGAGTTGAGCAGGAGAAAATAAATGCATGCAATCCAACAACCGTATACTACTACTAGCGAGTAGCACCTTCCAGGCCGTCTTCCATGAAACGGTGATGATGATCGGATTTTGCAAAGATTGGATTCCAATGATTTGCGACATGTTTGGAGCTGACATGTAAATCATGGTAGCAATCGTTTGCTCCTCCAGTCACCTTCGTGTAGAGACTCCGTACTACAGTAGTAGGTTGAGGATGTGGTCGTCGTAGCTGAGCCACACCAGTGTGATCAGACAGTGTCGATGTACGTACAGTACCCGGCTGACTCTGCAATCTGTACTGTTCCCTGAGTAAATGCGGCCATGACTGCCAATCTGCCGAGGAGTAGGAGTACCACTTTGCTTAGATCTTATTCTCACAATTTCTAAAGCTGTGTTTAGATCAAATAGATGCTTGAAATTCCCATCATATTGAATCACTAAATGTAGCAAACGATGTATGCACGGAGCATAAAACGCATGTAAATAAAATAACTAATTACACATTTTGGATTTATGTTACGATAATAATCTTTTTAGTCTAGTTAGCCCATGAAAGTATAATATTTATCACAAACAAACGAAAAATATCACAATGCTTTTCAACTCACTTTTCACCTACTTCTTCAGGATCTAATAGGGGTGGAGCCGGGAAATAACTATGATGGGGCCAAGTACTAAGGGGCTGCTATGCGGTGGCGGTGGCGGCGATCGTTCGCCCTAACCTTTGGCGAGAAGCAGTCAGCCACATACGACAAGCATGACTGCTAAACTTAGCTTGCCAACCAAATGCACGCTATCATTAGTGGCGGTCACCAGCGCGGCAAGGCGAAGCGTGGCGCGGAACCAAACACGCACTAAGTGATAGATTATAGGAGGGGCAATTATTAAAAAATTTATTCAAACATATGGTAAAATCTTATGTAGATAAGAGATTTCACCAAACATATGGGGTGCCCGACATCCTTAGCCTCTCCCTCCCTAAACCCTCAGCAAAAAGATTTTTCCGTGTTCCAAAATAAGGACATACTCCTACGGAGCATTCTCGTGCTACTAGACAAGTTAACCAATATCAGGCTTCATAGAAAAATAGTGTTGATATCTACTACTCCCTCCGGCCCTTAGTATCGTTTTCCAATTCCAAACAATGTGTGTCGTGGGTCTAATATCATGGTCCACGATGCACTTCATTAGTAGGTATAGATGAAAATGGCTGCCACCGTAGGGATCTCCCCTGCAGTTTTGGTTATAAAAAAACTATGATGGCCTTGTATTTTGTAATCAACTTTATTTAGATGATGTATAAGTATAATAGGTGTACTTGGTATCATAAACAACAACAATATTTTTTGTATATATTACAAGTAGTCCTAATACTAGCAGTTCGTTCTAGCTAAATTTCCTATAAACAACCTAATGCAACTTGCATGGATACGACCGGAAACGCACACACAGCAACCTGGGCCTATATCTACTTGTGTGCGTGGACCATCACCTGCCTGTCAAGCAGTGGCCACACCAGCAAAACCTGAGAGAGGAGGCCGGCCGAGCTGGGGGTCCATGCAGCCCGAGTACACGGCCGGACACAGTGACACAGTTGAGTTTGCATGGTGATTTTAAGACAAACAGTAGATAAGGACGGGTGGGTGCACAGATGCAGCTCGTGTCATCGATAATTTGGCTTGCATTGCTCGGTTAATTGTCGTATCTGCAGTGGTGCCTGTACGTGTCTGTTGCCCTGAACCAGCCGTGCATGCAAAATCCGGCGATCGAGTGCACATGAGGACATGGCACTAGTAGTACGTAGCCTGTGTTGGCCGGTCCATGTCCATGTGTGGGACGGCGACCCCTCGTGCAGGCGGCAGGCGCCGAGAGGAGGACGGTGCCGCCGGTCGGCCGGCGGTGGGGCTCCCCCTGGCGTGGCGTTGGTTAAGCGCTAGTACCTGCATCAGTGAGTCCAGCTCATTTAAGTGTTTCATCGAAGGCAACTTATAGTACTTTCCGGATTCATATCTTTTGCGATCTTTTGACTGGCTATAAAGCGTTTTTTTACTACCTCTGCCTTATTCAACTTTTTAATAAATATTACCACTTTTGTTATGACTTATTACATCACTAAAGATATTGTAATGACGTTTTGTTTGTTTTATAATTTACGTAAAATTTTTGAATAAGGCGGCTGCACGCTTATACGAAAACAAAGATTGCAGAATTATGGAGGGAGGGAGTACTCAGTGTACGTTCCTTCTGCCCGGCCGGACTGCCTGCCAAAACACCCTCTTCATTTCGATCATGTACTTACACATAACAGTCGTGTAATCATGCACGTGATCAGGCATGTCTCTAGTGTTCTCATTCACGTGATCAGGAACAGAACACCCAGGCCCTTTGGATGTAGGTATTGAGGGTGGAATTTGGAATTGAATTGAGTTTCTCCATTCGGCTGTTTGATGTCATTGGCATTGGGAGATGGCATTTGGACCATAACTAAACAAAAATCTTTACTTCAATTACAAGGCATAAAGGATAACCTCCGTATTGATAGCAACGAACCGAATTGCCGAGGACGTAGGAGCGCGGAGTCTGCATCGCCGGTCACTGACTCGATGACTCGCCCCCTCGCCGCGACGCCACCAAATACACCTGGGCGGAGACCTCTTGTTCCGCACCCGCCGGCATGGGCTCCTCCTCCCTCTTCCCTTACGGAAACGGCCGCGCCACCCCCATGGCATATTCGAGCTCCTCTTCGTCTTCCCCATGGTCGGCGGCTCGAGCCCCCTTCCTCTTCCCCATGGTCATCGAGGATCGGTTCCTCCTCTTCTTCCCCATGGTCATGGCGGTGGCCATGGTGGCCAACCTTCCTCCCCCATCCCCATGGCCGGTCGCGACGGGTTCCTTCGCTTCCCCATGGCCCCCGCCGCGAGGGATAGGCTCCTCTTCCCCATGACTGCCTCTCTTCCATCTCCTGGCCAATGGTGAGATCCATTCCGTCCTCCTTCCTTTCCCCATGGCGTGAGTAGCGGCTCCGAGAGTCTTCCCCCGTGGTCGATAAGGTGGAGCAGCCAGGATTCCATCGAAAATTCTATCTCCATCCGAACAATGGCATTGGCATTGTGAGCCATTTCGTCTTTGGCCGGCGGCATTAGATGCAATTCAATGCCAAGGTCTTCAATATAGACATCCAAACGAGCCCATGGCGATATGGATCATGTGGGTCGTTCACCCCACATGTTTAGGATCATGAGATAAGAGATTTTAGATAGATTATACAGAGATTGCGAAAGGAATGATGCTGACCCACCGATGACCGGGCATTAGATGCGAAAGGGAATGTATATCTTCTTTGTTCCCACCACACTCTTGCCGGGCCCTAAAGACTTTGTGCATGCATGGTGCAAGAGAATACTTTCATACATGAATTTCGTACATGTTTGTATCAGGTATATATATGGAGTATATATACAAGTACTATTTCTGCTTCTAGTGTAGTAGTAGTGCCTACCAACGGCAAGCTTTAGGGCCTGTTTGGAACACGGAATAGAAAACCTCTCTTCCATAGGAAACGCGAGGGTTAGGATTGCATAGAAGTGAGAAAACATAGGAATGCAAAACACAGGAAAGAGATATGTGGTAGCGTTTGGAATGCAGGAATGCAAAACCTTGGAACCATATAAACTATAAGACTAATGATATTTTATTAGTAAATTTGATATAGTTTATTAGTATCTCATGACGCACAGTCCATGGACCAGTTCTATTTAGATGGATGTAACATTCTATCCCATCAACAAAGGCACCGATGTTGCTGTGCCATTTCGTTCTTATCCTTCTTGTTCTCTCTCATGCTCTCTCTCTGCGAAACTTGTTTTCATCAAGCTTCCTGCATGGCTGAATGCACCTGCTAACATTCCGTCGTTTATGCACATGAGATAACCTCCGTTAGATGCTCGCATGCACCTGCTAACAGATCCCATGCACCTGCCTCGATGCTTCCACCGAAAACCGAGTCCGTGCTGTATATCTCTTTGTTCCTGCATTTTGTGGGCCCTAAAAGACTTTGTCCATGCAACGAAAGAGAAGCGTTCCTACATGAAAACGCCACCTGTTTGTATCGGTATATATATGGAGCAAAATAAATACAAGTACTATTTCTGCTTCTATTGTAGTAAAAGTGCCTTCCAACGGCGCCTTTAGAACGTGGGGAAAAACCTTCAGCGAGCTACTTTAGCTGCCTGTTCTGTTCAGACTTCAACTGGTCCATGTTCAAACTTGACAACTTGTTGCCCTCAAAAACTCGTGCTACCTGTGCGCCATGCACGACGAAACACAAGGACGATGCAAACTGCAAAGCAAGGGAGAGAGTGATTCCATCCAGCAGCTGTTCTGCAGTCATCCATGGCACCTGCCTACAAGGACCCACTCAGTACTTCTCTTTGGTCACGATGCAGCTCAGCTCGTACCCAACGCATGGATGCAGTGCAAATCTACGTTAGATTTTGTTTGGATCTTGTGCGTCCGTCCGTCCACTGGACAACGAAAAACCACAGCACACAGCAGCCACCTTTAAATGCAATGCAAGCACTACTACGCATGCAGGTGCAGAACTGTAGTGCAGGCAGCAGGTCAGCAGCCCTTCGCACTGCACTGGAGCAGGTCTACCTCAGCTACTCCTACGCTGGTAACGCCAATGGGACAAGTGCATACGACTATCCATTCCACGCAGGACGGGCCATGACTGATCTCTCACAAGCAATACTATCACTAATCACTGTATTTGCTCCTATCACTATGCTTTGATTTGAGCCTAGAGCGTCTTTTCAAGTACAGCAAGTTCCTCAAAACTTCAATGATCTCCAACCACATCCAAAAAGGGTATAAGGCCCTAAACAAACCCACTAACCATTGCTCCCGTGGTGACATTCTTCTATGTGCACTGAATCATTCACTATGACATGAAAAGTCTATTTAACCATCTTCTTCTTATCACACGGCTTTAACATTCTTCGTTCTCTTTCATTTCTTTTTTTGTTTTGAAGGAATCAGTAGGGGAACTCCCTCCTGATCTTTTTCATTAAAAACGAAAAAGTACTGAATACAATGCACGAGTTGTGCAAAATTATTTTTGGAGCTTTCAAGCTGAAAAAAACAACAGAAAAAGCTAGGGGATATTCTCCAACCACAATTTCAGGGGGCCTACAAGGCTGGGTTTGGCTTTGATACAAATCAAACCAATCTGGTCATTGAAATGATAACTCCAATTTGCATAGGTGCCTTTGCCTGTTGTCAAAAATAAGGTCATTTCTAATATTCCATAATGACCAAGCAGGCTGCAATGACTACCTCTCTGAAGAATGATGCAACGAAGTCCAATCTAGCTTGAATAACCATGCCTAAAGGTGGAAGAGTTAGATTCCAATTAACACCTAGAACAATCCAACAGGCTTCACTGAAAGGACATTCAAAGAAAAGATGCCAAATTGTTTCTTCAGCATTGGAATTGCAGATAGCACAAGAGTAGATGGGCAAGAACATATTCTTCCTTCTCAACATGTTTCTTGTATTCAACCTATCTCTTAAGAGAAGCCAAAAGAAAAATTTATGTTTTCCCAAATTAGAACCTGTCCATATCCATTCAAACAAGGGAGAGGCTTCTTGCTGGCCCATTAGAAATTTATAGGCCTTCTTCGAGGAGTAGAATGTAGAATTCCAAGCATAACTCCACTCATCCAAACCATCGGGATCCCAATCTAAAGAATCCAACATTTCATTTCTTGTATCCTCCCTCCGTCCCTTTAATCATCGTTTTAGGGTTCCATATCACAATACATACTTGTATCTCCTAATAAATTTATTAAAAAATATAGTCAAAGACATATCTAAATATCTAATGGTATAAATTATTATCATAAATATTAAAAAATATACAAAATTAAAAAAAAATAATTTCTCGTGGAAGCGAGGATGACAGATCGATATTTCGTAGTGGAAGGAGTAGATCTTAAGAATTGAGCACATATTCCACTTAACACAAAAATCAGCTAACCGACATTTCTTTATTTTAATTTATGATGAGTCACTACAAGACAATTTAAAAAGCCGGATCATTGCATATCTTGTCAAGTACTAAGTTGGCTCAACATTAAGTGTCCGACGGGACACCATTGATCACTACTAAGTTGACTAAACATTAAGTGCCCGAGTGGACACCGGAAGTTACTACTGTACTAAGTTAACTCAATATTAAGTGTCCGAGTGAACATAGGCACCTAGGATGTAATTGAACGGATGATTGAAAAAAAAAAAAAAGGGCCTATAATTTGGTAAAGACAGAGTATTAGATATAGCTGTAATAACATTTATTAAAGTGCGAAATAAGACTCCCACTCGATATTGTTAGCCATAAACTATAATACTCCCTTCATACATGAAAAGGACAGTGACATAATCTCCAAAGCATATGTTTGATTTCTCTTTTTTTAAAAATATTTATTAAAAAAATTATATATGTATATTTTTATAAAATAATTTTTCAAGACAAATCTCATATTTCCAAACTCAACTACTTAAAAGTTTTTAATGATTTATACTCTCAATATTTAACCCATATCTTTTTTAAAACACATGTACGTTAGCAGTACAAAATTAAATTTTTTTTGGATAATTAGTATTCACAGTCACGGGCTCACGGCTTTGGCACTGCCTACTAGGGCGCGCAGTTGCTCTGTTTGTGGTAAATATACTTATGCCTTGTTTAGTTACCTTCAAAATTCCAAGTTTTTCACTCTCTATCAAATCAATTGGTGGCGCATGTAAAGAGCAGTAAATTTAGCTAAAAAATAAAGCTGTACAGTTTAGTTGTAATTCACGAGACTAAAAAAATAACAAGCTGTACAGTTTAGTTGTAAATCACGAAACTAAAAAATAACAAGCTGTGCAGTTTTAGTTGTAAATCACGAGACGAGTCTTTGAGCCTATTGAGTTTATGATTGGATAATATTTACCAAATACAAACGAAAGTGCTACGCATTTACCAAAATTCTACTCCCTCCAACCCAAATGGTAAGTCGTTTGACTTTTTTTTTACTCCAAGTTTGACCATTCGTCTTATTCAAAAAAATTGCGCAAATATAGTAAAATTTAAGTCATTCTTTAAGAATTTTTATTAATAAAAAGAAAGTCATGGCAAAAGAAGTGATAGTTTGCACAAACTTTTGAATAAGACAAGTGGTCAAACTTGTTTTCAAAAAAAGTCGAACGACTTACAATTTAGGATGGAGGGAGTAACATTTTAAGGGACTGTTTGGTTGCCGCCGCGATGCGCCATGACTAAAATTAGGCAGCCACACATCTAACGCATGTGTGGTTCATTAATAACTCTACACACGCGCCACAACTTTCTCAACTGGGCGGGAGGAGGAAATCTCGCCACAACTTAGGCGGTCAAATACTTCGCCGCACCTTCGGAGCCGGCACAGTTTGCATGGCCAACTGTGGCCCAGAAGCAAACAAGCCCTAAATTTCATGTGCAACTAAACAAATGAACCAGATGGAGACTCCACTCCACTACGTGTCCAAAGGCGTCTTGTACGTACCGTATTTGTACAATTCTGTCCTTATTCGTTTGAACTCGTCAAACTCGGCTTTCAGAGCAAAAGCAACGGATGCATGGATACAATCCTCGCGTTCCCTGCTCGACCATTTTGTTGGTTTGTGCAGGCCGTTTTTTGCTCGTTTTGCGCGGTGTCAGGCCAGTATATGGGAACGCATGGCAGCGCAACACTACTGTTGGTGTTGGGTACGAGTACGGCACAGGCGCTAGCGGCCGGCCGGGATCCAGACTCGAGATGGTCAAAAGGCCAAGCACGCAAACGACAGCGCGCGCATGCATGGCCGCCGCTCCTCCCTGTGCCGGCCAAACTCGCCACCATGCACGCGCCGACGCACCCCATGCATGCAACTAACGACGAGCTTTGCATTGCCCGTTGCATCATCTTTGCATCGTCTCAGACCACAGATGGATGGATGAGCTGCCGGCCGGCAGGCCGGGTCACCGCAGGGCCCCGTAGACGAAGACGAACCTCCTCTCGTCTCCTGCATGCCCCCACGCCTTTGTTTTTGCCTTTCCTAGCATTAGCTTTGTCTCCTGTACCGCCACGCCGCTCGCTGCCGGCCTGCTCTGGAAGCTGAATGCTACTGCGCCTCTGTCTGACCAGCTGAGCCTAGCTACTTAGCTAGAGCTACTGCTAGCATATAGGCTGATAGGCATGCAGCATACTACTGCCATGCATGCATGCATGCGACCATGGCCATGGCCGCGTGGTTCGCCTTATCTACTCTCGTGAATCATCTGCGACTTCTTTTCTTTGGTTCTGCGTTTTGTCACCTCCGGCGCCATCGACGTACGTACAGTACCTCTTCTCCCCTTTCCTTGCTTTGCTTTGCATATCCGTGACTGATGCCGGCCGGCCGGCCGGCCGGTGTGTGTCACACTCACACAAGATGCAGTAGTACTACCATGGCCAGCTAGTTGCCTCCTCCACATCGATGCTGCACAGCTCTGGAGAAGGGAAAGGCAGCGGTTCAAGTTCGAATCGGTGAAAGATTGACGGCTAGCTTGACATGACGCGGACGCAGATTGCGTGTTGGACGTACTGTACCTAGCTGCATGCGAGCTTGACCACTGCCAGCTTCTGGCTACTACTAGTCTCGTCGTCGTTGAACGGCGCAAGACGGCGGCCAGGGGGTGCCAGCCGAGCGGCGAGTGTGCATGCTGCCGACGGTGAACGGGTTCGCACGCTTTCCTGACTCGCGTCGGGAAAGAAAGACGGCCAACGCAGCCAAGTTCTCTGCAAAAAGCCAGACAGGATAAGATGGGAACGGTTGACACGGAAGAGCGATCGAGTCTAAAATATTCATAGATATTTTCTCATTTTCATTACCTTATGAAACACTTTAGTTACTAAAGTTGTTTCCAAAGGTTAGCTATTTGGCTATCTAAATGTGACGTGATAAAAAAATTAGAATATAGAGTAGTCACTAGCTACGTACTATTTCATATAGTCTAAAAATATGTGAGAAGAGCATTTGCGTCAATAATATAAAATATTCTTTGTTATTGTCTCTCACCTCCGATTGGCGGAGGATCGAAACAAAATTAAGGTGTGGCGAAATCGATAACATAGATACTAAAAATTTCTTATTGGCGAAGATGCAGTCACAATGATCGCCTGAGCCTGATCTAACCGAGTGGTGGCGCTGTGACGCAGCGGGGTGGCGCAATGCGGAGATACAAGATTCGATTTCGATCTCTCAATGACTATGCCAGTGGTGGAATGGACGGACGGACGTCATATATAGGTGACCACTTAGGATTGTGTAGGCCAAAGAATCACACCCATATAGGTATATACATGACCACTTAGCACAACACCAACAAAAGTATCTGTAATTAGTATATACTATATGCGGTTCATAATTTTTCTTACTTAAGTATGGCGAGCGCCGTACCTTGCCATGCAAGAGCTCCGCCACTGCTCACCTCCACATCGGTAGGACTATGTAGATACGACTAGCTATTACCATAATTACCAATGCAAACGCCCTAATAACTACTATTTTGTATATTCTTCTACTAGTATATACTTTTCCTATTCCCAGTCACCTGAAATCAGATTTATCTTCACTACCTTGTTTAGTTGGAAAAAAAAAACTTGGAAAAAAAACACCGTTAGAACTCCTGTAGCACACTTGTAGCATTTTTTGTTTGTTTGTGATAAATATTATCTATAATGGTGTAACTAGGCTCAAAAGATTCGTCTCGTAATCTACATATAAACTATGTAATTAGTAATTTTGTTTACATACATTTCATACTCGAATATATATATCTTTTAATATATTTAATGTGATGTGGGAAAAGTAGGCCCAGAGATACCTTGATGAATTGTCTAATCGTATGGAAATAGAGCGTGGGGCCTTGATGCCTGCCAATCTCGCCGACGTTAACATGCATGCATATACGGAAGCTAGTACGATACTGTACGAAACAACGTTAGCTATTTTTTAGTAGGAAACAGCTACAGTCGTAAGCTATTACTGTACCTGTCTACGCCATCACAGTATCCACCGGTCTTTCGTCTCTTCCAGTTTACCAGGCGTCGTCTTCAATAGGAGAATGTTTTGGGAAGAGAAAAAATAATGGCGTCTGCCACCCATGAATGGTTCTGCTTCTGCTAGCCTAAAATAATTCTTTGATCAGACAAACTGTGCACAACTGCACACCAACGTGTGATCTGAACTGCAGGCACCGGACCGGCCGGCCCTCTGATCGGATTCATGGCACATCCTATATTGATCATACGAGTAATAACTTCTCACAGTGACAAACCATGACAGATCAGGGAAAGAAATCTGTAAACACAACGGAATATAGTGAAATCCATCAGTCTGTCTGCAAAGTTTCTTTAAGACCGGCGCCTGGCGGGGCCTGTCCGGCCCAACTCCCCTGCATGAAAGGGACTGGAGCATGGAGCAAAGAGGCAGAAGAAGTTAATCTTCCACACATTTTTTAATGGCATATGCGATGATCTCCTGGTACCTTTTCCTTTGGAGCTCAATGCTCAATGTGGTGCGTGCTAAGATTACCCAGCTTTGCCCAAGGTGGCCCTGTTGGCTCTAGCAAAAGACCAAAAGTGCTTCCATGGAGCATGGGTTGTAGCTCCTGGCCACTTGCCATCATTGCCTTAATCAAAGTTGTGTGCGCCTGTGCGGGCAACAGGAAGGGAAACAGAATGCAGGAGCCTGGGTTGTAGTGTGAAAGCTTAGTGTTTAAGGGCTTCATCAAGCTGGCTCGTTAGTAGCCACAATACAAAAACAATGGTAAAGCTTTTTTAGAATGAAAAAACAATGGTAAAGCTGAAGCTGAGTAAATGTCTATATATCAAAGAAGTCCTAAGATTGTACCATAGAATAATGTTTCGTTGGAATTTCTAATCTGATAGCCGAGATAGATATGTAATTACACTCATCAAGATTGGACTAATGGTGTGGGTAGGTTCGGTGGTGGCTGTGTGTTTAGTTTTGGAGCATCGATAGAACTAGCCAAACAAATATATTGCTCTTCAGTTTGTTGATAATGGCTGCGTGCCTGGCCATGTTGTATAAGCAATGAATATTGTTCCCTCAAAGTTGAGTTCTTCTAACCATTTATATCCTCACATAATCTTAGTCGGGTCCATCTTTGATTGTATGATCCAAAACGAAGAAAATTTTTTGTTTCACCTTCATAAGGCGAGCAAAATGCAAGTCAATATTCTCATGGGCCAATAAGCCTGAGATAGGGGAAAATCTCTACCAAAATTAAATTTTTCTTATGGTTAGTTGCAAATAATGCCATATTGACGGAAGACAGTATGATCAAAAGACAGTGGCAAGGAAATCCTTCTTGTTTTTTTTTTTTTTTCCGTGATCAACCTGAATCAGCTGTTGTCAAAAAAAATAATAAAAAAAACTGAATCAGCTACACAACTCCTTTTCACATGTTCTATGGATAAAGTAGTATGCATTGGAGCTGATAATGTTCCAAGATTCTTCCACAAACCTGGCTTGGTGTGAGAAGTGGATTCTAAATGGAAAACAATTTCATGTTGATGGGATTGCAGCTATATATCGGTCTATATGGAAGATGAAGAATAAAATATGTTTTGAAAGGAAAAATTTCCTAAATTATATTGGATATGACGAGAACATCCTCCATTGTTTTTTTTTTTTTGGGCGCCTCTCTCATCTGGATACAACTGTAGTATCGTTAAATTACATACGCACACACGCCTACACCACACACACGCACCACGACACACACCACCTGCATACAACCAGACCTACAACTATACAGGATATCGGGACGCATCCTTGGAGAGATAACTAGAGTCGAGGCTCGCGACGGAGCGCGTCGCGATCCCTTTGTGGTTCCGTGCATTGAGAGGCACATCCGAGAAATTATTGAGGGCGTACCCGGTGAGAGACGGGAGTCGCGAATCACGGGATTCGAACTCTCGCCGGCTGCATGCCCACTGGCTGTGCTAGCCACCCGGCGCTGCTCGGTTCTCAAACATCCTCCATTGTTAACCACTAGCATAGACGCAAAAAAAAAAAAAAAAAAAAAAAAAAAAAGGCCAAGTGACCCACTTGTAGTCGAGACAACGACCGTGTGAGTCTTTCTCTACTTGGAAGGAGAAAGGCACCTTAAAAGCAATAGTCACTCTTCCCATATTATAGTAGTCTTGTAGGGAGATTAAGCCTTTTACGACCGTATGAGCCTTCCTCTACTTGGAAAGAGAAAGTCACCTTAAAAGCAATAGTCACTCTTCCCATATTATAGTAGTCTTGTAGGGAGATTAAGCCTTTTCCCAAGTTAACGTGCCTAAGCAAGAAGATGTCTCAAGATGGATGACCAGCAACACGAGATGCGCTGAAGTATCTGGAGTGTGCCCAAGCTGTTATCTTTTGAAAACTGTTAGCAATGTCTATATGGTCATGTTGTTTTCTAGTTGTTGTGGCCCCCCTCCTTAAAACTTAGCTCTAAGACTTTTGTTTGTTGTATTTTATGAACGTTTTAGGAAAAAAAAATAAGCTTGAGATAAACTTAATATAAGGGTTAAACTAATAAATTTATTAATAAATATTGAAAATACATGGGAGTTTTATTTTATCTTTAAATAGGATATAGGATTAGGTGCTGCTCCAAACAGTCGCAATCTGTCTCTCATATCCTGTTGATCAACGCTATTATTTCTTTTTGGCCCACACACACACCACTTGACCACTGTAGATCATTGAAAAGGAAAAACAAACGATTTCAAATCCATCCAGGCATCCAGCTTTGCATGCACACATCACTGCTATAATATTATACAGCTCGGTCGAACGCGCCAGGCCCCCACGGGCCACGGGTTTACAATACTCTCTAGGGCTCGCATTCACGCCGCTACAACGTCAATGCGCTGCGCTACACTGTTTCCTGTTGCAGCATTTGGACACTCCCGGTATGCTGTATCTATCTCTGTATACATACACCATGCCGTCCGAGTTAATAGACATGCCATTTGCTGTAGCAGCATTAGGTGTCTCACTGTGTCTGTATAAAATACACCATGCAAGGTTCCTTCTGCTGCATGTGTTGCATGAAGTCTGCCCCTGCCTGCACTGTATAGTATGCTACGACCATCGCCATTAATTAATTTATATATACATGTGTTGGCACCCAAAAATGCCCGATCATGATTTTTGGTAACTTAACGTGTCAAGAAGGCCATGGACATGCTTGAAATTCGATGACAAGGTCAAAAGATCAAGAGATTCGACGAAGAGAACACTGCGCCGAAGGAAAACACACGCCGGACGCTGGGACTCAGCCGAGGCGCGTTCGGCGCGACACTCTCGGGCGGTCCGGCGGCCCGGCGAAGAAAAAGGATCACGCAGCGTCGGGGGCTGGTCATAGGCGTCCGGCGGTCCGACCTGGCGCCCTGCCGGTGCCCCGATTTGCCGGCCTTTACGGACTCGCGTCGGGACTCGAGGCACCACGGGATTGCGGTCCTTTACGGACTGCGTTCGAGGTCGAAGGCGCGTCCGAGGCACGCGCCGGACGCGTCCAACGCTTGTGCGGAACTAATCTGGCTCAGTCCCGAGTCTGAAACTGATTAGATTTTAATCGGGGTTTTGAAAGGTTTGGTTTCCTAAGGGGATAAGACCACCCCCTCTATATAATAAGATGTTCATGACCAATTTGATGTCATTTACATCCAATCGATCAAACTACCTCAAAACTCTCCTTAAACCCTAAGTTCTCTTCTCCAACCCCTCTATCTTGTTGTTCGGGCGTTCTCCACAAATTTCGTCGGCATCCTAGGTGGCCTTGCTGGTCCTAGGAGATCCCTCACGCGTCGTCCTCTCGGCGGATCTTTTTGGAGGGCGTTTTGAGGTCGTTTCAGCCCGAAACCGAGCTCCACATCGGCCTTTTCGATCTCTAGATCGGTTTGGTCGATTCTGTGTGGTTCTTCTTTGTTTTCACATGTTGTTTGCAACCTCGAAAGGCATCAAGACCCGCTAGTGTGTGTTGGGGCGATCACCAATTCGCGTCAACAACAAGTAAACTCATGGACAACAATCCATGTGCAATAAAATACTCCCTTAATCAAAGAAAACATACGAATCTAGCACAATGTCACATTTTAGTTTCTTAAGTTTGACTAATTATAAATTAAAAGTATCGATATTTTATACTAATAAATTTCATTAGATTAATTACAAAATATATTTTATAATAAATTTGGGGCCTGTTTAGTTCCCCATTCTTGCCAAAAAAAAAATTTTGGTGTTTTGATCCATCATTTTACACAATGGAACTAAACACATGTGAAGTTGTACCAAAAAATTGAGAAACCTGGTCTCAGGGATTCCTGAACATGGTTCTGAGCTGTACGTTGCATGTAGTTATATAGTATCGATCTTACCATTTCAATGTCGTGTTTGTATATACTTACAGTATGTATGGTTTGAGAGGTGGTATACATCGAAATGACCTTGGTATTTATACCTAGGGGGTGTTCACTTCCCATGCACAACCTAAAAAGTTGCTACAGTTCTATTTTCTGTCACATCAAAAATTTTAACGCATATATGAAGTATTAAACGTAGGTAAACAAAATGACTAATTGTACAGTTTAGCTGAAAAGTTCGAGATGAATCTTTTGAGGCCAGTTAGTCTATGGTTGGACAATAATTACCAAATACAAACGAAAAGTGCTTCTGATAGGCCAACCCAATATATTTCACCAACAACACCCCCCTACTACACGTTACTCCACTCTAGCCTGCACTTTTGCAATGAGATATCAACGTCAAGGAATACTGAATTTTTATGTGAGTACGTACACATCAGTATCCTTCATTCTCTCTACTAGTAGCAAGCTGTATCCATCAATCACCCTCTCTCTCTCTCTCTTCCCTTCTTCATCCCTTGCTATTATTTCTGCTGCGAAAGAGTGAAGGCGAGGAGCGTGGTGCTGCTGCTGCGGTAGTGAACAGCAGACCGGCAGGCAGTGGTATGGATTTCATACGAGAGACAGGGATTTATTAAAACCAGACGCATCGGTCGCTCATCAACATCAACCGGTAGGCAGAAGTGACAACTGTGCAGTACTCCCCTGACCTGACCCCTCTCTATCTCTCCTTAGACCGTCTATAGATCGTCCGATGACAGTACAGGAAAAGCAGATGCCCGGGGCATACAGATACACACACACACACACGCAGTGAAAGCCATTGCTTTGCCGGACGTATTTCTCTCGGTGCCGCGTGTGTACTGTATATTCGAGGGCAGGAGAATTTTCTGGTACACAGGCCTGGGGAATTATTACTTTCTGAAATTACTCGCGTTTGGTACTAGTAGTACAGATATACTATGCGCCGAGCACGCAAAGCGTGGTGATGTCCCCCAGTCCTTGGTAAGTTGATGGTACTAGAGGCAAAGAAAGACGAGGACCAACACCAATTGTGGTCAATAGTGACTGTACTTTTGTTTCAAAATATTTTGATTCCAAAGCAAAAATTTTGCTAACTTTAACTAAACTGTCAGAAACTACTGTAGAGAAATAACTCCTTCGGCTGTACAGTACGTAGTACTGGCTTATATTTCTGTCGATGACTATTGGGCTTCTTAATGATGATCAAACTCTTGTCCTTTCTTTTTTAGAATTAAAGGACCAAGCTCTGTCCATTAACCTGGGTCATTAGACCAAATATTCAGTTTTACTGCACTGTCAGATGGATGCAGCCAGCTGAAAACATTTAAGTTTCAACCTGAACAGAAAACATCACCATGTTTAAGGCAAGAACTACCACTCCTAACCAAAGCGCTAACAACAACAAAAAAGTAAAGTCTGCAGACTTGTTTACAGAGCAGTACCCGAGTTTCTCCGAGGTCTTCCAATTAGTGTAGTCAGGTTCTCTCTCCATTTCAGTCGTAGCACTTGCACAGCCTCTTGTTTCGGCAGCTTGGCCTTTGACAGCAACGTGTCCCTCTTCTCAAACGGGCAAATGATCTCCCACTTTGGATGGTCTTCGCAATTCTATACAAGAGTACTATTTCTGTCCCAAAATATTTATCGCTTACGCTTTCCGAGAAACAATTCTAATAAATTATATAATAAAATATATTAATATTTATCATACATAACTAGTATCGTTAGAAAGATCTTTGAATCTAGTTTTTTACAAATTTATTTGAAAATACAATTATTGCATGTATTTTGTACAAATCGAAAGTTAAAGATGTGACACGAAAACAAAAACGTCTAATATTTTAGAGCGAAGGGAGTATAGCCATACTCTCCCACTGAAACCATTGAAAACATAAGTCATTTCTAAGTTTCCATAAGCACTTTTGTCCTTTCTTTGTCTCCTAGTCAAACTACTCATACTACACACCAACCTTCATCCTCCGCTTGTCGGCGGCATCACCACCGCCAGGCCTCGCCGCCCCTTACCTAGCGCCGTCAAGCCAACCACTCGTCAACGGTTCTGTCTATTTTATGGGTAGTCATAATGCAGTCTCTACTATAGAGTCTAAGTCCTATAGAGTCTAAGTCTATTTATTATGTTCGTATTTATTGCACTTTGATAATGTGGACTGATGTGACACTATATTTATGGAGAAGAGAGGAAGAAAAAAAGCTAAGACTCTACGTCTTAATTAGAATCTAAGTCTATGATAACTTTGAGTTAATAAATATTTTTAAACTCTATGTAAAAGTCTGCATTGTGAGTGCCCTAAGGCCTCACAAACTCTACCAAACTCTAAATAAAAACCCAAACTACATATCCCCAACCTAAAGTTTTTTTTGTTGGAGATGCATACGAACCTGAAATGCAGTTTCTATCGATCGGAGCTCGAGAGAAAGTGAGTGTTAAAGGTGGATAACACAACATATTGGATTTAGTATTTTCTCAATTTAAACATAAAATCTACTCTTCATAAAAATACAAGACATTTAAACTTAATGATGTCATGTCATCCTAGAGACATTCCCAATTTAAACATAAAATCTTCTCTTCATAAAAAGATACAAGACACTTAAACTTAATGACGTGATGTAATCCTAGAGACAGAGGTCTAGCCATCGATCTCCACCAACTCCTCGTACCTTTAAAAATTTCGTTTAGAAAACCGTGTCCCTTCTCACAAACATGCTTCTTGGGCGACACTCTTAAACGGATGGAGGGAGTAGACGATCGAGATCATACACAGAGGGTATATCCAGACAAACCTTAGCCGTCCATACCCGCGAGGTACTCTAGCTAGAAATTCAAAGGAGTAGTTTTCACCCACATTCTCACTCGATCATCAAGGCTACATGGTGTCAAAGGATTCTAGAACGCTCTTAACTAGCCCTTTACTATTATCTAGTAAATTTAGAGTTAGCTAATATCTTAGCTGCAACCTCCCACTGTCTCAAATTAAAATCAATTTCTACAGTTATCTTTAGTCAATATCATGCTACATCATGAAATGTACTCCTCCGTCTCAAAATAATTGCACATCCTCGCTTCTTGAGAAGTCAAACTCTTTTAATTTTGACCAAATATATAGAAAATAATATCGATACTTAGATCTCCAAATATATTTATTATGAAAGTATGTTCCAATATCATTCTAATGTACTTGTTACATAGGGTAAACATGATTTTTATATACATACGGTCAAAGTTACAAAGATTTGACTTATCCACAAGCGAGACGTGCGATTATTTTGAGACAGAGGGAGTATATTTCATAATTTACATATTTGATGTCATAAAAGTTGCTACTATTTTTTCTATAAAACTGCTCAAATATAAAATAAATTGACTTGTGGTGGTTTTAGGAAATGATTTATTTTCAAACAGACGGAATAACTCATTTTAATGTATTAGCTGTGCCATTAGTTTTTTTTTTTTACCCGTGGTAACCCCATTTCCATTAATTAGATAACGGAAATACAACGTTTTGGAACAGCAGATAGACTTAGACAGAGTTTAGATCTAACGTAGCATAAAAAGGCCTACGCGCATAACGACAAAAGCAGAGCGTTAACAGCTGACCCAGCTGACTACATGTAACTGATAAACTCCTGGACACGCAGGTCCATCAACAAAGGAGCAGAAAAAAAACGAAGCAACACGCAGGATGACGATACTGCTGCAGAAGGCTTCACGTCCTGCTTCCATCCTTCAGTTGGGATCACCTTCCTGCTGATCCTCCTCCAGAGCTTCCTGTTTACGCTTCTTATCTTTTGCAATCAATTGGGTTGCCATCGCCAAAGATCACTCAAGGGCAGCTTCAACATTCTTCTTGTCATTCTCCAGAAAAAGACCTGCCCAATAACCCATGAGCGCACAGCTATAATGTAATAGCAGCGGGAGAAGTGATTCCTTTCTCCTCAAAACATATTGCATTTACGCTTCTCCGAATACTCCAACAGTTGCGGCAATACCAAAAGTATGAAACTGCTTCCCTGTGGTAGCCAAACCTGACACCATCTCAGCATTGGTGAAAAGAATTTGGAATATTAGTGGCACCAATGGAGGAAGCAATAATGGCTCTACATTAGCCGCCGCCGAAAAAAAGAGGGGCCGGCACGGTTTATCACAGAAATGCAAATAGGGGACCCACTCCACTTTCTTTTTATGCCTTAGTCAAGATAGCCTTCCTCTCCCAAAAAGATTTTATTCGAGTTTGCTTCATATTCAAGTTAGGATTATCTTAGATAATTTTTGGTGTGCAAGGGGATATCTCATCTATAAGGGAGACCCTTATTAGGAAAAAGAATAAATTAGGATATGCTTGTAAAGGTATTCCGATCGTATAAGGAAACCTTATAGAGATTGCTTAGATTATAAGTCCCACTAGTCGGGCTATATAAGCAAAAGGCATGTAATCTCTAGGGGATAAGCAAGCAAATAAAAAAAAAATTTTATGCTTCTAGCTCTCCGATGCGCCGCCACCGCCCCGCCCCTTACAAGTCCCACTAGCCGCCACCGCACCATGCGTCCTCGTGGCGCAAATAAAAAAAATGCCGCTCTCCGCCGCCCCTCCCCAACGGCTCCTCCCCTCCACCCGTTGCTCGAGCTGCCGCCCGTCGCCGCCGGCGAAGCTGCAGCCCCGCACGCCATCTAAGAAGCTTCTAAGGTCGACGAACTTGTGTCAATTCCGCCCCAATCTAGCGGGAATCGACAGGTTGAATGCATCAAGACCCGGGAAATTTTATTCCAGTTATCTCTATTTGCATCTACTAGCCATCTTTTGAAAGTGATATCCCCAATATTGTGTTTAGCATCAGCAACAGTCACATTGGGCTGATTACAAATTTTATATAGGTCAGGATATAACAAACACAGAGGTTTATCATACAACCATATGTCCTTCCACAGCTGTGCCATTAGTTAAGGTTTTTTGAATCTAATAAATCTAATTTTGACAATATCTATAACTAACCATTAGCTCGTAAGGAAGTAAGAATGGTGAGAATGTAAAATCGAAATGAACCAAAAATAAGTGACGACGTAGCAGCTGCAGAGCTAGGACAGTACATCAGGGTATTTCATATATTCTACAATGTAAATATGCAACAATATGTAGGATCCCATATCTATAGTAAGGAGGAGCATTTGGTGTGAATGTGGAAGCTATTTCCGTGCCTTTGAATTTTTGTTTCACAGCGCAAGGCAGATAAGCTAAGACCTAGCATGTATATTTGATTGTTTTTTAGAAACGTTTTGTAAAGCTAAATATGACTATTACTTGATAAAAGAGAGCTCCAACATATTAGCTAAGAGCAACTTCAGTAGGTGTTGTATTGTTGTTTTGTATACTATTTTTGGCATTTTGTTTTAGCAAAAGTTAAGAGCATCTCCAAGAGACTAGTCAAATGATTTTCTAAAGTTAAATTTAGCTATTACTAAGATAAAATTGCTTTAAACAGGCTCTCCATATGACTATTCAAAATGGCTAGGTCTCCATCCCACCGTATTCACTCTCTACTTTTGGATAAACTACCTCACTAGCTATCCTTTACAAAGTCTGTTGGAGCACTAATATTTTTTTTATCAAATCTATTTTAGAGAGTAGCTAAATCATCAAATTTAACTAGTCTATTTGGTTAATCTCTTAGAAATGCTCTAAGCTCCAACAAGTATGCCATCTGGCTTGCTAAAATAGCAAGTTGGCTATCCTTAATTTTTCGTGTGATAGAAATAGCACACCGCAGCCGCTAGCTATTTCCTCTTCCCTCCGTGAATTTCTGCGCTAGCTATTTCCTCTGTCACTAAAATAGCATGTTTTCAAATATACAAGAGGCAAAATAGCTAGGCTGCTATAGAGGGTAAAGTTAAATCTGTTCCTAGAAGCACATGGTCTGGACCACTGGATACACATTATGATCCGTGCTACTAGGAATGTTATAACTTTTTATATTTTTTATTTTACCCAAAGGGTAAAAACAAGAAATTTGGCTATTGATTTTAGGCCAACTCTTGAAATTGCTCTAAGTGCCTCTGTCAAAATTAACTAGCTCTCCAGTCCTCAAACTTCGCTGGCTACTTTTGGCTTCCTAGCCTCGCTCGCCATTAGGCACATTGGAGCGCTCGGTGGCCCCTTTCTCCGTGCCAAGCCTAGTTCCCGAGTGCATCCGTGTCCGTCCGCACACACTCATCTATTAATTTCTGCACCCGCTTCCTGGCACCGATTTTTGCACATATTCCCTCTGTCTTATGGAGTTTGTCGTTTTGACTTTTTAAACTTCATGTTTGACCATCTGTCTTTATTCAAAATATTTATGTAAATCATAAAATAAAATAATCAATATTCAAGTATCTTTATTGATAAAATAAGTCGTAACAAAATAAATTATATTTGTAAAAAAAATTTGAATAAGACGAAACATAGAAAAAAAGATGACACGGAATCCGGGATGACAAATTCATTGGGACGGAGGGAGTACTCCATCTAGGTTCTATCGTGTGTTGCTTGCACTACCACCCGGCAGCAGCCTGGAACAATGGCTGTGATCACTGATCAGTCTTGCCTGGCAACGAACACGGAAGGCCAATGACATAGATGAAGGGCTATGGAACGCTCGGCCGCAGAGAAAGGCCAAGGACACGGAAAGTCTCTATGATCCGGTAATTGGTGTTCATGTGGCACTTTTGGATATGAAGAGCCTAAATTTTAGAGAGCCTGGAGTAGACTACTTTATTTTTGCAAGATCTATTTTACAAAGTAGCAGAATTAGTAACTTTGGCTAATCCTTTTAACTAATCGAGAAATGCTATACAACAACCATTGTTTTAAGCCTTTAGATGTAACACATGGCGCATTATGGGCTTGTTTGGTTGCCGGCCAAACTTCCCCATGCCAAACATGCGGCAGCCACAGAGCGGTGGCCAGTGTTTGTTTCCCAACCACACCTCGCCATGCCTAACATGTGGCTCGCCAAAGATAGATGGCTGTTGTTTGGTTCAAGTCAAAGCTTTGGCGCCCAGCGGCTTTTCCTTCACAAAACCGCCGCGGTTGTGGCGAAGGATTTTGCCGCCGCAACGACGGGGCCGCCACAACTGGCTGTTCTTGCATGTGGCTGGTTGGTGGCCGCCACAGAGACTTCGGCGGCGCCACACCTGCTGTGGCAGATTTGGACGAGAACCAAACATCCCCTATGTTGTCCGATCTCCTTCTAATTTCACCTTCCTTTTCTCTCACCTCCAAACTCTCCTCTCTGTCATGCTCGTGCTGTTGGTTTTTTATTTTTATTTATGGACCCCATGGTAATGTTGGGCCATGAATCAATTCATTTGCCCAGTCGATGTGGCTTCCTTTGTCAGAAAAAGCGACTCAACCACTATGGTTGCTCTAACTAGAATTTATTTGCAATGACCTGTCTCCCCTGTACTCTAAAGCACGAGAGGCGGAACTATATACCCACAACCTCTTCTATGTAAAAAAAAAGAAAAAAAACATTTCTTCTCTTCTTTCTAAGGCCCCGCTTGGCACGACTCCACTTCACTGGTGAATCGATTTTTCTATGCTTTGGCTCCATGAACAACTCTATCAATGGATTGGAGCCGTTTTGGCGAACTGTTTGTCAAAACAACTACACCCTTAAAACATGCTCTCAAAGACATGTAGAATGAGGTTGAGCCAGATGAAGCTACTATTGTTGGCTACATCATGTCTTAAACCTATGAAAACAAAATTTAAGGGCTTCTTTACTCGAGCCGTTTTGTTTTATCCCATTTCTTCGCTCTCCTATCAAAAGTGGTGTTGAGGTCGCAACAAACCTGCCATAAAAAAAATAATTTGGGCTGCTCTAACAACGTGCGTCAAACAAACCGGCCCTCTTGTCAAAAAAAAAAAAAAACAGGCCCCTAGTACATGCCACGTGGCAGCTGCTGTATCAAACACCATGGATATATAGTACAGTAATGACCCTTGTTCCGTCCTGCGTGTGGGTCAAATGCGAGCCGAGACACAAGCTCATTCCTTTTGCACGCTTTAAAGCTATCCCCACACAACATTCTCATCGCCTCGTCGATCACTCTTCTTCCTCCGTCCGCACACGCGCACATGCGACCAGAGCTTAGCTCAGCTTAGCTTACACTGTCGCCTCCCTCCCCACACACAAACCGAAGCACCTCCCATCCCCCTTCAAACGCGCGCAGCCTGTTCTAACCGAAGCCATGGAGAGTGCCGGCATCATTGCGGCATGTACTCGCCAATGATTGATCTCTCATCGTCTCTTCTTCCAACCACCTCCTCGTCCTCGTCCTCGGCCTCCTCCCTCCTTCCCTGCGCGGCTGCCCGCCTTGTCTCCCCAAAATGACCAGCAACAGCAGCCAGAACATCAGCAGCTGCAGCACCGGCGGGAGCGACGCGGCGGTCGGCGGCAACTGGCTCGGTTTCTCGCTGTCGCCTCACATGACGGCGGCGACCATGGACGGCGCGGGTGACTGCTCCAGCGGGTTTTCGGTGCAGCAGCACCACGGCGGAGGAGGGCTCTGCTACCCTCCCGTCGTCCGCACATCGCCCGCGCCCTTCGGCTACGCGCTCGGCGGCGGCCAAGATGGCCTCGCCAATGGTGGCGGCGGGTTCTACCCCGGCGGGCTCTCCTCTATGCCGCTCAACTCCGACGGCTCCTGTGTGCATCGTGGAGGCCCTCCATAGGAGCGAGCAAGAACGTCACGGTAATAAGCTACAATGATTCAATGGCATTCTTTCTATTCTTGGTCGGCAATGAGATCTTCCGACCACTAGCTCGATCGTACTTGCTACAGTTGCGTTTCTTGGTTGGTTCGTAAGCTAGTAGTACGTACGCTTGTTTTTCTACGTTTCTTGGATGGCTCTGACAAGTTCTTGTCTCGATCAGGTGTGGCGGTGTCCTCGTCGTCGTCGCCCGTGCTGGAGGATTTCTTGGGCGCGAGCACCGCGATGGCGTTGAGCTTGGACAGCTCCAGCTTCTACTACGGCGGCGGTCACGGCCACCACGCGCACGGCCACGACCAAGGCGTCGGCAACCTACAGCCGCTGCAGTACATCCACGGTTCGGGCGGGCACGACGTGTACGGCGGGCACTCGCAGCTGGTGGACGCGCAGTCCGCCGTGGCAATGGCGGCGAGATGGTTCGCAGCTCGCGGCGGCGGGGACGGCGGCTACGACGCCAACGCGCCGGCGGGCGTCACCGTGCCGATGCAGGGCCACCCGCACCCGCTGGCCCTTTCCATGAGCTCCGGCGCCGGGTCCCACTCCCAGTCCAGCAGCATCACCATGCAAGTCGGCGCCCACACCGACTCCGCCGTCACCGAGTACATCGCCATGGACGGGAACGGGAGCAAGAAGCGCGCCGGCGGCGGCGGGGAGAAGCAGGTGGTCGTCCACCGCAAGTCCATCGACACATTCGGGCAGCGCACGTCCCAGTACCGCGGCGTCACCAGGTATTCCCCCAGTCCCCTCACTCCCGACCGTCCGTACGCCGTCGCCGTCGCCGTCGCTGTCGCACCCACGCGCACCATTCGTCCCGCACGAGTCGCTCACAGGCCGCGTGGTTTCCACCGTGTAAAAGCAGGCATAGGTGGACGGGGAGGTATGAGGCGCACCTCTGGGACAACACCTGCAGGAAGGAAGGCCAGACCCGGAAAGGCCGGCAAGGTACGCGCCATGGCAGCCGAGCTCTCCCTACGCTCTTCATCTCAGTCACCTTCATTGCTAGTAGAGAGCCTGATGAACTGCACTCCCGTGTCTCTGCTGCTGAACCTTCTTCGCCCATGGGGATTGGGACGACGTACTACTGCCACTGCCTCCCTGCAGTTTATCTCGGTAAGTACCCGCATTTCGAATTTAATCACTTCTCACTAGAGGATCAGTAATCCTGTGTGTAGGCAGGTCATCACATGGTTCAGGTGTCTTTGTCTGATCAAGAGGTCTCAGATTTTGTCTCCTTGTGTTGGATAGGCGGGTATGACATGGAGGAGAAGGCCGCGAGGGCGTATGACCTGGCGGCGCTCAAGTACTGGGGACCGTCCACGTACGTAAATTTCCCGGTAATGACCTGAATCCAACGACAAGTCTGAAACTCTGAATATGTGGTGTCTTCACCGTGCGTGTGGTGATTGATGTTCTTGTTGCTTCCTCCGTTTGATGCGGATTCAGGTCGAGGACTACAGCGAGGAGCTTGAGGTGATGAAGAACATGACCAGGCAGGAGTACGTGGCTCATCTGAAGAAGGTACTAATTCGTTTGTGTTGATCTGATGTTTCCTTATGTTTGTTTTTGGTTGAACCTGTTGTGGCCGGAGCTAATACGTCTATGGCTTAATTAGGATGCTCACATGGATCGCCATTTGTTTGCAGGAAAAGCAGCGGGTTCTCGCGCGGCGCTTCGATCTACCGGGGAGTGACCAGGTTTGTGCACCAGGACTGACTGGATCAATGCGAAATACTCGTCATACATATTTGCTCGTTGTTTGTGTGTAACTGGAAGGATACTGAAACGACGCTAGGATTTTCCTCAGGCATCACCAGCACGGGCGGTGGCAGGCGCGCATCGGCCGCGTCTCCGGCAACAAGGACCTCTACCTTGGAACATTCTGTACGTGTTCTTCATCTCCTCATCACGCTTCCAAGTCGTTACAATTGTTGGCTCATCACATTCACATCCGTCTAGAGAAGCCTGCAAATTGCAAACTCAACTCCTATCCACCATCACACATCATGATCACCAGTGCGACTGCTCGCTGCCGGGCTATCCGTTGCCGCCGCAGAGGTGTGTCACGGTTTAAGGACGCAGGGTGTCCAGTCACAATGATCGAAAACCGAGCGAGCATATCCCCAATGATGTCCCTGCGATGCCCTGGCCCTCCTTCCCCAAAGAATGTTTTGCCCTCTGCGTTGCGTTGCGTTTTTGGCTCCCTCGCGCGCATGCATCGCCTCGCCGGCCCCAGTGGTCGCCGGCCCCCTTTTCCTAAGGCTGGCGCCGCCGCAGTCGGGGTCGGGGGCTGGCTGGCCGCGCCCGCGTTCGCTCGGCTTTGTGTTCGCACGCTCGATCGCGTCGCTTTCGCGCTTTGTCCGTTTGACCGCTGTGGCCCAAAAGCGCATTTCCAATGTGGATCATGTTGGTGTTTAAGCGGGGTGTTAAGGTGCGGCCGTTTTTGTGCAGCCACGCAGGAGGAGGCGGCGGAGGCGTACGACGTGGCGGCCATCAAGTTCCGGGGCCTCAACGCCGTCACCAACTTCGAGATCTCGCGGTACGACGTGGCCAAGATCATGGAGAGCAACACGCTGCTCCCGTACGAGCAGGTCCGGCGCAACAAGGACGGCGACACCGCCGCACTCGTGGTCCCGGAGGCCGCCGCCGCCGCGATGGTGCAGGCCGCCGCCGCCGGCGGTAGCTGCGTGGCGGACACCTGGAAGATCCAGGCAGCAGCGCCATTGCCTGCAGCTACTGTCGAGCGCGGCGGCGGTGGCCAGCATCAGCATCAGCACCAGGACCTGTTGTCCCGCGAGGCGTTCTCGCAGCTGCACAACGTCGTGTCCGTGGACGCCGCTGGGACCGGGGGCGGCATGTCCAACGCGTCGTCGCTGGCCCCGTCGCGTGAGCAACTCCCGGGAGCAGAGCCCGGACCGTGCCAGCGGCAGCCTCGCTATGTTCTTCGCCAAGCCCGCGGCGTCGGTGCCCACCAGCAGGCTGGCCTGCCCCCTTCCGCTGGGATCCTGGGTCTCGCCGTCGACGGTGGTGTCGTCCGCCAGGCCCGGCGTGTCCATCGCGCACCTGCCAATGTTCGCCGCGTGGACCGACGCGTGAACAAACAACATCCATTACAACAAGGGTACGGTGGAGGTGGACAGGCAAAAACTGTGGTTCTTTTGGTTTGCTTACTTAGGGCATGCTTATTAGCTGGGTACTAAGGTTTAGCTGCGTAGTGGGACAGTAGTCTAATCTAATCAGCACATGTCAGGAACTAGAACTAGCCATGCGTGCTGCTTGCCCTCTTACGATTCCTCCTCCATTTGCGTACTTGTGTTGGAGGAGGTTTCTTTTTTTGTAATATCGGGGCTAGCAGCACCATTTTTCCTCCTTTTAGCCAAACACTAATTTGGACTAGGATGGTGGTTAGTGTTTATCTCCTAACCTCAACTTCGAAAATATGCCAAGTTCAAACTTCTGTTCAACTCATCAGCGTGCTGAAATTCACTCGCATGAGCAACACTAGGGTCGTGCTTGCGTGGTCGAATTCACCTCTCTATAGTCTCTACCTTCTCCGGCGGCGACGGCTTTTGATCTGACGTCCAGGTTTCAGTTTCATACGGTGGTCATGCTACTAGTCGGCGAGATAGACTGGGCTCGCGGGAAAGAGATGACCGATCGCACTGTTCCCATGCGTGCAGCGTGTGCCCCCTTCTGTGTCCATGTCGTCATGCAACACCTGGACAGAGGAGGGCGAGGAGGGCGACGCCATGGCCCCGCCGTCCTTTCCACTGTCTTGGTGACGCAGCACCGGGCGCGTGTTGGGTTGCCGGGAAATCAACAAGCGCGGCCGGCCGGGCGTCGCACCGTCCCAAAGCCGGGATCCGCTCCGCCGCCTCGTCCCTACTCCCGGGCCCGGACGCCCCCGCGCGTTCCGTCCGGTCATGTCTCAGCGGGCGCGCGGCGCGGCGCGGCGCGGCGCAACAGACCCCCGCCAAACACGCGGACGCGGCCTAGAGCTCACACACAGCGACGCGCGGTCGGCGGCGCTGGCGGTGGTGGGTGGGCCGTGGGGGCATGCCGCGCTGCCTTGCGCCGGCGGCACCGTGGCATCCGCATCCGCATGTCTCGTGTTGTCCTGTTTTTTTTCGTCTCGACGCAACACGTTCCGTTGGCACCGTGACGGTTACCAAACCGCCGGCGCAGCAGCGCAGGGTTCTTATTGCGGAGTTTCGTGGGCACCATAGGCCCCGTACAGGCTCAGCCTGTTTCGTGGAGGGCCGGTCCGCTTGATTTTCATCTTTTTTTTTTTGAGAAATCGCTTGATTTTCATCTAGTAAGGCCAGAACAGGCTTTCTACCAGGCCCAGTCGGAGGCCCAGCCCGTGTGGCATTTATGTGGGTGCCGGGCGATTTTTGTGTTCAGTTCTGACTTGGGTCATTGGGTGGCTGTCATGGCTACGCGCAAATACGGCGTACTATCTACGATCATTTGCAATGCATTGCTGGACTGGGCTGCCATCCGCCAGCCATTTTATAGCTTGGAATCGTGCAGCGAAATATTTATGATGTGGTTTGTACGAGTGTTGCCCGCTGTCAACTGCGCGTCTTTTACAGTTGCACGTTATTGCTTCCGGTCGTCTACCCGTGCGTTTTACTGTCCTGCTCCTGCTGCCTGCGTTCCAGCCTGCGTGTTATTAAATTACTTCGTATTTTACAAATGGATCGCGTGAAGACAATGCATGCAATCCACACGAAGAAAGAATCACCCTCTCCACATGAATTCCTAGGGCCATCCAAACTGTATATCCATCCTTAATTCGTAATAATAAAGAGATAAACAATTACCGTTTCTTGTTACATTATTTTGGTTTGGCCTTCCTAACTAATTATGGTTGTTTTTAATAGTAGTGGATGTGGAACAGCCATGCAAAAACCAAACAAAAATGTACTAGGACTAGGACTAGGACTCGAACCTAGCACGTCGTCCATCTTCTAGAGTCCTGCTCGCCTGTTTTCACCCCACACGACCAGAAAATAAATAACGGGAAAGACGAGAGGAAATCCACATGGCTCGAAATGGGATACAAAAAGAATTCCAAATTGATAACAAAAGCGTTAAGATCGATAGTAGCACAGTCACTCTCCAAATCTACCACCAAATTGAGCACAAACACCAAATCGAGTACAAGTCACCAATAAAATCAGAATTTGACAAAAAAATCGCACCTTAAAGAAAATACAACCGTCAATAAGTTGAACCAAGCTGAATACAAGGCTTGGTATAGCCATGATGTTGAAACACATGACTTTTAGTTGAATTTTTGAACTACTCCCTCCGTTTCAAATTATAGTTTGTTTTGACTTCTCTAAATACATCGTTTTTCCTATTTCCCAAGCTATACACTATATCTCTGATTCATAGTAAAATAAATGCATCTAACTTTAGTTTTAAACCCCCTTGGAACGCTTTTCTTTTATTGGCTAGTTTTACATACCTAGGCCCTGAAACGGCCATAGTCCATCAAAAAAAAAAAAAAAAAAGAAACGCCCATAGTCCCATGGGAGGCCCAGGGTAGGGCCCTACTTGCAATAATGCATGACGTCACCATGGCCCGAGCAAATTGTGCTACCCGGGCAAAGACAAAACCATCATATAACAGCGGGGCAGGGCAGCGGCCACGTCTACCAGATCGCTGGGCGCGACCGGCCATCATGGCTGGCGTCCGGTCCGCCATGATCGCAAGAGGTCAAGCCCACGTAGCACTGACCGATCAGGGCAATCGCCCGTCCCTTGGCTTGTACTGCACGACGACGAGGCCTTCCGAACGCAGATGAGCAGCGTCAGACAAAGGGAGACGAGATGCACTCGATCGCCCATTATTCTTCTCTGCGGTCTGCGCGGAGAATGCCTCAACCAACCACCAGCACACACCACCGCAACAAACTTTCATGCGAAACGCGCTTGCTTTGTTTGCTCGCCGTGCTTGTCCTCGACGAGGAGAAAATGCATTGGCACGGCACCAGCTGTCCCGCAGTCGCGGCGGCGACGTGCGGTGCCGGTGCATGGGCATGACGATAAGGTAGGACGACGGACGGACGACTCGGCAAGGGTCAAGTGCTGCCAATTCCACGTAGCCCACCTGACTCTCGGTTACTCACAGCTCAGCTCCAGACGAGCCTGCCCACCTGACCGGAGGATGAGTCATGAGTGTGCCTGAAATGGATTGATACAGTTTTCTAATAGCTTCACACTTATCCCTGGCAGCTCAAGACAAACGTTCCATTTTTTCCTATTCCAGACTTCATCCACAAATTTGATGACCAGTTGATTAATTTCTCCGTAAGGTCGGGCTCCGGTGGTGAGTTTCATAAAGATCAAGTTTCCAAGATTTGTCAATGTCATATGAAATGAAATGAAAAACTTGGATGAAACCCCTACTCACATGGAGAGTTTCATTCTACGGTTTAAATATACATTTAATTTCATGACTCAAAGATAGTTGGTGCGTGTGCCAAGAGAGTTTCACCAAGATGAAACTTTTTCCATTCTCTCTCTCAGAGTTTCATGCAAAAGTAAATTTACTGGCGATGTGACGTCCTATTTAATGCGCATTTAAACACCTTGAAACTCCCATGAGGCTGGCCAACAAAGACACTGCAGAAGGCTTCTCTTCTCTTCGGTAAAACGCAAATTTTACAGAAGTTCCTTTCTGTTTGACATTTGCTTTGTGGGAGAGAAATAAAAAAAAGAAATCCAAACAATTCAAAAATATGTTCTGCCCGACAGAAAGAACCAGTTTGACCAGCTGCTGGAACCTTGATCCACAATGATTATGGGGCATATGGAGGAGACACAGATCTTCCAATCATGTGACCCTGCGCTCGACAACTCCCAACTTTTCCCAGCGTCAAGCGGGGACAGGTACAACAAACACACATGGACAAGCTCTCACGATCTGGATCTACTCGCAGCTTCACAAGTCGAGCAAGAGATCAGCATCCAGCTGCATCTACCAGGACGTCTCCTAGTCCAGTGGCACTTGTGCTCTCCTTCATCAGTCATACATGTTACATCCTTGAGAGAGATCCAGACATGAACACCAAAAATTCTGTTACAAAAGAATGGAGGGGTGCCTGGGACAAGGAAGAGCCGCGAGCCCACGACGACGCAACAAATTTTACAGGCCGAGGAAACTGTATCTACATCTCCGAGGCGGAGGAGGTTCCTCTTCACGTGTGGATAAGATATCATGCGTGCATTGCATCCAGGACAGATCCGGGAAGGCACAGCTGCACAAAGCATATCTTTGGAATCTCAGCCAAGGGCTGCTGCCATGCCCATGGCAGTGAGCCCAGTAACACATCCCTTCCTCCCCCCAGCACTTCCATGGTGACTCACCGTTTTCCAACCCTATCAATTTCTGTTTTACACATTTTACTCGACCTGCTCGCCTATGAGGTCAAGGCCTACTAACAAGAAGGAGATGCCCTGGAACAGGAGGAAGTAGAAGTGTATACCCTGCTTCGAGCAAGCTTCGGGCGCCGCCGTTAGGAGCAACATCGAGAGCGCCAAGCTCCTTCTTGTATATCCGGTTGTGCTTCTTTTTTTATCCTTCTTCAATGCCAGCTGCTCCTTCACAACTGCGTCGAGGTTTGGTGCAGAGCCAGTCTTTTGGTGGTGCTTGAGGCTCCCTGGGGGCCACGGCCAGGAAATGAGATCGCCCTCTGATGAGCGGCCTGATTTCTTGGTCACCACCCACTCGTATGCGCTTCCAAGCTGGAACAGACCGGAGATCATGGCGTTGAACTTTGTCACCGACATGGTGTTCTCGAACAGCAGGTATGGGATGATGAAAGGGAATGACTTCGGAGAAGGTAGGATGTTGAGCAAGGACATCAGGGCAGGAATGTAGCACACGACCCAGTCAGGAAGCTCGGCTTCAGGCACAAACATCGTCATCGGGAGGATGATGCAGAAGAGCGTGAAGGAGTAGAAAGGTAATATGAGCTTTCGAAGCAGGAAGAAAAGGAAAATCAGGTTGGCTTTCTTCCAAAATGCAATCTGCAGAGAAGTGAATTAAAATGAATAATAAATTAGAAGTCTGGAAGGCAAATTATTTTTATAACAATAACTAAAAGATAATTACAGAGAGTTAATAGCGTATCATATTATAGTCAACAAAAGTAGGCCAGAAAAAAATAGAGGTACAATTTATACTGCACTGAGTGCAAGCCAAATGATGACAGCATCTTAAAAGCGCATCAACCTAAGTAGCACTATGGAAAGGTACATAATGTAGAGTACAGGTTCTAAGCAACGAATTGGATGGATCCAGACATTCAGATCAAAAGCATCACACGCAAAACATCTAGCTTTTCATGTTTTGATTTATTATTAGGATGTACATCATCATTGGAGCACACTCTGGTCACGGACAGGTGTGTCCCGTAGCCAACGAAAACAAAACATTGCAAGTTTGTTTTATTAGCTTAATGTGATCTACTACACGTTTTTGTTAACTGAACAGGATATGTGAAGCATGCTATTTGGAGTTGAGGTTAAGTGAAGTTGTTAAAGAAGCAACAATGACACCTAAAAATTTAAGATATACACCAAAGTAACAAATGTAAACTGGGATTGCAGTGACTGATAATTCTTTGTGATCATCACTGCTACAACAGATATTAACCAAATAGTCACAAATAAAACCCAATGTTACATAGCACCAAAACATACATATTTATGATGACATCTATAGTATCGTAAAAATCCTTGCGAAAAAGGACATCAATAAATTTCCTCCTTAACAGCACAACTTGAATTATTAAATAGGGATAACATAGATTCAAAGAGCATTGCAATACCTTGCATTTGATGATGTCCGGTAAACAAAGCCTGAATAGCTGCATTGGACCAGAATGCCACCGATGCTGCTGCTTCCTGTAAGCCTCATAAGACTCGGGCAATTCACACTGGCACTGTCCATGATAAGAAGAACAAAAAAGACAACTCAATTAAGGTAAATAGTAAACATGAGCAAACAACAATTAGAAGATTTTCATATCAGACTGGTACCTCAACATCATTCAAGAATATAAACTTCCAGCCATGGAGATGTGCCCTAACAGCAATGTCCATATCCTCCACAGTTGTCCGTTCCATCCATCCACCGGAGTCCTCCAATGCCTTGATCCTCCACACCCCAGCAGTGCCATTGAACCCAAAGAAGTTTAAGAACACCCCATTCACCTGCTGTTCCACCTCAAAGTGGAAGCAAAGATTAATATACTGCAAGCGAGTGAGCAGGTTCTCATCCTTGTTCACAAAGGACCATCTTGCTTGCACTAGGCCAAGTTCATCATTGTCCTGCAACGGTCCATTCGACAAATCAGAGTCGGAATCCAAAACCGAAGAGAAGCAATCAAAAGTACATTCCTCACCTTAAAATGTGGCACAGTGCGCTTCAGGAAGTCGGGGTGAGGTTGGAAGTCTGCATCAAAGATGGCAACAAACTCGTAATCCTTGACATAGCTGCAGCTCATGGCTGACTTGAGGTTTCCAGCCTTGTAACCATCCCTCAACACACGGTGCCTGTACACAATCCGGGCACCTTGCTGTTGCCATTTGGCCACCTCTTCTCTGATGAGAGTCTGTGTGAGTGGGTCGTCGGAGTCATCCAGCACCTGAACCAAGAAGTTGGATTTCGGCCAGTCAAGGTTGCACACGGCCGCAATTGATTGTTGATACACCTGAACAAACCCAACAACAAACTAATTGTCAAAAGACTGAGAGGTAGGTGCCCAGAATTGCGTAGTATTTAGAGCGAGAAAGACAGCACCAACCTCCTTCTCGTTGCACATTGGTATCTGGACAAGTACCATGGGGTAGTACCCGGCATCCGGGTCCTCCGCATCCGGCAATGCAAGCGACTTGGGCTTAGGCTTGATGCGCTTGATGTGGATGTAGAAGCAGCCAAGGCACTGTATGAGGCGGTCGGCGCTCTGGATGAGGAAGAGCACGACGCAGGCGTCGGTGAGGAACTGTATGCCCGGCGCAACGTAGGTGGCGCGGAAGCGCAACCAAGAGGCGTAGAGCGACTCGAGGCCTATGACGGGGAGGGCGAGCGCGGAGGCGGCGAGGTTCCAGCCGTTGAAGTACGCGCCGACCTCGACGGCTAGGAGGAGCAGCGAGACGACGAGGAAGGCCTTGATGAAGGCGTAGAACCTGGAGCGGACAACGGGGCTCTCGCCGGCGGCAGCCACGACGCCGGCCTCGGCGTCGGTCCTCCCAGCGGCCACCCTGCGGCTGGCAGCGCCGCCTAGCGCGACGGCGGCGGAGGCGAGCGAGGCGAGGGCAGCCGGCGGCGCGGTGCGCCTTGAGGAGCAGCACCCACCTGATCTGCTTGGCGTTCTTGGGCGGCCCCCTTGCGGCGGGCGCCGGCGCCGGCGGCCAAGATGTCCTCGTCGTCATCCTCCGGCGAGGAGATCTCGGAGATGGACCAGTTGGGGTTCTCCATCTTGACCACCACCGGCGTGCCCCGGTAGGCGTCGCCGCCGGCCTTGCCGCCCCAGAAGCCGCTCCACGGCGCCATCAATGGCCGGTCCAAAGAAGCCGCCGCCTCCACCGGCCTAGGCCCACACGCCTCTCCTTCTCTCCCCCTCCCAAAATAGCCGCTCAATCCGCCACACGCTAATCCTGGGCTTCCTTTCCTTATGGCCCCGCCAAGCTCCACTCAATGCCGATCCCTCTTCTCACAGGAGAATCCCCAAAGTTCACTGGTGGCAACTAGTGCTACTACTCTGCAGCAGGGCAGCTCCGCCCCACTTGCGTTTGAGAGTGAGCTTTATGAAGGAGAGGAGAAGAGAATAGGGGAAGGAAGGAAGCTGATGAGCGGAAGGAAGGCGACGAAGGACTGGGAAACAGCTCAACACGTCTGGGTCTGGGGAGAGAGAAAGTCGAGAGAAATCCGGCGGAAGAGAAGCCCCCCGCCCCAGCCCAATTTTTTACGAGATGTTCGTTCTCTTGTCCTTCGGGCGCATGTCTGTGGTCTTTCGCAGCGACTAGTTTTTGGTTGAGTATTCTACTTGTGGCCTCGGTTTGGTAAGGCTTTTTTTTATTTTGGGCGTTAATTACGCGGATCCTGTGGGTTAAACATGGGAAGGGCAAAAGAGGAAACATCATGATAACCTTTCTTTCCTTTCAGGAATTTTCTGTTCACGTTTCACACTTGCCTTGCCTACCTGTAGCCGTTTGAATCAACTCGAGAAATTGCGAAATTAGGATCTCGCAGATTTCTTCTTGGCCTATCTGTATTTTTGGTATGGATACTCACGTCTTAACTTTTGGTTTGTATTTGGCGGTATTTGTTGTCATTTTCCTTTTTCCACTTGACTATATCGTGCAAGCTAAGAGGAACAAGTATGCAGGAGCAGGAGGCACCCTTTGGGCCATGCAATTGTAGAAAGCAGCCCCTGTTTTAAAAAAAATGTACCGTAGAAAACAGGTGCTATATACAAAGCCCCTTCCACCCAATCGAATGGAAAATTCCACTGTAGTATGACACAAGACGATCCCAAAAACGACACACGCTTTACCTAAAAATGTACCACTATTGCTTAATAAGAAAGCCTAGTATACGTTTCCTCCAAGAGCGCAATTCGAGGGATCCCTTCCATCTCTGTTCAAAATGTCGAACTGGCGTTCATTTCGTTTCGTGCTGAATCGAGTTTCACAGCTCACGCTCCAAATTGATTACGCGTATTTGGTTTAACTTCGTCTTGAGTGGACGTCACCTAATTAACTGCTTAAACGAGGTCCTTGCTGCAAAAAGCGAGCCACACAACAAGGAGCCGTAACTCTTGCTCTTGACCTGCCTGCCCTGCCCGTGAATAGAGGCCACCAGCTAAAACAGAGCTGGCTAAACCAACGGCTGAGATCACCACCGACGCGGCTCTTTCAAACTGAGCCGTCCGATGTCTCTGCCCTTCTCCTGCTGCTGGCGTCGCAGGAAGGAAAGCGACGCGGAGTAGAAAAAGGGAGAGAGGAAAGCGAAGGCGGAGGAGGTGGTGTCTGACGCCACGGGACACAGAGACGGACGGGCGTGCGGGCCCCGTTTGAGCGGGCCACGGTCCGTGGTCCCACGCGGGGTCGCCGCGGGTGCGTTCCCGAATCGCTCGCCCGTGCTGCCGTGCCGTGCGCTGCGCCCGCCGCTCTTCAATTCCGCTGCTCCACCACCAACAAACCACACCACCGCCACCGGCGCTGTCCGGGTCACGGCTCACCCGATCGGCTCCGCGGCGCGTTCCAGTACGTCCAGGCCGGCCCCGAACCGTGCGAGTGCGAGCCAGTCCACTCCGCGCTGACCCGACCACGAGCTTTGCGCCTTTGCTTTGCTTGCTGGGCTAGTTCCAGCTAGCTAGGTCCGCACAGGCAAGGGCGGTGAATTGCACAATCTGCACGCTGCACAACACTGCATCGCGGTCGCGGATCAGCTCGGCCGAGTTGGCCTCCGCTGGCACGAACTATTACGTGCAGCGACCGCGCGCCGCCTTAACTTTTGATGCGGTGCTGCCTGCTACACTGGCACGGCTCCTGGCGAGAGGAGCAGTACGTGGACGAGTCAGTAACACGTGGACGCGTGAAGGTAAACACGTGCAGTAGCGGAAATAGTACCACCTGTAGGAGTGTGTATTGTATCCAATACAGGCTGCAGCAATAAGCAAACAGTAATGACACGAGCATAATTGCATAAATTGCTGGAGCAACAAAAGCAGAGATGCACGTACTCCTACGTACAGTACGCTCTCTCGCTGTAACCAGGGTAAGACTACCCGCACTGGGGACCGGTAAACAAACGCTATTGTTCCACCTGGACTCCACATCACTGGTTTACCGGAGAAAAAGTCTGCAGCGGCGTCCGGGAAATGCCTCTGCACCACGCTCCCCACGCCATATTTGGCGCCTGCCAACACCCTGCCAGCACGTACTTTTGGATTATTCGGCATTCGTATTCTCTATTTACCTTCTATACATTAGTCGTATCAAGATTCCTCCTTTACAGGTAATTTTTCCCATTATCCTTCTTATATCTATACTCTATATCAACTATCATCGGTAGGGTCCACTTGTAAGTTTATCTAAATATATCCAAGTGAGATCTAGTTTTGAAATATTTGTTAAGACGAATTTAATGGTGCAATCAGAATTTAATTTGGTTTTTTCGTTTACGAGTTATAACATTTTTTTTTAGGTATTTGAAACAGTGGGCCCCGCGCTGCATGTTTTCACCTCTCTCCTCACTCTCTCACAGGCTGCCATCGGCGGACCCCACCTTGGGCGGAGACTCGCTATGTCCTTGCAGTCTGGCGGAGGGCAGCGCCGGACGGGACGATGGAGGACGCATAAAGTACCCCGCTGCAGGGATTTTTTACGCTATCGCGGTGCTGAAGGAGGCGTTGCGTACGCCGCTGCAGATGGTCTTACTGCTAGAAAGATGTTGCACGCCGGAGAGAAAGGAGAGATGCACGGTGGGCTCCACTATTAAAAGTTACTAGAAAATGTTATAACTCATAAATTAAAAGTCTAAATTAAATTCGATTGCACTATTGAATTTGTTTTAATAAATCCTTCAAAACTAGATCTCACAATGGATATATTTAGATGAAACTATAAGTGGACCCCCCACTCATAAGAGGTGGTTTAGGTAGAGATATAAAAGAAGGATGAAATCTTGTAATGCATCGTAAAAGGAAGGAATGCGATGATTGATATATAAGATAAAGATAAATAGAGGAATATAAGTGCGGATAGATACTAAGACACGTGGCCCACCGTTGTAGCGGCTGGTTAATCAAGGTGGCGTGCCGCACCGCAACGCAGTGCCGCGCGGCCCGGCCGGCATCGTGTCGGTCCACGAGCGTTGCCACTCTGCTGGATGAAACTATTGTTTGACTGCGCGCAAATGCCAAGAACGTGAGCCACGGAGGACCAGGTGGCTTCGGAGACGAATGATCGTCAACGGCAGAGATTTCCTGCGGCATCGAGGAGCCCGCCCGATTATTTTTTTCACCTTTTTGATCCTGCTTTTGATGCTACGACTAGTGCAATTAATTCGACTCCCCAGAAAAATTCCTTTGCTTATCCCTCTCGATCCACATGTTTTAATAAGCAGGAACTAACAAATATAATTGCTTCTCATCTTCTAGAAGCGGTAACCTTTTTAAGAATTATTAATATAGGGGTGGTGGTGGAAACCCTAAGTGTTCACGAATAAAATGTTCGATTATTGGAGCATATAATGGAGCAATATATAGGCCCACATGTTAGCATCTTCTTTCATCTCTTCCACACAATTTCCATAACCCGTTTGACCTTGCTGACGAGATCTGGGAACCACTGATCACCACCAGAAATTCCCACACTGTCTTGCTCAGACTAGCACTCGTGAGGTTTATTGATAATTTAGTATCTTTTAATGATATATTTATACATTAATTCTCTGGTGCGAGCTTACATTAGCAAACATTATTGTTAACATTTCCATGCCAGTGTTACACTAGCAATTTTCATCAGCATTATTGCTGAAATATCTCCTACAAGGTTAGTTAGGGGGAGATAGGGCCCTTGTAGGCTTGAAAAAGTACACAAGTTTACTAAAAACATAGTTAGTGTAACTAATTCTCCCGGTCTCCAACATTTGTGTGCTCCCTGCTATTGCCTCCATGTGCGCCCTTCCGTTCCGCCGGCGGCCTAGTAAACCTGGAAAAAATTAATGGTTTTGTGTTTGGACATGCCTCCGGCTTTTAACCAAAGGCGGATGGGTCTTGTCGCACCAAAGCACAAAGAATCAAGCAGGGATCACCGGAGGAAAAGTGGGGAAAGGGTGCCGTCCACCCCGCGATAGACGTGACGACGGATCACCGTAGAGAAAGATGCATGCACCTGCGCGTTCTCAGGGCTCCTATGCGTCGCCGGCCGTATGGGCCGTATGGGCGATGGACCCTTCACGCCACTTTAACACCTGTGTTTTACATTGGTAAGCAAATCTGCAAATGTTAATCTATTTACCGTACGTATGTTATGTGTTCTGGTAAAAGCTTGTACCATACTCCTAGTACTACCATTGTACTCCCTCCGTTCCAAGTGACTTGAGGGAGTGTCTCTAATCTGTGTGACGTGGCGCTCTCTTCGTTCAGTAGGATGTGTTCCTGCGCGACGGACAAGAAAAAGAAAACGAGAAACACTAAAGACATGCATGCATGTCGGTGCCGTCCCGGCGTCAGAGAGCAAACAAACACCTCGATATCAGTCGGAGAATCGGACTATCGGTGACCGTAAACCGAGCCATCTGGCCTTATGGCACGGTTGCATGCAATGGAGACGTAGTACTACGTGCGAGCAGAATAGGCCACTACCACTACGGAGTACACTACTGCCCCGCTAGAGAACAGAGGAGTGGACAGGTTCTTCGGTTGCACACTCGCTGTCTCGGCCAAGAGCAGCAGAGCTCCTCCACGCAGTCGCAGAGCTCAAGCTAACCACCAAATCCAACCGTCACGTTTCAATCGGCGGTGGACCTTCAAGTCAGGGTCAGCATGCATGAACTTGCCGCGACCGCGACCACGAGCACGAGAGCACCGCGGCGATTTTTCTCGACAGAATCCGGCGCGGAATCAGGCAAAAGCTGCGTGCGTCGCGGCCACGAGTGGGGGAGGAATCAGCTCGTAGACGACGCGGCGGTTATTAAGGGCAGGGACGGGGAGGGACGGCGAGAGCGGATCAACGGACGGAACGGAGTGGAAAATGGAAACGCCACGTGCTTTTGCCCGCGTCAGCGTCCACCGTCTCGATCGGTAGGCTCCAGTGCGCGCGCGACCCACGTGCCGGCCGGGAACGCCGCATGTGAGTGTGAGTGTGAGAGTGAGGTCGCCTACTCTAGCTCTACGACGTTTGCTGCCGCTCCGCGCTCACTGTCTTTGGACCATCTCCGTCTCCGGCCGGGGGGTCTTGGCATGTGAGATCCACCACAGCTCCACATCAGGGCGATGATGACAGCGCCGACGGACGCTAGGAAACACGGTCCCGGAAAAACAGCTTATACTGTACGCAGTGGCATAATCCAATACAGTAATACTTTCGTTGTTCGTTCCTTCTCTGACTGCAACCTTGTTACCGCTTGTATATAGTATATGCAGTCGTTGCCGGCTTGTGATCGTGTTCGTCTTTTCTTTTTCCCGTGTATTCTATGGGTCGACGCACAAGACGCACAAATGCACGCTGCTTTTCTTTACGAGAGAAGGAGCCAAGGACAAGGAGGCAGGGAAACCGTGCGGCAGGGGAAAGTGCGTGCACCGCTTGCCTGTCACGTAACACATGCCAAATCGGCAATTAACTGGAGGCCCCACCTTGTCCTCCCCTCCCCTGTCCAGATAAGGGCCGCCTGTCTGTCTGGGCCCATCCGGCCCTGACATCGCCGCCGCTAGCTGCCAGCCCACCTCCGCCGACGCGTGGTCACGCAACCCTCAACGGCCCCGCCGTGATGCCTTCACGGATCTCCACTCCGGCGGCGTCCGGTCCGGTTGCCCCCAGTCCGCCGCCGTCATGCTCCCATCCCGTGTCAAAACCCAAGCCCAGTGCAAGTCAGTTCCTCATGCGCCGCCGTGCACGCCGTCGTTACCTTGTGGCTTCTGCACTTGTGTTCACTAGCAGTATGCGTTTGTTTCTAGCCCGGCTCCATTTGTTTTAATGCAGAAGAGTACGAGCTGCAGGGTTTATCTGTGTGTTGAACGCACGCATCTGCAATTTTGTCTGCCCACGCCGCTCGAGGCCGGCGGTTTTGGAATGTTTCGAGTCAAGCTCAAGCCGGCCGCCATGGGACGCTCGCTCCCACCCACCAGATTGCGCTCACCTGTCACCTGGTTGTGAATGCAGGCAGGTGTTGACGCCCAACGCCATCGACGAATCTATGTTGCTTGTCTCGCCAAACACGACGACGTCAAAGCCTCATCAAAGTAGTAGTAGATCCAATTCTTCACGCGTGAACTGACACGGCTACACAAGTGTCGTGCCAAAATGCGAGCCGCGGCAGGACAAACCTTTTGCCCCGGTTACAGTTGGGGGCATCCGGAACGCGATCTGGCAGAAGCTGCGTGCTAGTACAATCGAAGTAAGCTGTCGATCGTGATGGCATATATCGGGGGTTTTTTTTTTCACTTGGAAAAGGTACTACTAGCAACAAATAGTACTGTACCGAAAAAAAAAAAAAAGGTGTCTAGTGTCCTGTCCTACCACGGTAACAACGCTTACCCTATCACCGATCACGATCAGGGAACCCGACACCGAGCAATGGCGTGTCGATACGTACCCACGCGTGTAGGCCACCCCGGCCCCGAGTCACCGTGCGCGCGTCGCGGCCGATGAGCAGAGGCAGCAGCGAGGCGCCACGGGACACGCAGCGCTCGATTATTACTACCCGCAATCAATCCGAGATCCGTGGCACTGTTCACCGGATCACCGGCTACGCTGCGCTGCGCAGCTCCATCAGCCCAGCCAGCCAGCCGTGTCCATGGCAGCATTGATCACAGTTGCCAGGCCCAGAGCCAGCCATGGATGGATGGATGGCTTCATGGCGGAGCTGCCGTATCCGTGCGAAGGAAATGTATCTGCTTCGGCTCCGTGCAATGTACTCTACTGTACATGCATGCAGTGGTCCACTGCTTTGAGGGAGGGGGCGGCCTGGCCTCCTCTTCCATTTCCATGCCGGGCTTGGGCGCTTGTTGGCGACGCTGGCTGTCCTCTGTCCTCTCCTCTCTGTGTCGAGGCCTCGAGGGACCAGCAGCAAGCTGGTTGCGGTTTCCGGATTGGTTGGGCGGCGACGCGCCAGTAACGCTCTCCTCGTGAGTCGTGACACCCTGGTTGGAAATCTTCCTCAAACTGTGCTGTGACGATTTGGTTGGATCTTGTGCACGTAGTACTTGAATGGAAATGAGACACATACAAGCATACAGTCCAACAAGAACAAGGAGTCAAGGGCAACAAGAGATAAAAATGGCTCCTCGTCCACACATGACACAGCTAAATTAAAATGTCTCATGGGCTGGGCCTCCTTTCCCCAGTTAAAGTTACAGAAAGAATCAATTCTGAAACATTTTACAGAAAAAATCTTGACATCTTGCTGGTTGTTGGGGGTGGTACAGTAACAAAGTAGATGAATTTACCACCCACACGTTTCGCAGAAAGAAATGATCAGTGTACAGAAAATGAATACGACGCCGTAAATACACAACTCGTCGTTGGATACCTTGGAGCAGACAATAAAACCATTGTCACCTTTCCAACTTGATTCTGCACGAACTCAAGCAGCTGCAGTTTGGAACCTCGACAGTTTCACGGTAGCCTTCCTCTCCTTCCCAACCCGGGAAGGTGCCACAAGGCCACTGCTCAAACAGAAAATGAAAATGTTGTGTCAGGCGTGATGCAGTGGATAGCAACATATCTATGGCCTATCAGGGGTGGAACTGAAAGTTTAAGACTGTTCGAACTCAGCAAAGAGTCCTGCAAACCTTTCTGTTTTGGTTGTTCGTGTTGATGATGATGCAGCAACCCTAGAAACTGTCTGCGGTTTCACAGCTTTGCTTTGGATGCTGTTGATGGCCGGCCTCGACTCACTGAGCTGCTGAGCCGTTACAATCTGCGTGCTTTGTTTCTTCTGAACATACATGGTAAGCACAGATCAGCATGAGAATTCTTAATTGTTTGAATTCGAGTTGGAAATATTTTGCAGCATCAATGCTCACCTGTTTCTTGCCGCAGGTCGGCTTGTCTCGTCCCTTGTCATGGGTGTGTTTGTCCATTTGCTGCATTGTATTGCAAACATACAGAGCGCAAGTCAGCGACCCGGCTGTTGAGGCTTGAAAATGCTGGGATTCCAGCTTATGGACTTACCGACGTCCCTCTGTTTGCTGCATCCTTGAGTACTGGCATGGAGTTATTCTCAGTGAACGGCTGCCTTTTCTCTGATTTTGCTTCTTTAAGCACTCTTCTTTCCTATATATAGAATAGATGAGTGAGAGGCAACGGTTTTTACTAGTAACTAATCCTGCAGTACAATGAGAATTCGAGGGTATAAATACTCACATCGGTTCTTAGCCTGAATGGCCTAGGATTGGTAGTTTTCTTGAGATTTCCTGCTTGCTCCGGGTGCACTTTCTTCTGCATTTTGGCCACCTGCATTTGATCCACAACAGGATGTCAGGTTCTTCACATCCTAACTGCAGGTAAAAAGGCTCCATTTCTTTTTTTTTTTTTTTTTTTTTTCAGTATCATCAGTTCAGTCACTGTTACCTTCAGAGCAACATTCTCCTTCAGAGGAACATTCTCATTGTTCTCCGACTGTCTGTTTTCACATTCAGAATGTGAACTGTCCAATGCTTCTTCAGGCTGAGCACTCGACACATTCTCCTTGTTGTCATCAGAATTGTCAGATCGCGATGTATCCTCCTCAATTCTCAATTCCTGCACCACCACCTTCCTTTCCTGATGGGAGCTAGCAGTTTCTGCAAGTGAGTTCTCGTCTGCAGCAGTGCTGCTGCAACCATTTCGGTTCTCTCCATCAGGTTCGGCATTAGCACACTTCACCGAGCGTCCTAAAATTTTCTTCTTGGCATTCGTCTTGGATTGCTGCTTCCTCTTCTCGCTCTTGGCCTCCGTGGTCTCCTCACCCTTCTTGGCAGTCTTCGGCGTCTTCAGCGGAGTCATGTACCTGCTCGGCACCTCTCGGCACGCCAAGTTCAGCTTCCTCGGCTTGGAAGAGGCCTCGGACACCGCCTCCTTGATCTTGTCCGCCGGCGTCTGGACCCGCTCCTTCTTCGGCGTGGTCATGAACAGAGCCTTGACGACCGTCCCCTTCCTGGCTGCAGCGGCGAACGGCTCCTTCTGGTGCTTCACAGCGCTGTGAAACAGCTCCGGCCTCGGCCGGACGGCCTTGCTCCGCGGCGTCGTCAGTGCCTTCTTCCTCTCGCTGGGACATTCGACCCTGACACTCTTGGTACGGACTGGAGACGCTCGCAGGGCGCAGGTCCGCTGGACCCTTGGCTTGGGCTTCGCCGGTGCCTTCTCCGCGGCCTCCGTCTCCGCGCTCAGCCTCGCGAACCGAGCCCTCGGAGGCTTCGGCGGTGCAGATTGCGGGCATTTCAGCATCGAGCTGCAACGAAATTAGAATCCGGGACATATATATAAGTCTGAAACGAAGATTTCAGAGTTCAAATGAAGCATCCAGGTCAAGTAGAAGCTGTGGGTACCTCTGGTTCTTCCTGCTGATAGCCTTCTGTAGCCGCACGTTGGGGCTTCTCGCCGCCATGACCTGCGAATTAGCATCACACAATTGGTAAATCGATGAAATTCGCGTTGTATCCTAGGTTGATTGAGATATGGGTGGGAGAGAGAAGGGGACAAACCCGCATAACGAAGCTCCTGGCCAGGGCCTCCGGATCGACCTGCTCATGGTTCTGGTCGCAACCTGCGTGCCACGACACGACACGGATCATGACCCTTCGCTAGCGCAGAACCCGCGCGACGCAGCGAAGAAGGCATAAACGGGGGGATTTGTCGATCACTTACCGACTCGGAGGCAGAACCAGGCGGGGTCGTCGTCGGGGCGGCCGGCGTCGGGCGCGGTGAGGTCCACGAACTTGGGCGCCTGGATGTCCTCGTAGAACAAGGCATCGTTGTACTCCTCCTCCTCCTCGTGGTCCGGGTGCCTCGACGGGATCCCCATGGAGTTTTCTGGATCCTCGACGGGGTTCGATCCGCCGGCGGGCGGGCGATCGAGCTGGCAGCTAGACCTCGCTGGCGCGGCGGCGGCGGCGGCGGCGGTGGCGAGGTGCCGGTGCTTGCGCTGGGAATCTGAGATGATGCCTGGTGGCGCGGGCTCTGGATGAATTTGAGATCGCGGAGGGGAGTGTGAGCGAGTGGAGGGTCGGCAACTAGCCGTTGGAGCGGCGGCGTTGCGTTGGATTGGAGGGGGACGGGATTTTTTATCTATTTTTTTATTAAAATAAAACGGTTGGGTGTCGGCACATGGCGGCTCCACGGCTCCAGAGACGGTTTTTTTTCTTTGACAAGGACGGCTCCAGAGACGTTGGCAACGGCTGCAACTTAACTAATTGAACTCGATGGATCGGTGGGAATGGGGGATTAGAGACTATGGGAGGGTAAAATGTGCTTCAGAGTTCAGATCTGCAAAATGAACTGGATTACGGACTGTAAGTAAATAATGAAAAGGTAGAGCAGATGGTAGTGATCTATAGGGCCGAACAGAAGTAGCCGCGTGACCGTATAATTACACGGCTTAGCACATTGTTCAGACTTTAGTGAAATTTAATTAGCAAGTATCCTCATCACATATTTTTACTATCTTGTTCCGCTTCTGAATTAGTGGCTTCATCAATGATGTTTTGTTTTTAGAAAACGAGGTTGTACCATCGTGATTTGCAAGGCATACATCTTCATACAATTACTTAATGCTTGAATAAGCCATGACTTTGAACGCTCTAGATAGATGCCAATAGTGGTGAGACAACTTGTATACTCCTCGTCCCCGATGCCGATAGTACTTTAAAAAAATATTATTGGGAGACAAAAGAGAGAGTGCTGTTATTGGTGAAAGGGGATGATGGTGAGAAGTAAGATTAAGAGGAGCTAGAAGAGGAGGGTGAGAGAAGCCATGAACACGGTAAGTTATACAACCTCCTTAACACGACCACATGTCTCGTCGCTTTACCCTACCTACAAGGTCCACATATTCTCTCTTTTCCATCATCTAACTCATCTACTCCTATATGGTAGTTACTCCAAGCTGTATGACCTACCTCTACAATTTAAATCGGTCAAAAAGAATCGAAAAAGGTAGAGAGAGTAAGAATAAGATAGAGTGAGGAAAAAAAACCATTCATAACCCCTGTCTCTCCACTATTGAATAAATAAGGGCATAACTAATTTTCACACCTAAAATCTTCGGTTTGATTCTTTGAGACGAAGAAGTTGAACCGTGCGATCTCTATCTAATGGTCAAGGCATCGTCTTCTTCTTCTTGGTGCCGGATTCACTCCAAGCTGGTGAGGAGCCCTGAGGAGCGCCGGTGGGCATGCAAGGGGTGCGTGGTGGGGCCCAATGAGCTGGTCAGGAGGGAGAAGAATGTCGGGCGTCAAGGAACGAGTGAAAGAGGGAGCGCAGATCGTCCTCTGAAACTCTAGTAGTTGCTTGTAAGGTAGGAAAAGTAATAAAAAAATATTTTAATTGTCACGGTGTCTATCGATGAAAATTCAAACTTTTATAATGGCTCCAAACAAATTCGAACATAACAATATGCATCAATAAATCCTACACAAGAATAACTCCTGTGAGTAAAAAATATCTAATCAGTTTTGTGTCTCGAGATAATTCATCACGGGCAGATATCATTGTGTGCATCGATATTTTGGTCAAAACTTTCACTATAAAACTGAAGTAGTACATCAGTACATGTGATATTTGAAGCCCAATATTAATGGATCCCAACCCGATTTCCTCTCTCCACAAGGCCAATCCGAACATGCAGCCCAATAAATGATTCCACTCGAACACTGGAGGCCTTCTAGGCCGAAAGTATTCGGCCCATCAACACCAGAAAGCCCATGCAACCCTGTGCTTCCCCTACGCGGCCACGCCGCTTCCGACGCTCCGGTTCCCCGCTGGCTTCTCCGTCGTGCCGCCAAAGTTTTCGCTGCCTCGTCAGTTTCGACCGGGCAGGCAAGGGGAAGGGGATCGTGGCGGCGGCCGGCGGGAGCTCGGAGAGGCGGCGGAAGACTATCCGGATTCCGATTCGAAGATTCCCTGGCTCGTGCTGACCCGCCGGTGCCATCTAGACGGATTCTGCTCCCGACCATCACAACAGGTGCCAAAGTTTCATCCAATTCGTCATTCTCTAGTTCGGCTGGTTCACGTGATTCCTCGCAGTCTCTGGGTTCCTGCTTTCGATGTACGATACACGGATAGAATGGATAGCTGTTGTTTGCGAGTCGATCGACGAATGAACTCACCTTACCACGGTTGTTGTAGGGTTCGCAACTCGCAAATCGATCGAGTCGTGTATCGAGGAGGGCAGGAGAAGGGGGGTTGTTCGACTTTCTAATTCAGTTGAAAGTGGTTCTGATTTTTTTTTATTTGCCATTGGATTGTGCATTTGATGCATCTACTAGAACTGAGAGGCTGGTGTGCCCTGTCTGGGCCTTTTTTCTTCTTTTTTTAGATATATAATCTCCTGCCTGATTCGTTTTAAAAAATAGTGTTTTAGTGTAGCAGTGTTTCAGAGTTTAGTTCAGAATTAAAATTTGACCAATAAGCTAGCATAGTTCAGTAGTCTAATAATTGGCACTTTGTTTGCCATTTTGTACTCTTTTTTATTACTGAAAAATTTGTGTTTGAGACAGATTTCTTACAACATTTTTTGAGACATATTCCTTACAACATAGTACAGTCGAATGTTGCCATCTTGTACTCTCTTGTACAGCTACCGCAGCTAGCGTGACGAATGTTGGGTCGACCCATTGGTCACCAGAGTAATTGTCTCCATTAGGTTGGGTTGACCAAAAAACCAAACTAAATTTGTTGGGCCGATTGTGACCATCGCTAGCATGCATGCTCTCTCCCACCTATTACTTATTTGGTTCCACTTCAACCAACCTCAATCCAGATATATTAGTGTGGATTTGGATAGGCAATTAATTAACTTTCCACCCTAATACATGTGGATTAGGGGATTAGAGTTCAGCTAAAATAAAGGCTTTAAAAAGTGTGCACTGATGTGGTCATTCCTTGCAAAGGAAACCACATCATCTTTTGTCAATGCCTCAGTATGGCCTGGATCTACATCCAAGGTGATTAACATGTAGATAAGCACCACAGTTAGGGTTGCATGCACAACCGTCCTGCAGTGGTTTTTTTCTCGAATACACAAAAGATTTGCGCATCTTTGTATTTAAGAAGAAGAGTTTTTACACCGCGCACTGGCGCGTTTTGGGAGGGTAAGATTTACAATAGGCACTTTGCCTCCCGTGTCGTTTTACACATGGCGATTACTTTCGCTTGCTAATTCTCCTAGGTGGCGCGCCCCCTGTCCTGCAGTGGTCATCATTGCCTCCTTCCGACCGGGCAGCATGCCCAAAATAGAGTTTAGATGATGAAATTAGAGCATGGGTTTTGTTTGATATGTCCTTCCTTTGCAGGCCTGCAACTTTAATTTAACATTTACACACGCAAGTTTCATGAGAGGCAAGCACCTTCATGCATTCAATATATAATCTACGAGGTTTGCATTCTCATAATAGTTACAGCCTGAAAGTACATGACAAAGCTCTACCATATATCGCGTCAACCATAAACAGGATATATGTTAGTACTGTATTGTAAAGACCTGTCCTTTTCCATAGAAAAAAATGTTAATGAAGCACGTTTACCAAGTAAAAGGGCGCATCATTTCTACTTTTTTTCTCTCTCTTTTGACAAGTAGGGACCATTTGATTATCCTAGATCATGAAAAGAGGTTCCAATCTTGTGCCGAAAGAGCAAGTGGTAGATCCTAGGTTTATTGTAGCATGTCCTCAAATGTACAATATGTGGTTCAGGGATGAAATCAGTTACTCTGATTGAGAACGCATGACAGTAACTTCGGATTCCTTTGTACTGGCATCTTTGACCAAAAGGCCCAACAGCTCTTCACCAATTAGTATTTTGGTCCATGAGAAACTAGACATGACTAAAATGGTTTTAGATAGAGTAGCAGGCTTATTGTAGTTCACAAATAAGAAAAGTAAATCAACCATATATTGAGTAATACAAGAAAACTGTAAATCATTTTATTACAACATGAATAGAGTTACGATTTAGAGAGGCCTTTTGGATATTGTTCTCTGTTATGCGTATTATTCTTTTGTTCAGCTTAGTGCTTATAACTATGCTACTGGCCTCCTTCTGCAGCAGGATGGAATATGATTGTTGATAGATTGAATCAACAGTGTTACACACATTTATAATTTATAAACAAACAAAACAGAATGTTTCCTTTCTAACTATGTGCATCTCATCAATCTGTCTTGCACAATGTAGGAATGCAGTGATTATGGAAAGAGCCCTTCCGCTGATGTCAGTTCCAGTTCATTCATATTCTGAATGTATCCAACTCGTTAAACTTGTGACAGCTGCAACAGCATGATGCATATATTCTTTCTGGCTGTTTCATATCATCTTTCATCTTACCTTGTTTTTTCATTTCATTGTTATTATTTTGTACGACATGATAGTACAGAAATAGTCATAAGATTCTTTTCATTACTGTCATGAGATGTAATTGCATTTTCTAATGCACCAAACTTCCTGCTGGCATTCAGATATAATAGAAAGAAATACAGGATTGTATTATTGAGGATGCAGCCATACAGAAGAGGATAGCCAATGAGGTTAGTATGTTACTATGATTATTCCTTTATCCTTCCTTTAGACAACATAATCAGAGCCATCTCGACATCTTCCTCTTGTAATAGAACAACCAACAAGTTAACAAAGTAGCTGCCCTATGACAAATCATTAAATAATCATGACCTCTATAGGTGCAACAGAGTATGTTGGGGGAGGAGGCCGCTAGATCAAACACTTTCCTGCTAGCTTCAGAAAAGCTAAGCACCATCACACTCGATCTTAGTGACTGTCCCTGTCAAGCAATAAACAATGAGCCCTTCTCCGATTTCTTGAGTACTTTAACATCACAGTGTTAGTTGCCTAGTTCTTGTCTCAGGTCCAGGCTTGTTAGAATTAAACTCAGCTGTATTGACGGCATGTGCTATCAAGTTGTGAATGTTTGACGTTTTGCAAGACGCCCTATCTAGCAGAAACCTAGTTGGGCAGGGATATTCTCACCACTTTACAGCCATGGTCATGGTTTTTATATGAAATTTATGTAGCCCGCGTGTTCTTTTTTTGGTGTGCGTGTAGAGCTTATCTTGTTGCTCATTCTTGTCTAAGGGTGGTACTCATTATAAGTTTCAGAGCCCTTGATTCGTTCAGGACATGCTTATGTTCGTAAAAATCATGTCTGCTTGCCTATCCTTTCCCTAATTAATTTAATTTTTACAAATACATGTTCTTAACATTAATTGTTAATTATTACAATATTCTTATTTTTGCATGCATCCACTGAAGTTCGGTTGCAGTAAGTAAGCAAGCAATCGCTGCCTAACAGTCTAGCTATATATCTAGTCCCTACAAGCAACATGCATTAGCTCTTTATTTTAGCATCCTACTAACCTCAATTAGACAGCAGCTGTTCCCTTTATTGTTTATCCTTTAATAAAATTGTCCTCTTTTGTGAGTTTGGCTGAAATGAGGGAAATGAAAAACAAAGCCATTTATCAATTGTCATAGCTGAGAAATTGCAGGAGAGCAAGGGAGTTTGATGTGCTATCAAAAGAAATAAGGTTCTGCTTAGCAAATCAACTTTATATTCTAAAAATATTTTTGTTAGTGATGACATTTTGATTTTTCTTGGAGTTAGATGACCATACTTGTCACTTTAAGCCCTTCTGCAAAACTCCTGTAAAACAAAAATGGTATATATGCTTGCTATCTGCAGTACCATCATTTACTCCACTTCGAAATTATCTGCATGTCATCATTGTGCTCATATTAAAAAGTGTTTTTCAAGTTTTTTTTTTGTGTTTTTTTGTTTTTTGCATTGTCCGTATCTTTAGGAGATCTCTTATCCTATCCGTTCTTCTATTCTAACTTTTTTTTTTTTTTTTTTTTTTTTTTTTGAGTAACTTCTTCTATTCTAACCTGTGACAGTGGGTGCTAGCCATATCTATTCTAAGTTGTGACAGCGCAGCGAGCATACCTCCTTTTGAGTTCCTTGGAACGCAGTTTCTCCACATATATCGCTGTTGTTTCCATTCAAGAGAATAATTTTATAATGAGAGGCTGGTAAACAACTGTAATAGGACCATAGCAATTTGAAGAAATATCAAATTGTTGGCTGGCGTGGATTGACTCACCCCATGAATTCAGCGTGGACAAATTTCCTCACTGACCAACTGGTAGTGACAAATGAGATGACCTTTGCCCCACAAGTCATCATTATAAACATGCCTATAACTCAGCTATGCAGAGGTTAGGTTAACCAAATCAACATTGACTTCTCATTATATATAACCAAAAGTTTCTTTATGGCTTGAAATGTGAAAATTACCGCCTTGACTGTTCTCAAGCATGCACTATTTTATTGTTTCTTTTCTAACTATTTGTTGACTGGTTTGTCATTGATGCTTCCTAAGCATCAGACTTCATACACCCATACAGACTTGGAGTGTTTCTTGCTTGAACATATGAACATAAAAATAAAGCTACACACACTTAACTATAGTACTCCATCCATGTGTTGATTTGAATTACTAGAATATCAGTTTTCTTATAAGGTGATCCTCCGTCTCTCAGCAATATGATTCAAATAGAGCAAGCATAAACTAAGTTAACATTACATTATCACTACTACTATGTTTTTGTTCCTCATGATACATTTGCATTGAGATTAGAGATTAATGTGCGTATTTGCTCATCCCTTCTCTCAAGTTCAGGTGTCCCTTCGCTGTGCTGACTATATATTAGCTAGGGACAAGGCACTCCGGGATTGAGAAAATTCATGTCCATCTCTGTGGCAGATTTGTTGAATTGCGCTTTTGTTTTGATTGGAATAATATTTCATGATTTATTTTGGAAATCATATGATCCATTTTAATATTTTAAACATAAGAAAAATAATACGTGTTAGATACCCACTAACTTCTAAGCTCTTCCGTTTATCTTCATCACATGTTATGAATCTAACCCAATGTTAAATTCTTCATCTATGCAAACATACATAAGGAGAAGTACATTAATTAATCAAGCTGTTTATTGAGCTGACATTTTTCCTTTGTCGTAGGAAACATGCATATATAATCTATACCTACTAATAAAGCAAGATATCACCAAGAACGAGTATGATATGATTCAAAACTACAAGGTACTGCATTCAACAAACTCAACATCACCATGGTGAGTCACGTCTGGGTTTCTCTCAGCGCGGGGATTTTTTTTCTTTTTTTTTTTTCAAATCGATTGAACAAGGTTTGCTACTATGATCTGATTCTTGTTGTTTCCTTTTGTTAACTGTTGCAGCACATAGAGGTGAACAAGCTTATCGAGGGAAGACCACCTGACAATCTGGAGTTTATGCAGTGGATGAAAAGATATTGTGATTCGGTCAGTGGTGGCTTTATGAGCAGGTAATCACTGACCTAGTGCTTTGAGTGTTTCTTAGTAGTATACTCTCTCCATCCTAAAAAGAGTGTTGTTTTAGGTTTTTCATACATCGTGTTTGGCCATTCGTCTTATTTAAAAAAATTTATGCAAACTATAAAATAAACAAATCATTAACAAGTTGTATGTCTCGGTGCAACCCTCGGGCATATTTTGCTAGTATAAATAAATATACAGTTTAGATAGTACCTGAAGGTAGAGAGACAAAAAATTGTTCCAATGATGGCTACTCATTATGGCAGAAAGTCAAGCCATGAATATATTGTTTTCTTGCGAATAGTTGAAACAGCATGCATACTAAATTGGGCAGTGACAGCTGACAGTACGCCTTAGGAGTATGAACTCTGTAAGTGCAACGAGGTATGGAATCAAGCAAGTGAAATGGAAGCAACCTTATGATCAATTCTTGTGGCGCCATAGAAACGAAATGACCATTTCTTCATTTCACACTCGAACTTCAAATATAATTTGTCAACTCAAAGAAGTACTGACACCTACGTGAGCAGATTTATGGCAAATGAAATATCTCCTTTTCATATGCCATCAAATGAATCTTGTGGCACTCAGGTTGGAAAAACTCATCGCTGTCAAAATGCCTAGATATTTACTATAGAAGATAGAGAATTATGAAAAAAAAAAATTCTAACCGATACAAAGGATTAGATTCGAATCAGTTTAACCTTATTTAAAAAACAGAAGGATTCAGTTTGTGTGTAGGAAGTCTTTTCCCCTCCGTTGCCATTTTTTTTTAAAAAAAAACTTAGTATCACATGAAGTGCAGATCATGTCTTCTATACCAGAATTAGGCAAACCTTGTAGATTATGAAAATAAACCGTGTCTAGGTAGTTTTTTTAGATAAAGAACCGTGTCTAGGTAGTTAGGGACAGGCAGTATAAATATAGACTCAGCGTTCAGGGTCAGCACTCGGTACAATACTGTATTCACATCAGATAAATTAACAGAATAAAGCAGTTCGTACAAGCCAAAATTGTAAATGTTTCTTGAAGCAGTAGGCTGAGTAGATGAAATTTCCATTCCAAGAAACTCGTAGAAAATGAAGACACCTACCTCCAAACCAGGCATCATCTCTCTCATAGTCTCATCTATGAATGGTGAGAAACCTTATTGATTTTAATTCAAAGAAACTCTCATCATGTTTCACCATTCCCAATGAATTCTAATACAAATTTACACCACAATCATGCATGTACATGAAAACATAAACCAGTGGCTATTTCATCCCAAGGTTTCCGGGCTCATCAACAACAAGGCAGTACTGTTGCATCCCTTGGGAGCTTGAAGCAGCCACAGTGTTATTAGGGCAAACCAATGGGCTCACCTCACTCCACCTCATGCTCTGATCAGTATCCATGCCAAAGAAGCTTTCCAGGCCATCCAGCTTAACCTGGTTGAAGTGGAAGCCCTGATCCAGCTCCAGCGCCGGCAGCACGCCGGAACCCTGCACGCTGCCTTCATCAAGCGAGGTGCCGACGTCCACCACCTGGCAAGACTGCGGCGGCAGGAGGCCTGGACTTCCCTCGTACATTGGAGGAACACACTGAGGAGCCGAAAGTGTTGTGAAAGGGCCTGCTCCTCCTAGCTTATACAGAAGCTTCCGAATTGACTCATCTACCTCATCTCCTGCGCGAGGGCCTTCCATTATCGAACCTGGTATTGGTTGCACCGGCACAGCCGCCATGGCTTGGTGGTGCCAGTTGTAGCTGGCCACTGCCATGCTACTGCTTCCGGCTGCATCCCCGGTTGCTGCTGCTTCTTGCTTCATCATGATCCCATCGTTTGCCGCTGCCGCCTGCTGGCGCATGAACTGATGCTGCCGCTGATCCTTGCGGGACTGCTTGCCGAAGAGCTTCTTCTTGAGCCTCGTATTCCAGTAGTTCTTTATGTCATTGTCCGTCCTCCCCGGCAGCTGCGCCGCTATTATCGACCACCTACGCATAGGCAACAGGCTTAGATTCTACCACCACACCCATGTGCGTGTGGGTGCCCTGCCTAACAGTTACTAGTTTGCAGCAAATTCTACACAGTGGATTTGATTGGAGAGAAAGCACAAGGACGACGACCTACTGAACTTTACCTGCTGCCTATGCTGATGTAGAGGCTAAGGATTATCCTGTCCTCCTCCTCCGAGAACCCGCCATGCTTGATGTTTGGCCGGAGATAGTTGAGCCACCGGAGCCGGCAACTCTTGCCGCACCTCTTCAGACCTGTGTAACCCCAGACACATGATTAGCCTCTTCTTCTGCTGCTGCTGCTATCACTGCATATCTACTGCATGGTGAATTGGGGATTGCTATGATCGAGCACATATATACATACCTATCTTCTGCGGCAGGGCTATCCAGTTACCGCCGGTGCCGTTCTGCTCGATGTAGGACTTGAGCTTGGCGTCCTCCTCTGGTGACCATGGGCCCTTCTTCACAGTAGCCTTGTCGCAGCACGGAGCTCTCCCCATGGTGTGCGTGCGTCTCCTTTCTCCCCTCTGACTCTCTGAGCTGCTCTAGCTGGGGCTCTCGGAGAGCCGTGGATTGAGCAAGTGCTGATTAGGGCCGCCTAAGCTTGGTTAGTCATGATGATGGTCTGGGCGGTGTGTTTATGCCCTGAAAAGGGAGAGGTGTATTATTGGCATGGAAAAAGGTGGCTGCTCTGATAGTAATAAAATACTGTTTGAGCGGTGGTGGTGGTGATCTGTGTTTCTCCCTTTCTTTTTTGAGACCACGCCCACCTAAGTATGGCGCGTTTTTCATTAAGCAGGGGTGTTGACAACACCAAAACAAATACAAACAACAGTCCTGGTAATAACAAGATTACCAACGAAACAAAGAAGAAACAAAGCTAAAAAAAAACAGAATGAGCGCCGCCACTAAGAAAAGAGAACAGGAAGGCTGGCAAGAGCCTCAACAGCGAGCAGAGGGACCAAGCCAGTGACACTTTCTAAAGCACCACCGTCATTGGCGACTTGGTCAGGCCAACTTCCCATCGAGCCCGGACACATTCAAGTCCAGAGCTGAGACGTCGAAGCCCCCATTGAGCAGAACATTCAGGCACCGCTGCTTGTATTCGGACATGTCGCCCTTGAAAGCCCTCTCGAATTTGGACTCAATCTCCGAATCCACCTCTTCTTCTTGGACGCCATAACCCAGCCTTGCGCAGCAACACCTTTGCGCCCGAATAGTAGCATTTGCAGCACGCGGCCCGGCCGCAATCCTACCACTCCGGCGTAGGGAGTGAATGGAGACAAAGGCCCGCGGCCGACGCAGCCGCGGCTTTGCCCGAATGAGAGGGGTGGCTAACGGGATGCGATTTCCTCCTCCGCCCCGGCCCGAACCAAGTTAACGGCGCTTTACGAACGGCCACTCCAACGGAGGAGGGAAGACCGCACAAGTCGCCGTCGGAGACATGATTGTTGCCATCCACCGGAGCGTCATCTGCGCAGGGAGCACGAGGCAATGAGGGGGTCGCGGCCCGTTGAACACGGGCGTCCCGCCAACCACCTCGAAAGCACGGCGACATCGACCATCCGCGGCGACGAAAAGGGAGGGGTCCGCCAACGATGTTTGGGCCTCCCTCCGGCGGGGCAACCGCCGGCAGACGCCGGCGCGACGCGAGGGACGCAGCGACAAGCTCGTCAAGCATCGGGTCAACCTGCACGGCAGCCCCTCGAGCTCAAACCGCGGTGGATCGGTAGAAGTGTAGTCGCCGAAGTCCGGAGTCTTGGTGCCTACCACAGCCCATTGTGTGGATTCGCCTCGAGCCACCAAGCACCCCCACGGGGCGCGAGGGAGGATCGTGGGCTAGCATCCACAACGTCACCGCCGGGACCAGCACGGGCCGGACAGAGGATCTGCCCGACCAAGATAGGCGCAAGTGGTTCCTCGTGAGCACGATCACGCCAACCAACACGATGCCGACGACCGCGCCTTGGGGGTTTCCGCGCCCGGTGGTGCACAGACACACGCTCGGCTGACCGTGGTCCAAGCCGCCCATGTGCAGCCACCCTTGCAGCCGGATGCGGGGGTGCCGCTGGAGGGCCTCCAGCGTCCCCGCTCCTGGCACGGCGACGACGGCGCCCGCTGGCGACGAGGGCGAGGTGGGGCACGCCGGCGTCCACGCCGACGGCTCTGGACCAGCGTGAAGCCATCAGCATCAACTGGTGCGGACGCGTGAACACGGTGTCGAGGTAGGCCATGGGTACGCAACGGTGTCGGAGGCCGCCTGGACAGACGATGGCGGCCGACAGGCGGCGATGCCCGAAGACGCTGACCGAGCCTCTGGTGCACAGGCACACGCTCGGCTGGCTGTGGTCCAAGCCGCTCCCGCGCAGGCACCCTAGCAGCTGGAAGCGGGGGCACCGCTGGAGTGTCCCTGCTCCTGGCACGGCGACGACGGCGCCGCCTCTTCTTGTTGACTGCCACCGGGCTTGGTACCGAGGCCAGCACCCCTGGAGCCCCATTCGGAGAGAGCACAGGCGGCCGTGGCTTGCAGGCGGCGTCGAGGTAGGGGGCTCGTCGTCGGAGTCTTCGCGGAAGCCGTCGTCAGCCCAGCGACGGAACTTGGGGCGGCCCTCCGAGGCACCACCGGGGTAGCAGGATGCGGCATCGGGAGAGAGCTGCCTCAAACACGACGAGGCAGCAGTGAGGTCGACCTCCTCGTCGTCCTCCTCGCCTTCAATGATGTCCTCGACGGGGAGCAGCTCATGGAGGCTGGAGCAGGCCGACGGCGGCAGCGACCCAGAGCAAGCAGAGATCGACATGGGCCTGCCGTCCTCGGGCAGCGGCGATGACGTCCTGGGCACGCCCCCAACGCCCGGGGAGCAGAGGGGCGTGGAGTAGGTGGTCGACGTTGACGATGGCGTCGGGCGGGCTGCGACGGCCGAGGACCCAACCAGGGTGCCCCCATCCCCGCGGCGCGCAACAACGGAGACCACATCTTCGTCCACTACCTCCAGCTGCGTCACGCACCCGCCCTCACCGGAGGCAGGCGTGGCCGTGAACAGAGGCCGAGCCGGCAGCGACAGGGGCGGGGCGCCCGCCATGGCCGGTGTCCGCCCGGCGAACGGCGATGCCGCGCTGGAGGAGGACGGGAGCGGTGACGTAGGCTGCGTCACGCACTCACCCTCACTGGAGGGCGCCATGGCCGGGACCAGAGGCCGTGCCGGCAGCGGCAGGGACGGGGCAGCCGCCATGGCTGGCGTCGGCCGGGGCGGCGACAGCCCCTGCCTCCGGTGGCGCAGGGGTGTCGAAGGGCCCATCAGGAGGTAGATCAGGGCAAGGAGAGCTCGGATCTGCAGCTGGTGGAGGCTGAGGTTCGTGGGGAGGCGAGATCGGCGGCGGCGGGGTGGGTTCCCCAGCGGGGGCGCGCCGGGGGGAGAGCGAAGGGTCGCTCATCCGACCGTTTTCCGTGTCTTTTTTTTTTCCTTCGTGTTTCTCCCTTTCTAATTGTTGTTTCTTCTCTTGGATTAGAATCTCCATCAGCAGTCACCCAACCTTTTCCTGAACCTGGTCTTTGTGCACCATAGACTGGCGGCTTCAATTCGTCTAGTTTGTTTATGTGATCTGATCTGATCTCTGCTTAGATGATTACTAAACACGTACGATATATATACCAGGATCTCATGCATATAGGATATATTGCACCTGTTTGTTATTCTATTCTTTGAGCCGTACGTGTATACGTAGCCAGTGGCCTGACAGTCTGTAAGAAAACACATAATGCTTAGCTTATTTCCCTCAAACACGCGGTCCTCGCCATTATATTAAGATGACCGATAAATCATATGGGTGTGAAATCACACACAGGATGCCACAAAGCAAAGGAAGAATAGAATAATAATAATAAAGTGAAATGCTACATACAGAAAAGGCGCAGCTAAGATCGAGACACATACTGATTTCATACGGAATGAACACGGCACATGATTTGCATGCATTGTGGAAATAAATGCAGCAGGCACACGCGCTATTTGATGGACAGCAAAATACCCCTTTTATTAATCTTTTGAAAAAAAAACCCCTTTATTGTCAGCTAAAATATTGCTTTACATGATGCAGATTTCGAATATGGATCTTGTATATGCATGTATCTAGGAAATCCAGAACAACTTTCAATTTGTAACAGAGGGATATAAGGTTTGCATCTTCTGAACTCCTAAACCATGTTGAATCAGTCACATTCATACTTGCTCCTTGTAAAGCTGATGAACTATATTTATTGGACTGAAGGTGTTTGATGGCTAAGAATAAATCTTTCCATGGATGCTGACCAATCCTGTAAGGATTTTTTTTTGAACTCTAGTCTTGGGGAACATAAGTCAAAGAATTTGCTTGTTTTTCAAGTATTTTGAAATATACCCAGAATAAGCAAGCCATTATTGCCATTTGGCCCCGCAGTCGTTATCGATGACTCATGGAGTGGTGACGTAGCAGGCTTGCTTTCATATCAGGATGGTTCTTTTGGGTCTTTTCTAGGCATTTTGATCCTTTTTTTGTTGCCTTTTAGGAGTATGTTTTTCTGATATACAATTAAAAAGTTAGATTTTTCCAGTAGGTAATAATGAACTTGATGAGTGAAATTTATTTTAAAATCAATCGCAAGGTTTATTTTCTCCCTTTCCCATCATACTGCTTGTGCACGTCTCATGATTTCAGAATATGGTATTTCCTAATATATATGCCCACTGTTGCAGGTTTTTTGTTGTATTGAAACTCAAGGGTGTCATGAACACGTGTCTGGTGAAAAGGAGTACAGATTTGCAACCAAAGTAAATCCAGGCACGAGAATATGACATTGGATCAAAAGAGAGTAGAGGCCAGAAGCAATGACCAAAAAAAAGTATGTATATATTTGCCATCACTCGCATTCTCAAGAATCTTTGCGAAAGTAAGCTGTCATTTAGCTAGCGCTCCCTACTCTACCGGTTTGCTTCGTCTTTAAAAAAAAAAACAAAAACTGTACTGGTCTGCTGGTAAAGTTGGCTTGTCTGCAACAGGGCAATGGCCGCGTGGACCCGTGATGATAGTCTGATAGAGCAGAGAGCATTTTTTTCTTTCTTTAGCCTCCCACAAGTCGTCACAGATGCTTCAGCCTTCACAAAAGATGGGGGGTTTACACATTTATTACTGGGCTACGGAAAAAGTGGCCCATGTGTTTTAGTGGGCTGAGGTGAATGGGGCCTTGTGAATGCGAAGCACGTCCAATTTTTGGTCCACTATTGGGGGAGCGACCGGTTCCACGCTTACTCGGCCTTTCCAGGTTATATGAGCATTGCAAGGCCCAACCTGCATTCCAGGTCCTTTTTGTTTGTGTAACGGTGGAGGAGGGGTAGCTACGAATCCACGATGAATATCATATAGAACTGGTAGTTTCAGGTACAACTCCGGTCAGCGCTACGCTGCCGGCCTCGAGCAAACGCTCGCCGTCGAGCAAAGCTCGCCTTTCAGTTCTCAGGTTCCAGAACAGAGACGTCACCGTTCTCCTCTCCTACTTTAACGAAGACGCTTACAGCGGCACAGCCGCGAGTGGATCCCGACGCAGCGGGCCTGTCGATCACGAATTCCAGTCTGGGCCTTGGTACTTGAGATTGGGCCTGCGGTTCCTCTTCGTCTTGGGCTTGGTTGCTGGTGGTACGGGCAGTATCGTGACATTCCCCATTCTTGAAACACGGCTTGCCCCAAGCCGTTGTAGCAGCATCCTCGATTAGTCCCAAGCTGTTACCGAAGAGAGCTTCTACAGGAATAGGAATTGGAGCGGTAGCTGCTTCGAACATACTGAAAGCACTCAACTGTATTTGCACCCATGTAATAGCTTCAGCATACTGTATTTGCACCCATGTAATAGCTTCAGCATACTTGGTGGCATGAGTAGTGCAATAACTGTCAACAGAACCTCTGAACATTGCGAAAATCTCAAGCTGATGCAACACTTGAAGCACCATGAGTGATTGCTTGACTTTCTTTGGTGTGGTACTAGCAGAAATCAGAAGCAATGCCCAGATTTCCCCCACACAGATTGAACAAGTATCATTGATGCTTGCAACAGAATTGAAGTCCACAATTTCCTTATAAGATAGCAGCCCCATAAGCATAAGCAACTGGTTTGCACTCATATTATTCCAGAGCAAGCATAGACTAATCTGTGCTATTGACCATGGAGGCTTTGGGTTTAAACCTTCTGCTGTAGGCCAAGGGATTATCATCTGCAGAAAACTATCAAACTCATTGTGCCAGGCTGAGGACTCAAGCAGAGACCCATCACTCAAACATGTCTTCTCGGACCATGATCTATCCAAACCAAGAAACACCTCAATCATGCTATCAGCAGTGCAGACTTTCACTCGGCAAGGACCAACAATGACGGTCTCATGCATCACACCCAACCAACTTGAACTAGAAGTCAGCGCTAGACAAGCACCCAGAAGCTGAAGAATTTTATGATGACCAAATAAAGGCCAGGGTGATGGTTGGAGTGCAAGAACAGCAAGCGGAGGCCATGATTGCTGCATCCGAACCTCCAATTCATTCCCATAGAGAGGAACACACGTGACACAGCCCAGCATCTCAACACCAATCAAATGAGTAATGAAAAACATGATGAGATACCTGCTCTCCTCGTGCACTGTCAAATCCTTTAGGTGACTGACCAAGCACAAGTCGTTCTGCTTCCAGAACGGGGCCATAGAATCAAGCTGAAGTAGTTCTGCAGTAAGGAAAGTGCTGCTCCACATTTCGCCGAACAACCTTGCTGCATGAATGAATTGAGCTCCTGATTTGCTCCAAACAGCGGCCGGAACCGGCGAGGATGCATTTCGTGGTGGTAGGAGAGTCGGCGCTGCGGTGTGGTGACGAGCATTACGCCGATAACCGTGGCGCTGGTGTTCACATCCATCTCCTCGGGGCTGATGGGCATGGAGGAGTGTATGAGTGAACGGAGCGCGAACAAGACGGAGACGAACACGTCTTGGTCGAGCTGGTGCACGTCCAGTGTCGGCGGCGGACACTTGCACGAACTGCTTGTCCTCGGGAACGCACTCAATATGGCTGCCACCGAGTGTCGAACACCTTGACGGCAGGGTCGAGCGCAGAATCCATGGTGGTGCTGGAGGTCGAGGACGGGGGCGCGCGCGGGCGCGAAGAAGAGGGCGGCGGCCTCGAACCCAAAGTCGTGGAGGCCGTCCACGGCGACGCTGACCGAGACCGCGCCATTGAAGCCGAGGCGGACGCGGAGGAGCTTGCCACAGCGAACACGGAGCAGAGGGGCGCCGCCCGACGAGCGCACGGTCGCGAATCGGCAGAGTGTCCTGCTCGAACCGCACCGCGAGAGAGGAGGGCGGTGCCTCGATCTGTTCCTTTCCGTGCTCGACGGTGAGCTTCCCCTCCTTGGTGGTGAGGTGAAGGAGCTCGTCCGTGGTGGCATCCGCGCCGAAGTCGCCGATGTCGCAGATCACACCCTCGGGGAACTTGGGGATGGGCTCGTAAGGGGACTCGGAGCTTGGGGAAGAGGTGGGTGGCTTCGAGGAAACCGTCACCACCTTGCTGGTGAGGTCGTCGGAGTTGACGTGGAGCGGCGCATCGCACCAGATGGTGGTCCATCGACGAGAGAGTACCTCCGTGCGCATGGCTTCCTTGATGGGGAGGCGAATGATGATGTCCTGCAGGAGCGAGTTGGGGGAGGCTGCTGAGGTAGTCGACGCCCCCGCCGTCGGCGTCGAAGAGGATGCCGAGGTGGCCGTCGATGGAGACGGGCGGGTCAGCAGGCTCGGTGACGCCCGACAGGAAGCTGGGATCCACGTCCGTCACCAAGGCCATCGATGGCGTGGTGTTGGGGACGACCGCGGGCTCACGTACTCCTCGCTCCTGATCCTCACCGCTGTCGGCGACCTGAGTGGGGATCGATGGAGTGGATGGAGTCGGTGGCCCAGCGCTGATCCCCAATAGAGCGTCCATCTTCGCGTGAAGCTCCGCCAGCATCTCCTGCCCCTTCCTGGTGGACAGGAACTCCTCCGCAGTGGTGGATTCCTCAATCGTCGTCATGGGCAGAGATCGAGGCAACGAACAAATTGGATCGAGACGACGAACAGGGTGGATCGAATGGCAATCTGATACCAGATGTAACGGTGGAGGAGGGGTAGCTACGAATCCACGATGAATATCATATAGAACTGGTAGTTTCAGGTACAACTCCGGTCAGCGCTACGCTGCCGGCCTCGAGCAAACGCTCGCCGTCGAGCAAAGCTCGCCTTTCAGTTCTCAGGTTCCAGAACAGAGACGTCACCGTTCTCCTCTCCTACTTTAACGAAGACGCTTACAGCGGCACAGCCGCGAGTGGATCCCGACGCAGCGGGCCTGTCGATCACGAATTCCAGTCTGGGCCTTGGTACTTGAGATTGGGCCTGCGGTTCCTCTTCGTCTTGGGCTTGGTTGCTGGTGGTACGGGCAGTATCGTGACAGTTTGCTTTCTCTCGATAGAATCAACTGACTTTTCGTGTTTGTTTTATGGGAATCCCGTTATTTATTGCGTATAATAAGGGTAGCGAGTTTCTGCTTACCTCTGCCTTTTGTTGTGAGCATTTTGGTAGGAGATACTTGCACACTGACACTACTGTTTTGGAACGGCCATTGCACCTCAGGTAAGTTGGATTACCAACTGGTTGGTACGTACAGTAGCTAGCTTAGTTTAGCTTAGGTGTTGCTGCCAGATTAGCTTAGCTTAGGGTCGCCATTTCCCTTCAGAATATGATCGAGGTCGGACTTGCCGCCAATAATGGAGTTCTTGCCATGCATGCTGTCAGGCGCGTGGGATTCTGTCAGGAGCGGAGCGGAGCAACGAAAACGTAAGCAAGCGAAATGATGGAACACGACATGGAGGGATTCCTGATGATTCCCTCACAGATTTGACGAGACCAGCAGTCTACTCCCTCCATCCCTTATTTCTTGTCGTTGGGAGAGATTCATCAATACCAAGGCAACGACCGATACCCCTATAAAAAACACAACCGACAGAACTGCATCTCTCTCCTCTCGCTTTCGCTCGGGTGCATGCGTAAATGTGAGGCCGGAGAGAGGAGGAGACATGCGCATGTGAGCTGACTAGGCTGTGCATGCCTACGACGCCGAAATTTCGTAGCGGGCGGACTAGAATAAAGGGACACGCGACTGTGCTAAAAACGACCAGAATAAAGGAACGGAGGGAGTAGTTGCTCTTGGGAGTCGGCGGGCCGGGCCAGCATCTGTTCGATCTGCGCCGGGCAACGATGACGAGCCGAACCATGGCTTGCTTGGACCGGTGGCATCCGTGCATGGGCGCCTTGCGCTAGCTTGCTGCACGCGGTGGCGGTGCGGTCTGCGGCAGTGGCACTGGCACGGCACCCATGCATGGATGCGCCAGCTCGATCGAACCCCCGCGATTCGCGCCGAGCTCCGACCAGATTCAGGGCTGCAGTAGTCAGTCAGTACCCTACCCTGCCTCGTCGGTCCCGGCATGCGTACCAGTATGTTTGTTTTACCGTTACCGTGCTTGGCTGCTTGCCTCCGTCTTTTTGCACAAACCTTGCCCTAGTGTCTTACTACAGTAGCTTTATTTTCACGCCTTTTTTTTTTTGGGCACAAACCTCCAATATATTAATGCTGATAATATTTTTTTACAAATATGATCAAGCTTAAAACTTCTAAGAAACGCTATGTTTTTTTTTTTTAACAGACGGGGAACTCTGATAGTCGGATCCATTTGGGGGTGAGCTAACTTCTTCATACACACATCAACAGTAATATGAATACAAAGGCCAGGTATGTACGTACCGCATAAAATACGACAAGGGGTGTGTTTAGAGCACCAACTTTCCTTCAAAATTTCCAAAATTCTCATCAAATTGAAGCATTAAATATACCAAAAGACGCATGTCCGAAGTATAAAACGTAGGTAAACAAAAGAAAACTAATTGCATAGTTTAGATGTACTATGAAACAATTCTTGTAAACCTAGTTATCTCACGATAGGATAATATTTATCATAAACAAACGAAACGTCCTACTGCGGTTCTTTTTCGATTCGAACGGTGCAAAAGTTGGTGCTCTAAACACAACCACAGGTAGACGAGGCCACGTTGCATCAACCATAGTAGTAGTGTCTAGTCAGGGGTGCACGAAAGGACGTGTGATAAGGGGAAGGCTTTAAGTCCCATCCGTACTGTTCGACATGGGATTCTTTGACCATTATATCCTCTGGGTGTGTTTAGCACCCAAAATTTGGTGCAAAATTTTGGATGGATGTGAGTCACATCGTACAATCGTAAAGATGTTTAGTTTGTTAGTGGTAAATATTATCCTACCATGGCGTAACTAGGCTCAAAAGAATCGATCTACCTCAATGTACATCTAAACTGTATAATTAGTTTAATTTTTTACCTATATTTAAATACTCCATACATGTTGCCCGGTAAGCCGGATGTGATGGGGAATCTTCGTTTTGCATAGTGGAATTTGGGAGGAATTTAGGGTGCTAAACACACCCTCTGCTTATATTTCAGATGAAACATACTAGTATGCACGATCGTGACACTACGAGCCTGCATATAGGACTACATATATGTGCACCGTGCATCTATGAACAATTCCCGATCAATTGTACCGATGCATATATATATAAATAAATAAAGCTCCCTGACTTTTTGGTGTTTAACAGCGACTTATGCTGACGGTCATAGTACTTTGTTATTCATCGCTTTCTATATTTCACGCGATCTCTTTTGCTGTTTGCTCGTTATATTCCATCCCTTGCTTGAGGCGCGCTGGAGCCCAACGAGGACATCTGATCGATCTATAGGTCAATCGATAGCACAGGGATCCTGCTGGCTGCAAGGCATTGCCGACTGGCTGGGGACGAGCGAGATGGGGGCGGGATCATGTGCCTCCCTGAGAGGCCTGCTGGCTGTGGCTAGCTGGTGCCTGGTGGCTGCACGCCATGAACTGGGCTTTACTCGCAGTAGCCCATATCTTTTCGACATAGATTTGACAGGACGAGCATAAGACACGGTCTCCTTGCTCACTCATTTGATGTGAGCTGCTACTATGGCCGGGTCCGATCCTATGGACGCCGGTACGTGTAGCTAGCTGGTGGGGGACATACTCTAGCTAAGCTGCTGTTTTTTTTTTTTTTTTTTTTTTTTTGACAACTAAGCAGAGCTGCTGCTTCTTTGTGTCCCCTCTCCCTCATCAAGTATTATTCTTGTAGTGGGTATGCATGGGTTAATTTCTCAGCTTAATTAGTCTGGATTCTGTCTTGGAGTTTTATCAACCTGCTGGTAATTTTTTCAGGCAAATATTTTGAATTCAAGCCCTTTTGGGCGGATTCGAATATAGATAACTTGTTTCAGTTATCATAGTTGGATAATTCCATGCCTTCATGCGTTGGTGCGAAGTTCCAATCGGTATTTGTTAGTGATCTGATATGAATATGATCCTAGTACAAAGTCTACTTTTTACAAGCAATTAGAGGATCCTTTCAGCTGATCTCAACTTTACACCTTGATTGGACATGCATCATCCTTCAAATCATGATAGTTTGTGTAATGTGTGGTTAACTTATGCTCTGCTACTTGTCATAGGATTGTACTGTACTGAGTTCAATCGTCCTATACCCATGGAACTTCACCTTGTACTGTATCGGGTAGGTAGCAAGAATGTATAAAGGAAAATATAATAGCGAGTGGTGCCGGAGGATTAGATTGGACCGTGCCGTACTAGAATATAACTGTACACTGGCCCATAACTTAATATATGATGATGCCAATAGATCCTCTTTAATTTGCTTGTTTCTGAAGAGAACTAATCATTTGATTATACCACACGGCTAGCTCGAGATCTATGACCGACGAATTACCTTAATGGACGAACACTACTACCTAACAAAATAATCGTGGCGATTTTTTTATATTAACCGTGGCGGTTTCCCCGCGCACCAAATAACTGCCACGGTTAATAAAACTAAAAACAATAAAAAAAAGAAAAGTATAGATCGAACCCTAACAGGCCTAAATCTGGGCCACCGCCTCTAGATCTGCCGCCGTGCTGTTGTGCACCACTGGATCCGTGACAAGCTTGCCGGAGGTAGGAGGTGGCCCACTGACCCGTTGCCGGCCGGATCCTCTAGATTCGGGACTTTGGCTAGATCCCGCCACTACGTTGGGGATGAGGGGTGGTGTCGCCGCAGGGCGGATCCGCCGAATCTGGGCCGCTGCCAACCAGATCTGGATCCGGGCCCCGGCGGCCGAGGGACATCGGGCCGCCGCCGTGAGGAAGAGGGATCCGCCCGATCCGCGCCGCCGCCGCTGCCCCCATACGGCGTCGCCGCCGTTGGGCCGGGGAGCGAGAGAGGGAGGGAAGCGCCAAGGACGGGAGTTGGAGCGTCGGGAGGGAGGGTGGATCGGAGAAAAGTGAGTGGGGGAGGGAGCGAGCGGGGTGAGTGGGAGAGAAGTGAGCGGCATCCGGGCGAGAGGGTGAGTGGGAGAGAGTGTTAGGGTTTGACGGGTGTTGAGTTGCTTTTATACGCTCGAGGGATAGTGGGCTGGAATGGGCTTATCTGGGATGTATATTTGGGCCTCATTTATCGTGGCGGTTATTTTATAAAAACCGCCACAGTTAATTTAAAAAAGCCTCCATGGTTAATTGAAACATTTACGCCGTGTAAAAGATTTTTTTTAGTAGTGGAATAGTCCACGATAAAAACCAGGTAATTAGGATGCTAGCTCTTTTTCAAATATTATCAGATTCCAGGAGTTGATCTGGTTTTATTAGTGCCGAGTGTTTTAAGCATTGGTTTCTTCATCTGATCGCCTCCACCAGCGTCTCTGGTTTCGCTAGCTAGAAACAATTCTATTGGCTATCAATGTCACTTTACAAATCGCTAGCTAGATGAGACATCTAAATAAGAAAAAATAAACACTATAGTTGAGAGTTATGTGAGAGAGATGTTTCTAGGAGAGCGGGCTAGAGTAGATATTTATTAGTCGCTAGCTATTTGAGAGTCGCTAGCTATTTGGTCTCTCTCCTCGATAGCCAATCAACATGTTACTTTTATATTATTTTTATACTTCATCTAGCTAGCTATTTGTAAAGTGTCATTGATAGCCAATAAATTCCTCCTATATTTTTTGGTCGCCATAGATGCCCTAACATACATACTTCCTGTAATGAAAATATAAGTCCACCAGGTTCATCTCCTTGAACTATTTTAACTCTAGTCATTCATATCTAAAATATTATATAAATTGATAGCACGAGACTGACATGACTAGACTATAATATCTTTGTTACCTAAACGATAATAATTTGTAGATTAGGGATGACAATTCTACCCGCGGATATTATACTGTGTATGGGTACAAAATTACACCCACGAGCGTAGTTACATGCATACATAAGGTGCTGCCTATGGATACTTACTATATGCTTAGTGCTTAAAATATGAAGGATTTTATCTATAGCACTCATATATAATCTAACCCACGCTCCTCGGGTTCTCGCAGTATCATACTCAATTTTTGTATGAGTACCTGTTAGCCAATTTGTTGTGAGGATTTAAAAATGTCACCTGTTAGCCAATTTGTTGTGGACGGGTATTTACTGATAACCTTGTCTTTCTTTTTGTATCTCATTTACTGTCACCTATAACTGTTCAGAGTTTCAAAAAAATTGACTTGGGACAAAACTCGGTGGATTTGTATCTTTAATGTGGCAGAGGGTGTCTATGTACCATTAATATAACATAAGCTTGTCTTTCTTTGTCTCTAGAAATCTGGACGTGGGAAAGAGACCAGATCAGCAGAGGGGAGAGACAGGGAGATAGAGCGAGAGGCACCAACTGATACCACGTAGTACGCAGGTATGTATGAACACGCACCAGCTATTAGCATGCTACTTAACCCAGAATAATATCTTCCCATCTTAGTGACAAGGAGAGGTCAAGCAGCTAAACACACACTAGAGTAGTAGTAGGCATCATGGCTAGCCACCATATAGGAAAAGACCACCGCGCGCGGCTGTAGCCTGTAACTTCATTCTACAGTCCCCACTACGTGACGCTTGCTACTGCTTGTAGGTGAAACAACTCGCTGTCGTCCTGACTGCTCGCTCCTGCAGATCAGAGAGTGGCGCCGTCGACGACACTGATCGAAACCTCAAAAAATCCGTCCCCAGCCGGCCAGCTCCAAGAAACGTCGCAAGCATATGCAAGGACTACTGATGAAGAACAAGAAAAGGCCACGCATCTGCATGTGATATGTATGATGCGTCTGCACCTGGTACGGATCTCCTCCTCCCTCCTCTCCTCGCATCGGTTGGTCCCTGTCTATTCCATCGGCGGACCGAGTATTCCCCAGCTGTCGTCCTGTGCGTGTAACAGGAACAGCGGCAGCTACCAACAGCAGCAGCTCTCAGCTGAGCTGCTTCCTCTTTACTCTGACTTGACATGGGAACAAAGCCAGCCACCAGCCACACACAACACGCGCGCATATCATTCACTCACTCCTGTATACACACCTTTCCTCCCGCTCTTTATTCATCCCATCGATCTTCCTAATCCTAGCTATCCCAAATATCTATCTGACCACATGCATCTGCTACCTGAGTTCGATCATCTCCTTCCTCCTCCTCGTCCGATCCATTGCTAGCTACCTTAGCCTTAGAGCTAGGGTTTCTTGAGTAGTCGTCTCGTCCTCAGCAGTTTTCTTGTTCTCTGTCTTTTGATTATTGACACGGTAGAAATAAAGAAGCTAGCCAAAAAGCCATGGATAGCTTCGGGGATCTCGGAGGAGGTGGGAGCAGTTCTTCCAAGGCTGCTGTTTCCTTCTTGAAGCTTCCGCTGCCGGCATCAACGACGTCTTCAGCACAGCAGGTGTTTCCGCCGCCGGACGGGCAGCACCATCACCACCACAGCTCACGCATCGCGTTGCAACAGTTACTGGCCGACCCGTCGGCGGCAGCGCAGCAGCATAGCCATCAGAAGGACGCGGCGGAAGCAATAGTACAGGGAGAGATGTCGCCGGCGGATGTGGGGGAGGACGCCGACACCATCAAGGCAAAGATCATGTCGCACCCCCAGTACTCGGCTCTCCTCGCAGCCTACTTGGACTGCCAAAAGGTTAGTACAAAGCGAGCATCCATGCACAGGACTTTGTTTAATCTTTTTCGAGAACATGCCGCCACTGTATATATAAAATAAAATCTTAGTATAACTGTCAATTATACAGGATTCGGTTGTATAGGTAATATTTATCGGAAAGTGCGCGCCGCCCTAACATCTAAACGAGGCCTTAGTATATGTCATGGATTCGGTTGTATAGGTCGGATAAAGCTGTCGGCCATGGCGGCGAAGCTGGACGCACAGCCGCCGGGGTCAAGCCGGTGGCGCGAGCCGACGACGCGGCCTGACCCGGAGCTCGACCAGTTCATGGTACCTACGGTGCTTTGATCCATTGATGGATTCGTCGCATGCGATACTTTCTTTGACCATGCATGAGATCCATCTCAAATAATCATCTGCATCCATCTGCTTGATGTCACTCTGATGCAGGAGGCCTACTGCAACATGCTAGTGAAGTTCCAAGAGGAGATGGCGCGGCCGATCCAGGAGGCAACTGAGTTCTTCAAGAGCGTGGAGAGGCAGCTGCAGCTCGGCACGACCTCCGGTAACTATATTTCTAATTCTACAGTTCGTTTCAGACAGGTAGCTTACCACATCGGGAAATGTTTGTTGGGTTTATGGCTTTATGCGATGGAAATGAGCCAGCTTTTTCCCCCACTTTGGATTCGTGCTGCTGATACGGATACGGCCATACCATACCTAGCTAGCAGCCGTTAAATGATTTTGTTGCTTTGTTTATTCGGGAAGAGGGATAAGGTTTGCATGCATTAGTCCAACTTGTTTGATGATTGAGGCATAATATAGAGAAAGCACTTATATATATCAGTAGTATAGTGAGCATCACAAGGCCACTGTTAGCTCCAGGTTTCATGGCTCTCCACCTCTCGTTTATTGGCCTCAACTTGCATTGTATAATGCAATATATATTGGAGACCTGATTTGCCATGGAATAACGCTGGGGCACAATTTTTAATTTTGGATATCCTCTTCAGTTACATGCATATATGCACTGTTACTGAATGATGAACCACATCAGATCAGTTTGCTAGCTTCTCTACTCAGCCATCACTGTTTCTTTTCCAGTCTATACCTTCTGTGTGTAGCTAGTAAGAACGAAAGAGAGATTCATATAATAAATAACATCGTCGATATATTTTTTAAAATAAAAAGAACATTGGCATTCTTGGGTCTAGATATTACTATTTATCGTCTTATCCTGTGGGGAAATATATATACACAACTAACCAAGAAGTACTGTACCTAAGCTCGTTCTGTGTACCTTGGAAATCCCGCACGTCGTTCTGTGGGCATATACAGTTAGCGGTTGGAAATCGGACCGCACGTGTGGCGCGGTGGATGAGCGGTGCAACCTGTTGTTATTGTAATAAATAAGTAGTGGTAGAGTCTCCGCGAGTATTATGGGTCGCCAAATCAATAGCATCTTCAGCACTGTGCTCGAGATAGATAAATGTACTGTTGCTACACTGTTTGCTTTGTCTCTTGATCTACTCCTGCACAGTAGGGTAAAAGGACGAGCTATCACACACTTGAGTACCGGCTGCTTGCGTCCGGCCTTCCTATGCATACATGGTCATTTGTAGCGCCGCTGTTTCTTGATGTGTCAATAACCATAAGCTCATGTAGTACTATATAGTGATATACATATAACAATAGCAATAGTGATAAGGAGCCCATCCAGCTAGGTTAGTTACACGCATGCAGACATAATATTTGATCCAATAAGTTGATTTATCTTGCATTATAATTTTATAATACTCTGGAACAGATATACTCTCTCCGTCTCAAAAGAATGTAAATCTCGTTTCCCGAGAAGTCAAACGATTTTAATTTTGACCAAATTTATACAAAAAGTTACTAACATTTGTATCTCCGAGTGGATGGAATATAGAAATATATTACATGATTAATCTAAAGATACTTATATTATGACACAAATATTACTACTATTTTGTATAAATTTGGTCAAATTTGAAATTGTTTGACTCTTTGGAAAGCGAGATTTACTTTCTTTTTTGAGACGGAGGGAGTAACACATAAATTAATTAGTTCTAAAGTTCATTCAAAATGAGATTTTTTTTTTTGTGACCATAGTGTTTACATATGAAAAACAGTGGTAGTAGTTATGTATTAGAACATTAAAAGAATCTTGTTAGATTTATTTGTTTTGCTTCTACACATACCTCTGTGTACTTCGGAGGATATATATCGTTTGCAACACTGCCCAGTATCATGCATGTTTTCTGGAGCGCACACTTTTGTATTTTGTTCATGTTGTTTTTGGATGGTTCAAAAAAAAAATTGGTCTGTCGAGATTAGAACTATTAGACTATAGAGTTGTTTGTTGTGAGAGAAAAACATTATACCGTGACTCAAAAGCAGAGCTGATAAATTGAAACGAAAGGGCGTATAAAAAAACTCCTGGATGCATAGAATCTAGTAGTTCATATCCACAGTTCCCACACACAGGGCACGTGTCTGAATAACTTGTACATGTGGTTGTCGTATGTTGTACGATGCACAGCCCTTCCTCCATCTGCTAGTATATATACAATCACGTGTTCTCTACATTGTATTACACCTTTTTGCAGATCTCAATATGGAACAAAATTACATTATGTTTTTGCATGCCGCGTAGAAACTGAATGGCAATTGGGACATGGCTGCCTGATGACGCCCAAACATGCGTCAGAACATATATATACGTACATATATATCCAACTGAATTTATGGAACAAAATTACATTATGTTTTTGCATGCATTGCCTTCCCGCTGAATTTATTATCTCTGCATGCATGTGGTGAAGGACACTATATTCTCTGTCTGTATATGGTTAGATTAATCTGCACTCGTTAGAGGCATATGGATGAAATGGAATAGTTTCTGAGACTGTTCTTTGTGTATGATTGCTTGCTCCACAGTGAATGGCTCGTGATGATGATAGAAGAAAAAATACCTTAATCAATGCACACTGTTTTTTTACAACGACGGCACACCTAATGACCCTACCAAAGGATGTGCGCTTCCTTAATTTATACAATATTAATTAATTTCCAGAAGGATACTTTATGCATTGCATGCATGAGCTGGACCTGCATTCATGTTTAATTTGTATCAGTTCGGGTCAAAACTGGGCAAGCTAATGGTATAATCCAATCCAACAAGAAAACTAATGCAGTGCCAGACTGATTTATAAGATGATGATGGGACAGCCAAGCAAAAAAAAACAAATTAATAAGATGATGTAGGATATAGAATGCAGATTTTGACAAATTGAAATTATTAATTGTACTTATTGTGGATTGCGTAGACAATTTGAGCATTTTTGTGGGGGTTGAAGTGGATTTCTTGCATGTTTAGATTGAAAGTTAGCAGAATTTGCTTTTATAAGAATGAATAGTATCATTTTTTTGATAAGTAATATGTAAAATTTATATGTTAATTATCATTATTAAGGCCCCAATTAACTAGTGATGTTGAAAACCTGTACATATCATGTAAAATATTTCATAGGCTAATGGGTTATCCACATATTGGCTAATAATTGTTAACTGGTGAGTTTCTATGAATCAACCTTCATCCTAAAAGCATCGTTTGAAACAAAAAATCAAAATATTGATTGTCATTAGATGTTTTTGTTATTAACATTATCTCATTACCTTGTGAAAGTGTAAAAACCTAAATGACACTAACATTGGATGATTTGTATAGTCGACTCGTCAGCTATATTTATTTATTTTTTAGACGACGCCTAAGCGTGTATCGTCGACTATATTTATATAGTACAAGGTGCCTTGATCTCAAGCAATTTTAGAGATACGTACAGATGGAAATCAGTTCTATCCTACTATATCAATTGGATCCTTCGGAATCCACGCCATATTCTGATTACCAATCGAGTGAATGACGTGCTTAGGCGTGGTGGTGAAAAAAATATATAGTGGATAACTTTTCTCAAAGTCCACTATCAAAAAATAAAAAGGGGATCATAAGTTCATAACTGCATGGGCAAAAGCACGACGGAAAACCCTCTTCTCCCATTGTCATAGTGTGAGCAACACAGACGCTTAGAATGGAGCGAAAACCGTCAAGTATACAATACCCCTTTTTGCCTAGGTAGAAGAGAACAGTGCCTTGTGGACATCACCATGAGAAGAGAGTTGCAGGTCAAGGGCACCAATCATACTCGCACACAAAATTAGTTTAGTCTGATCAAGCGCGCCTTGACTAGCAGTGGCGGTGATCTCAGTGGGACAAACTACGGTAGATAGATAGTGGGAATGTGCTAACTCAAATTAGCGTCACGATGAAGAGGACTAGCGACATTAAGCATGACTACTCTGTCTAGTGTTGGGCAGCTATCCTATTGATAACACCATGGTCACATATACTCTGGTTCTTAGAGGTGCAATGGTTCATATATAGTTGTGGATGATGACAGACCATGAGTGACAATGATCTATTGTAACGTTGATCGAGTAGATGGGCGCATCCTTGCCTTGCCCTCGCCATGAAGGGCACACATTGCCACCACACATCCCTGTGAACTTTTTTCCACATTTCTGCCGCTGAGAACTTGGTTGCACCACACACACACACATTCCCTCTAAATAAACCATGCCCACAATGATGTATGTCTTCCTTGTGGTTGTCACCTTCAACTAACAATCTATCTATCATATCACGCCACCCCACACCATCTGAGAAACACGATACCATCACTTCTTAATTAAATTATTTTTGTATCCACAGAAAAAAAATGTGTGCCTATTATCTAATAGGAATGTCATAAGTCCTATTTTCTAATAGGAATGGCGTACGTATGTGTGAGAGGACTTTAGTTTCACATATAGCTAGGGTTTAGGTCAGCGTCATAGCTCGCCTAACCTGTTTCTGGTCCTAGGACCATAGTGTTTTGGCACCAGGGGGTGCCTTTTGTACAAAAAAAAATTCTTCACCATTAATTGAGCGGCAGAGCTCCTGCCTTTTATTTCAAAAAAAAAAAGGTCAGCGTCATAGCATTTAATATTTCAGAAATTAAGTTGTTGGTTTAGAGGAAATTTATCTTACTTCCATTTCAATTGTATAATGTAACTCTAGATCAAATATTTTTTCATGCTGTCAAGTGATTGAAATTGAACTTATTATATTATAGTCGTCAAAGATAAACACAACAGGTGAGGATGGTTTGGATTTTAGCATTTGTCCTCGATTAGTTTCATTTTTGTCCCACCATGCATGTAACTCAAGAGAGTGTACACTTCAGACCAATTATTTGTTGTCTAATTGATTAGATTCAAACATCTGAATTACAATGAGGATGATCCTTTTTTTGGGTCTGCAATACTATCCTAGTATCCTCACCCGTGGAATTTCTTTTTAAGATCCTTATGTTTGGTTCAAGCTGCCCTTGCCAGTTGCCCAGGCAAGTTTCCAAGGTGGAATCAAAGATAAATCGGTTTCAAATGCCAAGCCTTGATTGCCCTGTTCAAAGCTAAAAACTCGGTGTCATAGGCGCTAGATCTGCAACAACCCACCTGTTATTATTTCGATTGTGCAGTGTGGGCTAGTATAGTGGCCTAGCTAGGGTCCGACCTACTGTACGTGCACGAGCAGTATTTGGTCAGAGCAAGACTGTTCATTCCATTCGTACCATCACACCTATCTAAACCGGCAGAATTAATTGGGAGCTTGGCCCGGCCCTTGGTTACCACACAATAAACAAACTTTATGAGAAAGTGATCTAGCTAATCTTTGTCTTTGGAACCAATAATTAAAGTGTGACAAGCAAACTTTAACAAGCTTTGCTCGGATGCTGATCATCATGACCTGCAGACAGTAACTGTGAGGTGGCCGGGTCGTCCGAGGACGAGCAGGACGCGAGCTGTCCTGAAGAGATCGATCCCTGCGCCGAGGACAAGGAGCTCAAGCACCAGCTCCTCAGGAAGTACGGCAGCTACCTCGGCGGCCTTCGTCAGGAGTTCTCCAAGAGGAAGAAGAAAGGGAAGCTCCCCAAGGAGGCCAGGCAGAAGTTGTTGCACTGGTGGGAGCTGCACTACAAGTGGCCCTATCCTTCTGTAAGTAACCCTATATTTCCATTGTCCATGCATTACTAATTCAAGCTCTGGGTTCTTCTATCTCTATGTACCACCTATGTTTTAAATTATAAGTCGTTTTGTCTTTTTAGTACGTCCATTTTGTTACGCATCTAGATGGATGTACTTTAAAAAGTAAAAGCGACTTATAATTGAAACGGAGGGAGTATGTAATAATAGTAACTACTCCCTCCGTTTCAAATTGTAGTTTACTTTAGCTTTTTTAGATTCATTTCTTTTTACTATGTATCTACTAGACATTGTGTATAACTAGATGCATAGCAAAATTAATGTATCTAGAAAAGCTAAGTGAACTGTAATTTGAAACAGAGGGGGTACTGTGTTTAAAAAAATGGGTACTGTGTTTAAAAAAAATACACTGAAGCTTTTTTTATGACTGTTGTGGTTATCATCATCAGGAGACGGAGAAGTTGGCGCTGGCAGAGACGACAGGGCTGGACCAGAAGCAGATCAACAACTGGTTCATCAACCAGCGGAAGCGGCACTGGAAGCCGGCGTCGGAGGACATGCCGTTCGCGATGATGGAGGGCGGGTTCCACGTCCCGCAGGGCACCGCGGCGCTCTACATTGACAGCAGGCCGCCGCCGTTCATGGCGGACGGCGGCATGTACCGGCTGGGGTCGTGAAGGCCGGGACGACTCAGTTCGTACGTGTGTGTGTCTGCTAGTGCGTCTCCCTCCCATATCCGTGTGCATGCTCGATCGGACCGATGTCCAGCAAAGTTGCTGGCCGGTGGTGCATGTTTATTTTGGGTTACCGTGCAGAGCTAGTGAACTCCGATCCATGGCAGCTAGCGGCATGCATGGTAAAAAGCTTAAAGCAGGTGATTGTTGGGGTACTGTGATTGAACTGACGGTGGCCATTGCTGCTATTCGGCCGTAAATATACAGTTTCGGTTTGACACTACGTTTTGCTCTCTCGATCTGTAGTAAGTAATTCTGCAAAGCATGCATCATGTTTTTCTACAAAACCTCTATGCATTGCAAATGCATTGGTATATTCTCAGCTTGTGCCCTGCTGCTGGTGGTGGTAAACTGGAGGAGAGGGATCCAACTGTACGTTTTAAACTGTTTTCTAGTAGTATGTTGCCCAGATGAGATCCAGATCGATGGACCGACCATTTCTTTCCGCAGCACAGGTGCCATGCATGCCAATGCCATTCTACCTGCAGAGTCGTTGGTCTTCGCTAATCCTGTGCCGTCCTGTGCCAATAGCCGTCCGCGTCCTTTCATCCTGTGCGACTCACGTGGTGGTGGTGCCCGTACGATGGTTGTACGCCTGGCCACAAATGCTCCACCCTTCACACACACAGCGCGGCGGAACAGGCGAACAACAGCCAGCACAGCGCCTGATCATGATGATGAGTTGATGATCCAGCATCTTGCGCGTTTATGCCGACCGCCGCGCGCGACCGGCCGGGCGGTCTCTCTGGGCGTTTTATGCCGGCCGCCGCGTGCGATCGGGCGGCACTGTGGCGCGCACAGTGGCCGTGGCCGGCGCGGCAAAGACGGCCAGCGAACTCGGCAGCGGTGTCGTAATGACGCGGCCGGCGGCGGAGCGTGGTCGTGGATCATGTGGAGCCTTTGGCTGCATGCGGCCGGACAACGGCAGGCGTGTACTTTCCACTGTAGAATTGTAAATGCGCCGGACGTACGCGCGCGCGCCCCTGTGACAACAACGCTGGAGCTGCTGCATCGGAGACAAACTTGGTGTGTTTTCGGGTCAAATTTTGGTCTGAAAACACTGTTTTGAACTGGAAAAACATTGTACCACGCGTCCGTTTGTTTGTGTTAAATATTATTCTACCATGACGTAACAAGACTCAAAAGAATCATCTCACAATGTACATTAAACTGTGTAATTAGTTTTAATTTTACCTAAATTTCGCACTCCGGACATGTGTCTTTGGGTGCATTTAATGTTTTGATGTGATGAGATGTGATGGGAATGTAGAAAATTTTGGAGGGAAGTTGGGACTCTAAACACACCCTTATCGCGAATTCAAGCCCCCTCTGCGCTATACTGGCGCGCCAACGTACGCCAGCGTGTCTATGGCTGTTTTGCACAAAAACACAATTGGTTCTTAAAAATAATATCGGACAAAGAGGTTTCGCTACCTTTATTGAACATTAGCAAGTGTTTCAGCGTTTACAACACTGACGTAACGGCGGGAACGCCCAAAAGTATAGACAGTCTCAAGACCTAGCTCAATAACATCAAGCATAAGCATATCTGATCTCATTCGAATCGCAGCGGCTAAGTCCTCCCCTAAAGGTTGCGACTCCATTGTAGGAGATCCTGATTGTAGCCGACCGATCCCAAGCCGACCACATGTTCCAGGTTTTCCCAAATTGCACCAGCATACTACAGTCAGACCCATTGGGTTTTTACATTCGTAAATCTTTCACGAATATAAAAGTTTATTTCAACACGAAGAAGAAAATAAATAAGAATAACATCGGTTTTGCATAAAATCGCCCGCCCACCAGTTTACACCAACCCCCCCCCCCACCCCAAACTCGGTCAAAAGGTCTTTCGTTGCAATTATAATTCAAGATTTTTCAGTAATGGTAATTAGTAGTCGACGGATTCTGGGTATATTTTCTATTGGACATGGCTGACAGAGCATGGTAACAAACTCTTCCATTGCTTAGGATTTTTCAAGGATTTACGGCGTTATGCATTAAGTGGTAAGCGACGTTCCGTCGACGACGAGGCGCCCGTGGTGACCGAGAATCTCCGGATCTGCCGGTTGCTTCGGTCCTTCGGAGGTGCTCATAGGGGTAGGGTTTGTGTGCGTGTGTTCATAAGGGTGATTGTGCGTGCATGTTGTGAGCGTCTGCGTTGTACTGTGTAATTCTCAAAAAAAAAAAAAAAACTCTTCCTTTGCTTGGTATACTTTTTATTGGACCAGAATACATGAACTACGGATTGCATACATGGGAATGGGTCCCTAGGTTTCGAGGGCCCAGTGCATGGGCATAGCTTGACCCCTCCTAGGGCCGGGTCTGTTAGGCCTGGGCAAAATACCCGATACTCATTATCCATACCCGAATTACCCAAATCCGAGGTATCCGTTCCCAAATTCGGATAGCGATCTTGATTACCCGAAATTAGTGTGGGTAATCCGGGTAATACACTTCGGTACCCAAATTACGTAGTAATTCATAAACGCTAACTTTATTCCACAGAATTCTCTTGGACCAAAATACCTCTGCCAGATTCACATACTCCTACTAGTTTTTTTTTTTTTTTTTTTTTTGAGACGATCCTACTAGCTTTTTTTTTTAAGAATGACATAGACGATCCTACTAGCTTTTTTTTTTTTTTTTTTTTTTTTTTTTTTGAGATTACACAGTATAACGCAGACGCTCAACACGCACGCACACTCACCCCTATGAACACACGTCACGCAAATCCTACCCCTATGAGCACCTTCGAAGGACTGAGCCGGCAAATCTTGAAAGTTCGAAGTCACCACCGGGCGCCTCGCTATCGACGGGGGGCGTCGCCTACCACTTAATGCATAGCGCCGAAAAATCCCGAAATAAATCAGGGATAAAGTGTCAACACCTGCGATTTGAACCCTGGGTGGGAGGCCCCTAACCAATGGCCTTTACCATTGAGCCATGAGCCCCTTGACAGACGATCCTACTAGCTGCATCAGCACAGGATAAGCTTATGCAGCTCGACCCACTCGATTAGAGATGTCGAGCCCAAACTGGTCGCGACTCGGGGAGCAGCCTCCTAGAGAGGTCCGGCCTAGGGAAAGGAAAACATGGGTGGTATCTTGGCCCAACATAGATGCCATCCGCTGCAGCCCACTCAAGCCGTACTCAAATTGATCCGCAGATGGAGCAGGCCACGGAGCCTTTCCTTCTGATCATCCAAATAGAAAAGAGCATTTCCTTGCGCTCCCGCTCAATCCGCGACGACAAGTCAGTCTACAGGAGAGGAAAGCGACATGACTCCGATGGAGCCAACGATTCAGACCGGTGTCTCGGCGGGTAGTGCCGACTGGCATGTCGAGCCAAGTCAATCACCGACGAGCAGCGGCGGCGGCGGCATATCCACCGCATGATTGGAACTGCCACTGTGGAAGCCTGCGCATGACACCGTTGCACAGTATTTTCCAGCATCTAGAACGTCAATTCTACCGGCCCGCGGCACAGACGTCGCGTTCCAACAGTCAGCAAAACCCAACAGGAGCCGGGGCACAGTGACAGGTCGATAGGTTTCACTTCACATCTAGTAACTCGCGGCCGTGACGGAGGACATGGACGAAAACACCGGCCTCTCGGGTCACCGCCGGTCTCCATCGGCCACATCCCCCGGTTCTTCTTCACAGTCAGTCAGTCAGCCACATGCGTCCACATCTTGGCATCGCCAGCGTGAGAACTGACAGGGCTACTAAACAGCAGGGCGTGGAAACTTCCAAGCTGGACCCCGGGCTAGGAGCCAAAGTCCAAGGCGGGAGGACGGCCTGTTCCGATGGCCTCAAGCGGCACGCACGCGAACGCGATCGGACGAACAGCAACCAATTCAAGCCTCCACAACCACCAAAGTCATCCGTGCCTATCTACTCCTAGTCCAGTCTCTAGTCTAGATGAAAAAGAAAAATACTCGCATGTTGCTTGGACTGGTCGCCGGTTGCTCTGAGCTACTAACTGCCCTCCGGATTATAAAACCCGTAGCTCCAGAACGCGACTGCACTGCAAGCGCGGATCTCAATTAGGAATACATACAAAACAAGCAGCGAGTTCGATCGGCCGATGTGAATTGCCATTGCCAGAGGTGTGTTCTTGCTCGCTCGCTGCTATGGTTGACTTGCGGCGGCACGCGCGTTCTCTTCTCGCCGCCAGCGTCCTCCTCGCCGGTGTCCTCCTCGCCGGCGTCCTCGGCGACGAGCAGTTCGTCTACTCGGGCTTCACTGGCGCGCCACTCGCGCTGGACGGCACGGCCACCATCACGGCGTCGGGGATGCTGGAGCTCACCAACGGCACGGCGCAGCTCAAGGGCCACGCGGTGCACCCGGCGCCGCTGCGGTTCACGCGGACGCCTGGCGGGCCCGTGCGCTCCTTCTCGGCGTCCTTCGTGTTCGGCATCATCCCGCCTTACTCTGACCTCAGTGGCCACGGCATCGTCTTCTTCGTCGGCAAGGACAGCTTCGCGTACGCGCAGCCAAGCCAGTACCTGGGCTTCCTCAACATCTCCAACACCGGCAACGCGAGTAACCATGTCTTTGGCGTCGAGCTCGACACCATCCGGAGCACCGAGTTCAAGGACCCCGACGACAACCACGTCGGCATCGACGTGAACAGCCTCACGTCCGTCAACGCCACCACGGCCGGTTACTACGACGACGGCACCGGCGCGTTCCACAACCTGACACTGATCAGCGCCAAGCCCATGCAGGTCTGGGTGGACTACCACGGCGACACCGCGCGGGTTGACGTGTTCCTCGCTCCCCTCAGGACACCCAAGCCTTCCAGGCCTCTGGTGTCGGCCACGCAGAACCTCTCGGACGTGCTCGTGGACCCGGCGTACGTGGGCTTCTCGTCCGCCACGGGCTCGGTGAGGTCGGAGCACTACGTGCTCGGCTGGAGCTTCGCCATGGACGGGCCTGCTCCGGACATCAACATCGGCAGCCTGCCCAAGCTACCACGGTTCGGCCCCAAGCCGCGGTCCAAGGTCTTGGAGGTCGTGCTGCCGATCGCCACCGCGGCGTTCGTCCTCGCCGTGGTGGCGGTCGTGGTCACCCTCGTCCGCCGACGGCTCAAGTACGCCGAGCTGCGAGAGGACTGGGAGGTCGAGTTCGGCCCGCACCGGTTCACGTACAAGGACCTGTTCCGCGCCACCGAAGGATTCAAGAGCAAGATGCTGCTCGGCGTCGGAGGATTCGGGAGGGTGTACAGGGAGTGCTCCCGAAATCGAAGCTGGAGGTCGCCGTCAAGAAGGTGTCTCACGAATCGAGGCAGGGCATAAAGGAGTTCGTCGCCGAGGTCGTCAGCATCGGCCGTCTCCGGCACCGGAACCTCGTGCAGCTGCTCGGCTACTGCCGACGGAAAGGCGAGCTTCTCCTGGTGTACGACTACATGCCCAACGGCAGCCTTGACAAGTACCTGTACGGCAAGGAGGACGACGACAAGGCCATGGCCACGCTGGACTGGGTGCAGAGGTTCCGGATCATCAAAGGCGTGGCGTCAGGGCTGCTGTACATCCACGAGGACTGGGAGCAGGTCGTGATCCACCGAGACATCAAGGCCAGCAACGTGTTGCTGGACAGCGAGATGAACGGACGGCTTGGAGACTTTGGCCTCGCGAGGCTGTACGACCATGGAGCCGACCCGCAGACAACCCACGTCGTGGGCACGATGGGGTACCTCGCGCCGGAGCTGGCGCGGTCGGGGAAAGCGTCGCCTCTCACCGACGTGTTCGCCTTCGGGGCGTTCATCCTCGAGGTCGTGTGTGGGCGGAGACCCGTGGAGCAGAGCATGACGGACAACCGGCTGATGCTGGTGGACTGGGTGCTGGAGCACTGGCAGAAGGGGTCGCTCGCCGAGGTGATCGACGCCAAGCTCCAGGGGAATTACGACGACGAGGAGGCGATGCTGGCGTTGAAGCTGGGGCTGCTGTGCTCGCACCCGCTGCCCGCTGCGAGGCCGAGCATGCGGCAGGTGATGCAGTATCTCGACGGCGACATGCCCTTCCCTGAGCTCACGCCGTCGCACCTCAGCTTCAGCATGCTGGCTCTGATGCGAAGTGAAGGGTTCGATTCGTTTGTGCTGTCGGCGTCCACGAATCCGTCGTCGTCCACGGCCATGAGCATCGGGACCATGACTGGCCTCTCTGGCGGGAGATGACACATATTCACATGTGCGCTGTTTTCACTTTATTTCGAGCGTGTATACATTGGATGATGACCCCCAATTTTCCGAAACACAAAAAATTGTCAAAGTTGTAAATATCTTATCTGCTACAGGACGTCAGGAACAACCGATGATGAGAGCGTGGCAGTGATCACTTGATCTGACCCTCCACCCAGAAAACTTATCTGTCAAGTCAAAAATTACTAGAAATCGATCGGAGGAATCGGAACGCATGTGAGTTAGTAGAAACGATAGACAATAACAGGTGTCCTTGAAAAGTCACTTTAGTTCACAAGTACTTACCATTCTTCCAAGTCCAAAATCTTTAAATGACGGTCGAAGAAAGATGCCATCGGCCAGCCTCACCCAAAACCTGTCAGACGTGTGAACGGAAAACTGGTTACGGCTTTAGTTGTGATTGTTTTAGAAGGTCACATTATTTGACTTGAGCTACTCTTAACTACTGAATCATTGAAGGTTATGAGAAATGTGGCATTTGCATGGATTTTTTCGCGATCGGGCCTTCACCAGTTTTTCATTAAGCGGAAATAAGTTTAATACAAGCCCATGGAGGCGAGAAGCCTCAAAAGGATAAGCAAGATATTTTTTGAGCGCCATGTTGAGCTCCACCGCGAGGATGTCATTGGCGGTTGCTCCGGCGGCATCGGTGGTGTTGAGGAGCCCTACTACCCCACTGTGGGCGAACATGGAAGACGCAGAGAAAGACCGCACCGTGTCGCCGAGCCATTGGACGCCGGGCTCCCGGAATGGGAGCGGGAACGGTGCCGCGAGTGGCCTTGTCATGGCCACGATGCCATTCGTGAGCACTAGGAGGACGCTAAAGGTTACGTGCCAATGTACTAAGTCACCGATTTGTATTTTCACGTAGATTGTGGCAAGCCTATGGATCAACTTTCCCCTACCCGCTTGATCGAAGGATCAATGATAAGGACCAATCACTAAAGATGTTTTTTTGAACTTATCACTGAAGATGCATTGACTGTGCTACCAGGGTTGAAATGCTAGGGGCATATGTCCGCCTGCCACAAATTTATGATATACTCCCTCCATTTCAAAATATATAAGCTGCTTTGATTTTTTTTTAAATTTATCTATTTTCCTACATATCTAGACATTGTTTGACGTCAATGTAACATTGATTGACAGAGTGTGACTAGTGCAAACAAATTTCGACAAAAAATAGCTCCTATACCATGGTTTATAAATTTTACTTGAGAGACGACAAAAATAGCTCCTTAGCGTTTGTTTGAGAGATCAAGTGGAATGAAACGATCATGGTCTCTGTTTTGAAGGATGAAACAGCTCAATTTCTTCTTCTTTTTATCATGCCAACATCACATTTTTTTATTAAGCAGTAAAGAGTTTAAAAAGTACAATACATATGGTAACCAAGGTTATCCAACCGACCCACACCACCCACACAACTGAGGATTACATTGAAACGAATTGGCTATGACTAGGGCCCAAAGCAGCCTACAGCAATGCCATAAGAGCGACTAGATGCTTGAAACCCACTAGACACCGGCAGTTAATCTCTCCATGTGGGCCAGGTCATGCTGCCGGGGTCGAAATCCCCTAAACGTCACTGACATTCTTTTCTTGCCAAATCATGCATCAAATTAGGAAGACCAGGGAATCGAAACCCCTACGCTTCAGAACCCTTTTCGTCCTTGTTAGCCACCATTGAAATAGTATAATTTCTTGTTTGTTTGAAAGAAAGATTACCATCCATGTCCTGCGTTTGGGTTGGGGGCCTGAAAAGTAGATGAGCTATGACATGCGGAGCCCACATGTCAACATTTTTTTAATTTCCTCTCCTTCTCCACATTGCACCCGCTTGCTGAGCTCTGAGCTTGAGCTGCTGCCTTTGGTTCAGCGCCAATGTGCTCACTGCTCAGGCTGCCACCACGCTGCACGACCCTTGGCCCCACACCAACAAGCTACATCTAACTTCGCCCCCGGCTAGCGAGCTTATGGGCCGCCGCCCTCGGCATCATGCCGATGAGATGCCCTTGGCCCAATCACCCCTCTTCCACCTTGCATGCGCGCGCCCAGTGACACTCGTCTTAGTTGGGATGACTATGTTCATTATTTATTTATTTATTTATTTATTTATTTATGGGGGAGGTTGCATGGGATATCCTATATGAGATGTCTTCGGGCCTAGAACCAAACACGACTTTTGTAGCCGACTTAGGATCAATTGGTGACAAAGGATGATAGGGAGGGCAGAGGTTGGGCAAGTTTGAAGGGAAGGATGGCAAATAGTGAATGGCAACACAAGATCTTGATGAGCAATCTTAAGCGTTAGAGGAACGAGTAGGGAACCACTATTAGTTGTAAGAGCAACTCCAACAGTCTTGTATAATTTTTCTCCTAATATCCATGAGTTTAACAACTTCCAAAATGAGATTGGAATAGCAAAAAAAAAAAAACCTCAATCTCCAACAATACCCAATTAACTTCCAAAAAACTAAATTCGGGTCCACATAGAACTATTCATTGAGCCGTAGTTGATCGGGGGAACAAACGTGTAGGAAGGAGGTGCCCCGGCCTCGCCGCCGCCATTCCGCTGCAAATTTCTTGGCCGCCGCTGGCAACCACACTCGCTGCAGTTTGTTTGCCGTTGTCCACTGACAGAAATCTGAGAGGAAGGAATAGTACATGCAAATCCAATCCAATCCAATCTCACGTTGATTTCTGAGAGAGGCAAGTTGCAAGTAGTACTTGCCGATGAGAGGAAACATGCCGATCTGAGCCTGGGAGGTGTGCAAGACGCCGGCACCTCAAGCATCGTCCACGGCGAATCAGGCCACCACTCCTTCAGGCAGAATCATCGTGGAATCAGGCCACATCGCCGTACGTCGTCGCCAGATCGCCGTATGTCCGCAAGGCTCGACTTGACCACCGTCGTGTTGTCGGGCGACCCGGCCATGGCTGCCGACTGGGCCGCGGTGGACGTCGGGTTCCCAACCACCTGCCTCGCCTACTACAGCTCCGCGACCGAAACTTCACCTTTGCACGCGTAGGAAGGAAAGGGCCGTGGATACGCGCGCGGCTCGGGTGCAGAAATATACGCGCGGGTTCGCGTGCCCAAAGATTGAGAGCTCATAAAGGTAGTGTTAGGCGGTGTTTTTCATATTTTTCCAAAAAATAGGATTGGAAGGTCATATAGGTACTTGTTGGGTTGCTCTAACAATATAATAATAACATATTTTATTAGATACCAGGGTTTTAAATAGCGGTATGAAAAATAACGTCGGACTTTTTCTCGACGCTTTTGGGCGATATAGCCGCTATAGCGGCGACTCTGTATTTAAGCGTCGGTCAAGCTTGTCGCTCGCGCTATAGCACGAATAAGCCAATAGCACCCAATAGCGACACGAATAGCGCCAATAACGGCGCAATAGCGCCAATAACATCAAAAAGTGCAATAGCGTCGGGCGGTTGTTTTAAATAGCGCTATTTAAAACGTGTGGATTAGATAATTTATCTTTATCTTCACTCTTTATCTTTATCTTTACTTACTAAATAAAAAAGACGAAAGGGAGGCAGGTTTTTGTGAGGTAAAAATTTTGAGGTCGCTCCCTCCCACCGTGCGATACCGCCCCCTCCCCCATCGGTATTTTCACCGGTAAAAAAAAAAAAAAATCGCTCTCCTCCCCCGCCCCTTCGGCTTTCCTTATCTCAGGAAACACACTCCTCCAATCACGCACGGTCTTGCCTCCTCTCCCCACGCGAGGCGATCTCGCCCTTCCCCGCTCACCCCGACGGCGACGAGCCACGCCCCAACCAAGCTGCGGCAACACCACCGCACCTCCCGCCCCCGCCGTCATGCGGCGCGCCGCCGGACCTCTGCCCAGCGGCCGCCGCCTGCTCTCTATATACGAGCATTTTTCGGGCGGGTCGGGTTCGGGCCGGGCCGAAAAAAAAATCCCAGTTATTTCGGGCCGCAAAAATCCTGCCCATGGCGTCCCCACCGGACAAGTCGGGCCTAGCTTTTTCGGGCCGGGTTCGGGCTTAGGCGGGCTACCCGCGTATTTTGCACTACAAAGTAGCTAAAAATGTATTTCGGGCCTAGTTCGGGCCAAGAATTTTTTTTGCGGGCTTCAAAATCTCTGCCCAGGCCCTGTCCAGTAAGGTTCATGGGCGGGCCAAAACCCGTCGGGCTCGGGCCGGGCCCGCGGGCGCGGGCCGGGCTAGTTTTGGTCAGGTATACTCCTCTCCCTCACCGTCGCACCCAGGCCAAGGCCGGCACCAGGAGTAGGCGACACACGCGATCCGTGCGCGGCATCCAGGTGGCGCAGGCGGTCAACCAGGGGCAGCGCCCAGCCGCACAACCCCAGCCCCGGCGCCACGTCCTCGGCTTGCCGTGAAGGAGATCGTGCGGCTCCCAGAGGAGGTAAGGTTAAAGACAGTTCCTTGTGAATTTGTTCCCCAAGTTAATTTGGTTAGAGTGGCTGGATGGGTCTCTGGCTCCATAGACAAGAAGGTTCTTGGTACCAATAATGTCCTGATTGATGCTTTGTCGGGTGATGAATTAGGTCACCAAGTGATTTGAATCAATTCCACTCGTACATCAAGAAATCAGTCGAACAACATTTTTGGGGAAACTTTTTCGTTCGTGCATGTGATCTGAATTTCCGAGAGGTTCGGTTCAAATTGAACGATGATTTCTTCGGAATGGCTCACCTACTCCGTTCTGATCCTCTGTGCAAAATTTGAGAACGAGTCACGGCGATTTGATTGAGTTTCTCTCCATATAATGCTCGCCTGTTTTTGTTGTTCGTGCGTTCGATCTCTGTGTCAGGCTTTGGTCGATCACTATAGTACAGGATGGGATCGGGCAGTGCAGCCAACGTCGATCCCTGGAGCTGCGCTCGCGTACACCAGCTATTTCCCGCTCCCCAGCAGCAGCTGTGCTGCTCGCCTCGCACTAGCGCCGTATGCAAGCTCCCAGCACCAATGCATGTGCTCGCTCAGCACCAAGCACAGGTGCTTTGCACTCGGCCGATTGGCCCAGTTGACAAGCAGCAGTTCGTGCTTCAGTAGCAGCATTAGCAACTACCCTGCACGAGCAAACTAACAACATGGAGGCAGGTAACTCGACATTCACATTCAGAGTAAGTGTGTCATCTTGTTCCTATTTAAATTCAGTTCCAGAGTCGAGTGCCCTTTCTCTGCAATAGTGAGTTATCATTTTAAGGATTCATTATCTCATATTTGGAGTATTAATTTATTTCACCTGATCGCAGTCGTACTCACGATTTGAAAGGGTAGTATGCACTTTTCGCTTGTTTCACGTGCACAGCTTGTCCTGTTCTTTGTTTCCCAGGTCTCTCAATTTCAGAGAGGCATCACTCTCAATTTAATTTGGCAGCTAGCAAGTGTAGCAGCTATTTCTCATTGTTGTTTAGAAGTAGAAAGTTGCTTGTTTCTTTGATCGAAATGCGCATTAGGCAGCAGCTTCTCTGCCTCCGCTATCTCCTGTTCACTGTAGTTCTTGCCTCATTTACAGGAAACAAGTTTCAGCACTCAATTTTATTATCTTGCATACGTGAATTACTACTTGTTCTTTTATGCTTGATCTGATTTACATAAGTTGTAGAGGTCCAAGTCTCGACTGTCGGTAGTTTTTGTTTTAGTAGTGTCCAGCGCCTTTTTGGTTTCTTCCACAGATTTCTCGTTTATGAATCCATGGAACTATGCTTACAAAGAACAAATATTCAGTAATGGACTGCATTATATAGATCCATGTTCCTACCACACATTTAAAACAACTAAACAAGTAAAAAAATATTTGGCCATGGTAATACAAGTATCTTGGATGCCTTGTACAAATTAGCATCAACCTTCACATTTTTCTATCTTGGCTGTCACATTGTCGCTGATAAACAGGCACAAGGTGGTATATCTAGCGATGGTGTCATACTTTCTAAACTATGTTTTTACGGATCCTAGATTATCTGAACTGAGTACCAATTGAAATTCTGTATTGTCTTGCAACTCTGTATATTAGAAATGTTTTTGAACACATGGTATAAGTTTTTCTTTTCAATATGGAAAAGAGCTCCATGACATTGTTTTGTGAATACATGTTTAAATCAGTGATTAATTTAGATGTGGTAGTTTTTTGTAATCCAAATCCTGTTATTATTGGATTCCTTGTCTGAGTTCCGCTCTCAATGGAAGTTCTAACTTCCTGATTATCAAAGTGACATGAACTTTCTAAGTGGAATTGCTCAGGTACACCCTGAAGGAAAATATGTGGTGGATTAGATAAGAGCATTGATACCACAAAGATCACACCTTCAACATGAGTTGCTCTTCGAAATGACTGCTATATGCTCCATCTGATATGTGAAGTCAACTTTGAAGTCATCGAGCTTCAATCAAACATCCAGAGCTGTTTGAGAGCCTTGGAATTGCCCAACCAAAGGACTTTTTCTCCCTTGAAGACCATCTTAACTTATTTGTTTTTACATGTAAGGTGGAAAAGACTGTGATCCTATTTATTTTTCAGGGTTCTCCTTTATGGACCTCCGGGCACGTGCGGTTGCTCATCACACTGACTGCACCTTCATCAGGTTGTCTGGTTCTGAGTTGGTTCAGAAGTATATTGTTGAGGGCTCCCAGATGGTCCGTGAACTCTTTGTTGTGGCCAGGTAGGCTGAGTAAATATCTCCACATTTCTCTTCATGTTGTAGCTGAAGCATTAGTTGTTTGTGAGTTGAAGCATAATTTTGCATATACATATTTTTTTATTATCTTTAATTGTGGGCTTAGCTATCTGGTTATCTTATTGCAGGGAACATGCACCATCCATTATATTTATGGATGAAATTGACTCAACGATCTGCTATAGAATGGAGTTTGGCACTGATGGTTTTGAAGCATCAAACAAAATTTAAGGTACACATCACTTGTGTTCCTGTGTTAGTCCAGATCTCTGCCTGAAGGAGAACAAGGAGATCCAGAAAAGAAGAACAAGATCCCTGCAACCTTGCAAATGATAAGCTCAAGTGATCTGGAGGACGATAGAGCAAGCCATTATCTTAGTTGTATCATGGAAATGTCAATACAGTAAAGTTTGTGAGCCTGCGACACCGTGCTCTTTGTGTTTTTGTTAATTTTAAGAACATTAATTTTTAGATCAAATGTCACTTTAATGTTTATATTTTTTATAAAATTATTATATTATCTTACTGTGCGATCCATATATTTTTATTAGAAAAGTTTAGTTGTCCCGTAGCAAACGCACGGACGTGATACTATTACGAAAAAACCAATAAAATAGACTTTACGAGCCTGAGATATCCATGATTGATTGGGTTACTTTCACAAAACTCTTTTGGATTAAATGTCACTTTAATATCATTGTTTAATTTCATAGTATTGTTATCTTATCGTGCGATCCATATGTTTTTATATAAAATTTGGTTATCCGCAGAAGCAACGCACGGGCGCTTAACTAGTTTGTTTGATAAGAGTAAAGTAGGAACATCACCCGCAGACACTCTACAAGCCATCCTCCATAAGATATTTTATATCCACATTTCAGCATACATGCCGACTAAATCTTTTGTTCTACATGTTTTGGCTATCCACTCCATAAGATTCTCTATATCCACATTTCAGCATACGACTAAATCTTGTTATACATGTTTTGTCTGGTACTAAAAAATAAGTTAAATTTAGCATTAATTGATATTTTATTCATTTTTAGAGTTTGATCCTTTTTCTAAAATTCAAATAATTTACAAAAAACATCCAATTTTAATGAACTTAATTTAAGGTCTTAATAAGATGTTTTAAATTAAATTAGTTCAAATGGGTCCTATGTTATTCATTGTATTAGAATAAAAATAGACGTGATTTATAGAATGTTAACTTAGTATAAATTTTTGTGTATCTACGAAAGAGGTGACAAATAATGACGTTGTGAAGCAAAAAAAAAAAAAAAAAAAAAAGCAACTTAAACCATTGTCTGCCATATTTGTCAGGCTCATGTGTAGGCGACTCAGCATAAAGCCCACGGCCCAACAATAGCCCAGATTGCTAAGCCCACCAAAACCAGCGGATTAAAGAATGCTGCGAATGCACTAGCCAGGTCAGCCAGAACGAACGACGCAGGCATATTCTCCACTCGTTCCCCAAAACCAGCGGCACCACCCATGGCTTCGGCGGCGGCGAGATCCGGCCTCCGGTCGCTGGCGGCGCGCGCCGCCCCGTTGAGGCGCCGCATGTCCTCCTCCGTCCACGACGACGCCTGTGCGTACATCTGGCCGCCATGGTCGCTGATCCCTTTCCGTTCTTCTCTCCTTTTGCGATACCCGATCGGTTCCTGATTTGGGTTTGGTGCCCTCTGTTTTCGGCGTTCGCAGATGAGACGGCCAAGTGGGAGAAGATCACCTACGCCGGGATCGTGACCTGCACCCTCTTTGCCGCCTACAACCTCTCCAAGGGCCACCCCATTTCGATGAGCCACCGGTCAGATCTCGATTTCGAGTTCTCGGAATCTCGATTGATTTTGGCCTGAGTCTGATATGTTTTTTTTGTTGTTGCAGGCGTACCCCTATCTGCACATCCGCAACAAGGAGTTCCCCTGGGGTATGGACAACCTCATATCATTTCGATTTGCCTACTTATTTCATTTTAAATTATTTATTCCGCTCGATTGAAATGCGTTAGGGACTAATGCTTGATTTGGTGACATGCCATCGGATTAATGTGTAATATTTTGTGTATAAGCGGCCTCGAGTGACATAATAACCTTCTCGCATTTAGTTGGCAGAGTTCGCATATATGAGTATTAGAGTATATGACTATAGACTTGGTTAATTGATTGGATGCATGTCTGATAGCTTCACGAATGATTTAAGGGTGCATATTGACATCATCTACCCCATCCTATTGTTTCCTGCTTTGTGTTACCCAAATATTGCAACACCACCAGTTGAGTGTGTTATGGGATTGTTATATGTATCTTATAATAATTGTTCTACCCACTTGTGGAATTATTTTCATTAGTTTCTCCCATGTGATACTGCAAGAGGTTGTCTTGAACATTGAGCGAGTTTTTTACAGTATTATTATGGGCTGTTCAATAATTTTTAGAATTCAAATGGGTCTGGTCATCTCATTCCATGTTCACAGAAACAACTGTGCTTTGGATTATAAGTTGAACTCAGTTGCACTGCATCTGTCCTAAATGTTCATAGGCCATGCGATCTTCTACTATATTACCTTTTACTTTCTTTGGGATCTACTTCCTCCAAAAGTGATGTTTTATTAAGTTTGTCTCAAGTCCACCAGTGTAGACTTTTATTGCGACTTCTCGTACTATGTATCTATGAAACTACGTTTCAAGATAAATCTATCCATATCATGTTTAATGTTCATGCACATTCAACCCGTAAAAGGTGCTTTGTTATTGAAGCTTGGAATGGTTGACTTCGGACATTGACAACGAAAATGTCACTTATTGTGACTGAAGGGCATAGTTCGATCATTTAGGCTGGTTATCTTGCAGATCTCAGCATTTGTTTGCTTGTATCTTTGATCATTTGCTCTGTTGAGTTACCACTGTACACAGCACTGTACAAAAAGAGAACAGTTGAGCAAATCTCCATCCTGGCTGGTCTATTTAATTTGATCCTATCATAGCATGGAAAATTTGCTTTTAACTCTTGAGTACCAACATTCTCTCCTGACAGACCTGTTGTATCTCATAAGAGTTCAGAATTGAGACATTCATACATGCTATCAAGTGTGTCTTACTGTCTTTTCATCCTTTGGTCACACAAGTTTCCAAAATACCTTGATAAGTATGCTTTAGTATTCTCATTGTAATCTGTCCCAGTGTTGTACTACATCCGTCCAAGAAAAGATGCAATTCTAGGTCTTATAGAAAATATTTTCAACATTTGAGACTCCAATTAGGTATATTATGTAAATATAGTCCATGGCAAATCTACTGAAGCTTATTTAGTATGATAAGCATCAATACGTTTTTATATAAACTTAGTTAAATTTAGAATTGCATCCATTTTGGGACTAACGGGGAGGTAGTATGCAACAGATGCCATTCACTCCATTATTGTTCGTTAAGCATTGCGGCTTTTGTCCTGTATATATTAATAGAAATGCCTTTTAGAATCCAGAGAGTTCTTTTGTACATCATCTAAGTTATGTGAGCAGTAAATACTATAGTAATTTTGGACAGGTTAGAGCAGAAGCGCAGAACACCTCATGCTATCAATTATGAATATTGTTTTTTTTTCATTTCTGATATGTGATACAATTGTGTAATGCAGGTCCTGATGGTTTGTTTGAGAAGAAGGACCACCATTGAGCCCTGATTTACCACACCTTAAGGAGTTGGTGCATGCTTTAAAGAGTTATCTGGTTGTTTCAGTGATTTTATTTTCCCTTGAGACCTATTTGCTGCAACAAGAAATAAGATTGACCAAACTCTTGTATTCACAGCCAGGTTATAACTGTGTTGTTAGTTGTTATTGGCTTGCTTTCTTTTCTTTCCTGTCCACATCAAAGATCACATGTAAGCTTGTGTGGCCCGGTTTCAGTAAATGGTGTCACAATTATCAAAAAGCTGCTATCATATTCTGATGGCTTCAGTTTGCACCATGTGATCGTGATTTTCAAGTTGATATTGGTACCGATTATCAAGGCAGAAAATAATTGATTTGTTTGTTTATTTCCAGTAAAAATGGTGGTGGGGTTAGGCAATTTTTTAGGGTTTGCTAGTGTCAACAAATCCCAACTTCGGCCCCCTTTGGAATGCCGAATTTTTCCCTGTTTTCTGTGTTTTTCAGTGAAAATGAACTGGTTCGTGTGTTAGAAGTGTAGCTTAGGAATGTTGAGACATCGTCAGGAATTATTCACTGAAAAGAAGGCAATGCTTCGGGTCTCCCATCCTGGTCGATAGGATGTCTGAGCTAAAATAAAAATAACCACGATCCTGTACATGGTGGAGATAAACTAACTGGGACACCTCCCTATATATAGTCTGTCTTTTGAACCAAACAACTTAGAGACTAATATTTAGTCGATATATAGTTTCTAGTTCCTATTCCCTTAAACCAAACAGACCCTAAATTCATTTTTTTTTTTTTGGTCAGTTATGCGCACCTCTGTCTTTGCACGATGTACAATCTGCATGTAAAAATAGGAAAGAAAAAACAGAGTTCTCCCATCCCCGGGTAGCATTGTGCATTCTCAGGTAGAGATGCCATGTCCAGAGTTATGCGTGCTGGTAGGTTTCTCCTCTGCTCCAGGTACCCCCTACAGCGAGAATGTTCGCAACATCACCAGCTGTTCCTCTGCGACGCAACGACGCTACATCAACAGATGAAATGTTGTTGTTCAGGGCAGAAGCAGAACCACTCTGGATTGGAACGGTGCCATGGCCACCATCTGCTGCACTGGCAGTCGCATTGCTCAGCAGAACGGCAGCACCATCTGGCACAGTGCCGGTGCCGTTCACCGTAGCAACAACGCTTATGTTCAGTCCAGTCTGAGCTCCTCCTTGCACGGCCTGGGGACTGTCCTCACGGCTACCGTCTCGTGACTGTGACTGGAAATCTACGCCATCGTCCTCTTCATCGGCGACAACAGCAAGGCCGTCGTCCGCGTCGTCAACGTCAGCACCGGTGCCATCATCTTCATCACCGTCCCGGTCCTCTTCATCGCCTTCGCCGTCGCCTTCGCCAGCCTTGCTGGTCAAAGGATCATCCGACGACGACGAGCCGTCGCTCCAGCTGCTGACCCCAGTAATGCCATCGACGACGGACGCGCGCCCTGCGAAGTGGACGAAGCCCTTCCTGCCCAGCCGGCGCCGCGCCGACCCGGCGTTGTTGCTGCCGGCCGTGCCGGTCTCCACAACCACAGGCCGTCGCTCGCCGAACGAATGCGTGAGCTGGTACACGATCCAGATGGCGACGGCGACGAGCAGGAAGGCCTGGAAACTGTGGCTTGCCCGCAGCTTCTTGCTTCTGTGGCTCCTGCTTGATGATTGCCTCAACATGGTGGCTGGTTCTCGTCTGGGGGGTGAAGGGTGGACTATATGCTGCTCAAGCATTATTTAGGAGTAACAGTAACAAGTTAAGACACGGCGCTTATGGCTATGCTCTTGAGAAGAAACTAAACAGAAGGCGAGAAGAAGAGCTTGTAGTTAGTTGTAATAAAAGATGCAAATTAACCGACGGAAAGAGTGCTTACCAGAGAAGAAAGGAAGGAAGAAAGGACTGCTGAAAAGCTTTGCTGCTTAATTTCCTGGATCACATTCAGCGCTGAAGCGAAGATCAGGGAGAAGTGTGGGGGTGTGGAACTGCGGTCCAAAGGATTGGAAAGACGCTGTCTTCCTGCGTTGCTCGCAAGGACACTGTGGCTGAAGAGGAACTGAAGCGAAACCAACGGCCTCGCCTCTTCACGAGTTGATGCTCCAGGCCTTTACTGGCTTCTGTGTGCCCTGTCGGTTGGCCGTTTGGGAGAGGACGAAGACCAGCGAGACACCATGAATGCATGCCGGGTAGACGCAAGTACTACGGAGCTAGCATATACTGCTAGCACTGTTGCGATGAATCCCAGATAGTCAGGGTAAACACATGAGACGCAGCAGAGAGTGCTGGGAGGGGTAGCGAGCTCGGTGGATGACCATGAGCGCAGCGAATCGGATCGAGGAAGTCACCAGATCTCCAAAAGCTGGAGACCCAGAGCTGGAAAGGAGCTTGGTTTGGTTTACGTGACGCGTGTCGGTCAAACCGTCAAGGGCAGGGGGTCACAGGTCGGTGGTGCGGTGACCATGTGCTCGCCATGACGCCGGCCGAGGAGGTGAGAACGAGAGGGGTCGGCCATTTGTTTTGTGCCTCCGATGCGCAATGCACTGGCTTGTCAGGTGCCGAGGTGCCACCACTTTCAGCTGCCTGAGTGAGAAATCATGGTCTCTCTGTGGTGCATCGCAGCTTGGATGAAGTTTGAAGCTCGACCATGGTTACTTTGCAGAGGAATTACACAAACCTTCACCCTTGTGGGACTGCCTGCCCATAAGAAAGAAGTTCGACGGCACACTTTAGTACAAGGACCTTGTTATAGCTCGGCATAACCCAAGACACCACCCCTGCCCTCCCCTTCCCATGTGTAGATTCAATGAAATGGTGTGTACCCTCTCAATTGCCTCCTCTGGGTTTCTTCCTTCACACTTCAGTCCCAGTCCTTAGGATAGAACGGCTACGTTGGCATCCCCATCACTTCCCTCATCGGTCCATCTTTTGGCTTCTTCACCTTCTTCTCGACTCTTAACATAGCACTTATATACAGTAGTTGGTGAATAGGTTTCTAGCCATTGGGAAAAGCTCGCAGACGTAGACCAATCACCGGATGATCAGTCTAGGAACACAATCCTCCGCCGGATCATAAGTTGTTCACTTGGTCACTTTGACAAAGTCACCTCTGCCCTAGAATCAATGGACAGTCCGTCAAGGCCAACCCTATCGTTGGCCATGTTCTGGAGTTGTTTGTCGACCAATTTCAAGTCCAATCTCGACCAAATTCAACATATTGGACATCCTTGACTAAAAATCATCTTAATAGGGCCACTTTCCAACTTCAAATTGGTTGAGAGTCAGCCTCTTTGTGCATTCGCTTGCTTTCTCTATGACTCACTCAAGTTGAACGCTTTACACGCCCCCTAATAGGACTACAACAAAAAGAAAAACAAAACCCTAATAGACACTACTACCCAATGTCTTACATTACTCATCAATGTCTTTGGGCTTCACAAATATCCTTTGTGTCATGCATAATAATGGGCTTCATGCGTTCATCGTTGTAGTCGAGGTTTCCTCCTCGAAATTCAAAATTGGGCAAAAATGTCTCCCTCGGCTTTCAAGACCGTATAAGTTTCCTCACTGGTCCAGTTTTAAGTGGTTTCTAGTTTTGTCATTTTTAATTAAAAGGATCCTATAGACTTAATAAGTACATAAAAAAATTCTAGGTTTCTAGGTTTTTTAGAATAATCCTCGAGATAGATAGGGACATGAGAAACCAAAAAAAAAAAAATTTAAAACACAAAAAAATATACAAAAGCTTTCAAAAAGTAAAGTTTACTCTAACAGAATGGAAAATATCACGAAATTGAAAATTCTCAAAACATTATAATAATATCAACCTCGGTTTAGAAACTTTCTTGAACAAAAATATAAGATGTGGCTGGCATGAATGCAACACACATTAGTGTTGAATTCATTCATTCATGTTGCTTGCAACTTGTGTTTTTGTTACAGAAAATGTTTTAAAACATGTTTAGAAATTGGTTATATATTTTATATTCTTTTTGGACGTTTCCCATTCACCTAGAACCAAACATAGCTTTCAAAGCTTCTAGATATATTTTCACAAGCTTTAAATATTTTATTTGCTTTTTATCGTGTCGAACTCCATCTAGAATTTTTCTCAAAACTCTTATATGCATATACAAGTATTTTTTATTTAATTTTTTTATGAAACTTTTTAAATTTTAAATAATAGATCCACATTGAAACGTACTTATCGGGGCAGGAAGGTAAGTTAAATGGTTTGAGAGTTGGAGGATGTACTTTTTACAGGGGTTTTACTAGGTTCAAAAGGAAATTTGGACTATGACATAGTCCATGCGAGACTAAAGGATTATTTTTCAGAGCCATAGAGGCGAGTTTTATTTTTAAATACCATATACCGAAGTGATATTTTTTTTCAGGGCCATATAAATAATTTTGTTAATGTTTTTTAGAGTTCCCATCTTAAAACCTGAGAACTCATGAGCCTCAAGGACCTTTTGTTGGGCTTGGCCCTGTTATTAAAGTGGGACGGCTTAACGACGGCCCATTCCATGGCACAGTTGGCGAAATCTCCAAAGATAGTAAGGTTGGCCCAGCAAGCGAGTAAAATGCAGCTACCGAAACCGCTCCATCCAAAGCGCGATGCAGACATGCAGTGCGCTTTCGCTCGCCGACCCAAAAAGAAACAACCCAGTCGGCATCGGCCACCATTCGCTCCAGCATGTCGCTGTCCACGAGCTCGAGTGGACCGATTCTTTTTAAACAATATTTTTAATAAATAATTGCAAATGTAGCATCTAGATTTTAATAAATAATAATTGCAAATTTAGATTAGTCATTGCGTCTATGGCCGACTGTGAACGATAAAAAGAGAAGACGAAGAAGGGGAAAATAGCTCGTTTCCCAGAGTAACCATAACCATGTACAGGTACGTTTATTAAAAAAAAAAAAAAAAAAAGGGGTCCATGTGCGATGCGGGGAATGAATGCTACAGTCGTACGTACGGCACGTCGGCAGCCCGTGTTGTAGGGGAGGCCCCGAGGCGAGGCGAGGCCGGCACGCCCGTACGTCGTACGTGTACGTGATACAGTGCTGACGACAGTAACAGGGATGGGATCTGCCGCCCTGCCTTCCTGCGTGTGCAATGTCGTCCGTAGCCGTGGGCTGTGTGGCATGGCAACGCAACGTACCACCACTACTAGGCTTGGGGACCGCTCCGGCCCGTACGTAACGAGCTGAGCTGTGGCGTGCGGCTTCCACGGCAGGTCCGTCCAAGCCCAGCCGGGCCCGATTACGACTGGCCGGACCAGGACCAGCTAGGCGTCCGCTGTGGCTGGGCATCATCATCGGTTTCTTCTCGTTATGTTAATTATGATCCAGAGCGGCGTGAGCTGTCGTGATTTGGATGTGCAATGTGTTCCAGGCAGCTTGGTTAACCACCACCAGCTGAGAGATGGTGTACACAAACACAAGGCTGCGGCTAGCTAGTTGTAAGCTGGGTCCGCTAGCTATAGCTGCGGCTCTCAAGTTTGAACTGTCATCTCGATCGACGGCGCCTCCAGCTCGCTCGCGCGCACGCATCGTTTTCTCCGTGATCAAGCAATAACAATAAGGGTCCGCAAGCGTGATTCCTGGCAGGAGGGACGACCACAAATTATTACTAGACTTAAAACACCTGTGTACACAATGGAACCCAGAGTCTACTCCACCGTTCGTGGCAAGCAATTATCATATGCCGGCGGCGCGTGAGCTGTGCATTGTACATTTCTACACTCTGCCCACAGCTGGAAATGTATGATGTTTTAGTTAGACGTATGCTATAGGTAACCTCGCACGGTTCTGTTGTATATAACAGAATTCGGCCACACTTATCACTCATAAAAAATGTTTTAGGTGGTGAACACCTGCCATGAATTCATGTCACGCACAAACATTCATTGTATGAAACTGGTGCAGAAATTTAGAAAAGCATTTGGAAGAAAAACACACTAGATGTGCTTGTTTGGTTGAGCTGTGGGTTCTGAATTGGTTGCTACCCATAAATTGTCACACGTCGTCTTAGTCAAAATTGACTTAATAAGTAAAAAAATTGGTGGGTGACTAACCTTAGAAAGATTCCTTTGAGCTCTACATGTCGTAGTCTAGCGTCAAAAATTAGGGTGAGATTTCTTCGAGCTATACATGTCGTAGTCCATTTTTCTAGCCATATTTTTTTATCACTTGCCACACTTGTCTAAGGTAGCCGTGCAAGATTTTGACCGTGAACCAAACAATCTCTAAATACGCAATAGGTGACCATAGAAGTGTATGAGAATAGGCTCCATCGAAATTTATCACCCTATTTGAGTGCCGTGGCCCTTCTTTCCTCCGTCTCAAAATAATTCATCATGTTTGACCGCTCGTCTTAATCAAATTATTTATACAATTTAGAAAATAAATAAATTATTATTAAAGTATCTCTAATAAAATAAGTCACATCAAAATGGATGATGTTTATATAAAACTTTTGAATAAGAAGAGCGGTCAAACATAACATCTTAAAAAGTCAACATGATGAATTATTTTGAGGCGGAGGGAGTACTCATTTACGCTTTCAACAAGCCGATTGATTTAATAGTGTTTTGTGAGGAAAAAAAACTGAAACAAGTCAAAACAAACCTAGACTAGAACAAGCCAACATGGCAAAAGTAACAGCATCGTAGAGTCCTCACATGTTGCTAATGACAGAAAACGAGCATTGCATCAACATGTGATGAAATGAACCTCTTCGTTCCACTGTAGGAGTAGTACTCTGTCTGCGTTGGATTGCTTTGTGGTTTGCCCGGACCCCAGCTCCACCGCAGCCGCAACGGCAAGCGGGGCAGGCAGCCAAACGAAAGGCAGCGGAGAAAGCATGCTGCATGCACAGCTGGGCTCAATCCCAACAAACTCTCAGGTCCCAGCACTACTGACGCCTGCCGCTGCGCGCACTCCACTCCCGCCTCGCGACCCCACGGCCAGCCAACACCCAAGCCAATGGCGAGTGGTGACCGTCGGGGCTCGCCCACTGCCGTGCTGCCCCTGCCCGCTGCCCAGCCCGCGCCGGAGGGGCAAGCCAACCCGCCGTGCTTCCCCACCACCCCACCTCCCTCTCTGCCCGCCTGCCCCCTGCCTCCGCCCATGTCTCCGCACAGCTCCTACTGTCCTTTGCCCAGCCTTTCATCACGCTCCTTTTTTTTTCTCTCCTCTCCTTTTGATTGAAAATTTTTGAGTCGATCCTCCGCTCCATCTACAAGTAGAGACTACTAGTGGGCTTGTTTAGTTGCAAATTTTTAGCAAAAAAAACACTGTTCTAACTCCCGTAGCGTAGACACCGCAAAGACGCGTTTGTTTGTTAAGTGGAAAATCGTTGTCCATCGTATGAACTAACTAGGCCAAAAGATTCGTCTCGTCATGTACAACAGAACTATATAATTAGTTAATTTTTTTTACATACATTTACTGCTTCGAACATATGTCTTTTGATGTATTTAATGTGATGTGATGGAGAGAGAGTCTAAAAATTTATAATTTTATGGCAAAAAATCTGTCATCTAAACCAGGCCTAACCTGTTTGCAAAGGCACTCTCGGTCCAATCGAATGTGCACCCCAAAAAAGCTTCGATTTCCCGGGCAAAACAAAACTTGAGCTTGTTGTTTGCATCCATGCTTTGCCATGGGGTATAGACGGAGTACTATAGTAGTACAGAAGAAGCAGTGATGCGGATCACCGCGAGCACCAGCCATTTTACCTTTGTAATCGTTGCTCATTCAATTCAATTTGGATTCAAATAACTGGAAACACAGAGAGATTGTTCGTTCATGCTCACAAATTGCTCGAAATTATGGAGCGATCCAAAAAAGAGGACACCCTACATGGCTAAAGTGAAGCAACCAACCAAAAAATCACACCACACCACACTCAGCGCTCACGAAAAAAAAGTAGGTGACCACGATCAACTAGTCGATCGATCACCAGCTCGAATCGAACTACTCCAACAAACTAGCGCACGCTAAAGCACACATCTGCCTCAACTACTTTCTGTACAATTTGCTCGTGATTCGTGGTCGCCGCCGTTTCCACGGTGCGGTGGATTTGGTCACCGGAGTAGGTCCGCCCGCAGGTGCGAGAGCTCTTTCCTCAGCCTGTGGGAGAAGAGCCTGCACGCGTCCATGCTCAGGTCCACGGCCGCCGCGAGGGCCACGAACGCCGCCGCGTCCTCGGCACACCCGATGTGCGCCACCCCGACCTCGACCGTCGGCTTGCTGCACCGGCCCTCGCCCTGCACCGCGGCGGACATGACGAAGCCGCGGTAGTTTCCCAGGGGCCAGTTGCTCAGGTCGCCGCTGCCTCTCGGGCTGCACCCTGGCGTGCCGCCCCGGCTGAGCGGCTGCGCGGCGGTCAGGTCGATGGCGAACTTGCCGCCCTTGGACGAGGGGATGGAGGAGTCGGCGAGTGCGACGGCGTGGTCCGCGCCGGGGACCAGGAGGTCGAAGTGGTAGCCCAGGCTATCCGACGCGCCGGCGCCGCCGCGCTCGCGCCAGCACTCGAGGCGCGCCCAGGGCTCCCAGGCTCCGGCGCCCGCGGGGCGGAGGATGAGCCACGCGCCCGGGTTGGAGCGGCTCACGCGGTCCGTGCCCGGCGAGGGAACGAACGGCGTGACCATGGACGCCATCGCAACGGGGAGCCCTTGAGGTCGTGCACCGTCACCGACCACCCCTTGCGCTCCTTGGCCGATGCGCCGGCGTCGCGGTCCGGCTGCATCCCGGGCCTGCGCAGGTCGCTGTTGCTGCGGCATCCGAACTTGCAGGTGAACATGGGCTGCTTCATGGTGCTGCCCACCTGCAGCACCTGCGGGCTGCACTCCGGCTCGCCGTCGAACTCGAAGACAAACCGCGGGTCCGGCTCCGCGCGGACGGTGAGGCTGAGCTCCGTCGCCGCAGCGAGGCCGCCCTTCCCGGCTCGCTTCCCGATGGAGATCCAGCTGCTGTGCAGCACGGCGGGCTTGGCCTCGGCGCCCTTGAGGTCGAGCGGGATCGTAGCCTTCCCAAGCAACCTCCCAGAGCTAACCCCACAGGTACTCCCCTTGCGACCGGCGTAGACGGACACCTTCAGGCTAGCCTCCCCGCGCGACGAGAAGAGAGACGGCTTCCCGTTGAACCACTCGAGGTCGGCCTTGGACAGGTGGAACGCGGCGGCGAGGGCCCCGGACGCCGGCGTCTGCTCGCCGCCGTCGGAGACCACGAGCGGGGCCGGGACGGTCTGCACCGGCATCTTCCCGAGCCGGATCTTGCAGTAGCACGGCGACGTGGACGGGTGGACGCCCGCGCCGGCGCCGGCGGCCGGCGGCGCCACCGGCATTCTGAGCGCGAGGTTGCCGACCAGCACCCGCACGAACGGGCACGGGTCCATGGCGCTGCTGGCTGCTCCCGTCACACCTCCACTCCCTCCCACACCTGAATTCCGGTGAGATTTGGCGGCGACGGGGCAATGCGGAGCGAGCGAGGGATGCGTGGTGTTGAGGGAGAAAAAGGAGGGACGAGTTGAGTTGGTATAAGAATCGGGTGAGGAACGGCGGAGCCGTGGAGTGGGAGGAGCCAGGCTGGATCCTGGTGTGCCATGGCTGTGAGACACCAGCACGCACACGCCCCACTTGCGCCTCAGCTTGGGATCCCGACACTCGCGCGCGGGCCCGGCAGCCGAGGCCCCGGGTGTCAGTGACGGCGCGTGGGTTTCAGGTTAGGCGCGGTAGGGGCCGTGGGGACGCGTGCGTGGGGGAGGCGAGCTGGAGCCGAGACGGATCCGAACGGGCGCGCGGCGCTGTGGCCAGGTCCAGGGCCCAGGCGGGCTGGGCCTGCGTGCGTGGCGTCGGGGTCAGTTGGTTGCGGCTTCCTTTTTGGTTGGAGCTGGAGCTAGCTGCTGCTCCTACTCGTACGTACGGCACGACCAAGACCAATGAAAGAGTTGGACCCACTTGGACTGTGTTACGGGACCCATATGTCAGTCAGAGGCAGTAGCTGTCGGGAATTACCGTGATTGGACTTCTGACTCTCTATTGCGTGGGCCTACTACGTGGAGTGGAGAGATCAGGCACTAGCTGTTTTGCTGTAGTTTTCCCGTTTTTAACGGTCCATACATTCTCCAGCAGCAGGTTTCGTTTCACCTGCATTGCGAATAATCGGGCGCCACTTTTGTCATAGGTGGCGCACCTGATGCCGCGAGTAATATGGTTTCACTTTCACCTGATGGATGGCGAATAATGGAATTTTTACCAGTTTGTGTGTTTGGTGGTCCTGAAATTAACAACTGTTACATAAAAACAGTGAGGAATATTATGCGGAAATGTTATGAATGTTTACGAACCACTGTAATTCTGTAACCACCAGAGCTGTCTCGTCCCGAACAGGAACTGGAAACGAAACGGTTCATTTTTCACGAATAACAAGATTAGCAAGAATTTTCAGGGGTCACAAGATTAGCGATCAGCAGTACTAAAATAGGTACGTCCGTACTCCGTAGTACCTGTTTTTGGCAGCACCACTGTAAACATGCATGCAACAACAACAGTTGTAACAAAGACCGGTAATTTGTATGCATCACTCCTTACGTACATCTAGGAGCACCTTTGTTTGCAGTGCAGGCACCCACGTTGGTGTCTCAGGTGCCGTGGATTGTCGTTTCGGGCGAGCAGCAGGGAAAGAGCCCGCCGAGCGAGCCGGAGCTGTCATGTGCAGGACAGCCAGCACGCACGGTCAGGTGCACGAGCGGAGGCCACCCGGAATGTTTTGAAGAATCCAATGCGCTAGCGTGGCAGGCCAGGCTCAGTCTCACCTGGTGTGGTGCCCTCATCCACTAATCCTTTGTTTAACACCCGAGCTGATATAATCCAGGGTGGCCGAGGACCCGGATCCGTCATGTGACAGCCGCTGCGGCCAAGGATTTCTTTAAACGAAACGCACGGGTGGACGAGGGCTAGGCTGACTCAGCTGAGTGAGAACAACACTGCTGGACGAACAGTGAACAGTGTACACTGCATCGCGATGACTCATCGCTGATCTAAAACAAATGTATTTTATTTTTGTATATAAAAGAGAAAAGAACAGGAGGAAGAGGTTAACGCTGATGCTGTGCTGTCCAGCAGTCGACACAGCTGCACGGCGAGGGCCCTGCACGTATCCATCATCCATCTTCAATTATAAGCGCCCCTCATTATTCCATTTCCCCAGTTGCCATTAACTAATCCGGTCGCCGATCAGCCAGCTCGCCCACAGGGCAACGAGACCCAAACAAGGCGCAACTTGCTTGGGTCGTGGGTCTGGCTGGCTGGAGCCTGTGTGACCCCACAAGGCAGCGAGACGGTCTGTAGCTGTAGTACGCAGGATAAGAGGCGTGTCGTGCGCTGTTCTGCTTTTACGCCGGCGGAGTCCATCTCCATCCGTCCGTCCGTCCGTCCTCCGTCCAGGCTGGGAACAGCTGTGAGCCGGGGCCCACGTGGGAGGCTGTGGCTCGTACTAGTAGTACCATCGGCTCGGATTCCAGGTCGCTCCCAATAAAAATCGCCGCGGCGACTGGACGGATCGCGTCGGGCTGGCTTGGCTGGTGCGCGTGCGCTGGAGCACGCGAGCCGCGAGCGCGAGCGGGCAGTGTGTGGTGTGGTGTGCGGTGTGCCAGGCCAGCCGAGCCGTGCAGGCGCAGCAAGCGCAAGGGCTGCTCCAGCTGTCCCGGGCGCCCGGCTCATCTGCGGGTCGCTGCGCCGCGAGCGGCGAAGCTTCGTTTCCTCTCGAGACACCTGCCTGTGCTGTGTTGTGTTGCGACCCTGCATTGCATGAATGCATGGACATGGCCCATAGCCATGGATGGCTCTTTAATTGAGGCAGGTGATTGATCGGAGGAGGGAGGGCAATAGCCAAGGCCATATCATGTTCTATTCTTACAGTTCAATAAGCAATGCATTTCAAATTAAAAACACTTTCTTAATTATATGGGACCCGCCACTAACTTTGCCAGGTGTTTTTCTAGAGAGTTAACATCCATGTTGCATGAGGCTTGATGAAGATGGGGGACACTTTGCTTAAATGCAAGGAGGTAAAAGAAGTGTGGAGAGAACTTGATCTAGAGGAGACGAGACGCGAACTGGCAGCTGCCTGCTCGCCAGTTCAGATGATGGAGAAAATCCTTAAGTTGCCGATGAAGCATCAGACAACCGTTGTACACACTGCTGGGCTATGGTGGAAAGAGAGGAATCGATGGAGAGAGGAGAAGAGAAGAAGAGCTGGTCGGGATCTGGCATACATAATAGCTGCTCGCACTGAACTGATGTAACCAGTGCAGCCAGCCCTATTGTCGGATTTCGGTCAGAAAAAGCAATGGCGCAAACCTGACAATGGACAACTCAAGATTAATACCGATGGGTCATTTGTTGAGCAAACAGGAAAGGAGGCTTTGTAATCCGAGATGACCACGGTATGGTAAGAAAAGCTGGGGCATGCTGTAGCGGATCTGCAAAGTTTTCCATGCTGAACTTAAAAATGGCCTCAAAATGGCACTTATGGGTACAATCACGTGATGGTGGAGACGGATGTATAAATGGTACAGGCTGCAGTTGAAGGTGAAGAGTAAAAATCTATCGTCCATGGGCGGCATCATCACCGAGATCAAGCATCTTATGACAATGGAGTTTTCCTCGTGTGTCATTAGGTTCTGTCCTCGATCTTGTAATAAGTTAGCACACGAATTTGCTTCAATAGGTTGTAATCTACCTGGTGGCGCTAGTACCATCTGGGATGATGTACCTCAAATTCTTGAGGGTCTAGTGTCCAGCGACCTAGCTGTGACAGAAGAGTAATAAAAAGCTCTCCGATTCAAAAAAAAAAAAACATCCATGGGCCCCATCCATTTTTGGAAACTGTGAGCAAATAACACATCTAGCGCCTTCTCTTTCTCTCCTCATTTCTCTCTCTCCACCTCATATTTTCTTTGATTGCTTGGGGCGTGATCGAGGTGGCTTATTGTACTTGGTGAAAAGGGCAAGGCTGCTTTTCCAGCCATGTTCATTGTTCATGGGAATCGAAATCCGGGCAGTTTTCAAATTGGTGGAGCCACCATTTGGAATGGAATGCAATGCAATGGTCCTCCACACGGCCCGCACCTGTGGCGATTGGAAAAAGAACCGGCGGAGTTTGAAAGGGCGCCACAAGCTAGAAGGTTTTATATTTATTTTTTCAATTTATCTTTCTCATCTAGTACTAGTAGCGTCTTCTTTCGAGCTTTCATACTTTTAGGACTCAAGCTTCGACTTGGGATAGCGGATCAGATAATTTTTATCATTAAAAGGGCAAAGACTTTCAAAGATAAATATGCTCAGCTGGTGTGCTAAATAGTATTTTTAATATAAATTCAGTCAAACACAAAGACAAATGATTTAAGACAAAACTATAAGAGTTAATTTAAACGGACAAAGTACTCCGTATTTCAATTGCAAGGCCCAATCATCTGCAGGCTTTCACTAAAGTCTTGTCAGCTGGAATGACACCACGCCGTGAAAGCAGACCAAAAAACATTGAAGCGAATGCTTGGATCGGCTAGGCATAGGCCCAAGCCCAAGCCGGGATACCACCATAGACCAACGATAATGATGCACAACTTTGTCTGTTGCATCTAAGCCCTGTCAGTGCAAACGATTTTTTTTTTTTTGAAAGAACTCGATTTCATTAAACAAAACTTGCAGTTAAAAGAGAAAAAATGTTCCGCTATTCTTTCTAAAATAAGCTCTAAAATCCAAGAGCAACCAGTTCATTAAAACACCTGACAAAGACTCACCACGTGCTACTGTTGTGCGAAGTACTGGAGCAACGATGCACACGGTATTAACGCATACAGCCATTACAAGGCGGTTGCAGTTTGGTTTGCCCGGATTCGTCCACACCAAAGCACAGCGGAAAATATATCAAATAAAACAGCATGACCAACAGAAGTACAGGCAACAAGACTGAGTGATAACAGTGATACTGTGTATTGTCTGATCAAAGTGGTTCCACATGCTCAACTAGCAGGAAGCATAGCATCCAGAATACACCAACTTGGTCAACTTGAAAGCCAAATAATTCATTACTACATGGTAGTATGATGATAAGACTACACTCTGTCTTTTAGGTTTCCCATTCATGCCTCCATTCTTGTCATGCTTTGGAGGTCCTCAAGTTTCAGCGGTACTGCATAATAACAAAGAACATTGTGAGTCTCAGAATCAAAACAATTGTATGCAGCTATAATTGCTTTGCTTCACTTTAAGTATCTACAATGAACTAGAAACACAACTCACATTTTACAAGACTCAAAAGCTTGTACCAGTGTACAAAGCACAAATATGAGAACTGCCTATGCTACTTTTCTAATCAGAAGCCACAGCACAGCAGTTTACCACAGTGCCAAAGAGGCATTCAGAAGCTCTAGATCATAAGAAACACTGGCTGGATATGGAAACAACCATGCTTCAGAGAGCTTACAAGCAAGTCGGGCAGTAAAAATATGTCAATTATAGACCAGATCTTATGCAATAAGAATGTTCACACATGTTCCAATTTGCTAATATACCAAAATATACGATCCAAAGTCTTGCTAGTATCTTCCTATTGCAAATTAATTAAAAGAATTAAACTGCTTCCTCAATAGGCAGTCTAAATTACTTGGGACAATCCACCATAATCACAAAATGCCAATTTGCAAGGTGTTCGTATAGAGATCACAATTGTAACCCAAAAAGACACTAGTTCAAATGCAAACAACTAAACAACTAGACTAAGACCTATCCTACAGAGAAAGATGAGTGCAACGATATGGGCACCGTGGGCATTGCTTCCAGTTCTAGGAAACCATGTAACAGACTATTCAAACTATGGGCTATGGCATATCAGAACAGAATAAAAATCATAGGCTCAAACCAGACAAACCAGTAACCACTACCTAACGCAGGCTTATGTTTCAGTTGCAGATAAGGAAGCAGAGGCCGGAAGCTTTTGGCGCGTACCTTGATGAAGCCGATGTCCTTGGCGTTGCTGCGGAAGCACTGCCTGCAGCACATGAGCCCGTACTTCCGGATCAGGCCGTGGGGTTAGCGCACACACGGCTGCAATCACACACAACGGCATCCATTAACAATCACCATCACCAAGTACGAAGGAAGGGCAAGCAGATCTGCTTGGGCTCGGAAGCACCAAAATCTAACTACAGGCTCGTGCCACGAATCCAGTGGATAAAACAGAAGACAAACATAACGCAAATGACATCGGCGATTAGGTGGGGCGATGGAAGTAGAGGATTACCAAACCCTGGATCCAGGGCCGTAGTTTTGGGGTGCGAGTTCCACACGTTGGGTGTCCCATGGCGGCGGCGGCAGGGGAGGAGGCGACCTCACGAGTAAACCCTAACCGTGTCTGACTTGCCTTGTCAATTTGTGATTCTGAGCGGTGGCGAGCGTTGTTCGGCGTCTTGTATAGGACGACGGATGGCATCGCTTCACTGGGCTTTCCGTCAATGATGACAAGATTGGCCCGATCCATCTTGGTACTTGAATTGAACCCAAACTTGGCCCGGTCTGTCCTCCTCCTCCTTTATTCTTCCAAGGTGAAAAAAAAACGATTTGTCCAATCTTTTGTCCAAGTTCATTTTACCAACCAACAATCGAAAAAACAAGTCTTGGGGGCTAATTCATCTTTGAAAACCATTCGATTTTGCTCTCTAGATGGTCTAGATAGAATTTTGACTTATCTGGCGTCATACTGCTTACATAGCATAGCACAAAATCATGGAGCTAAATCAAACTGCGCTAACCGTTTACTAGAGGTGAACTTTTAAAACTATCAATATCGAAATGTATTTTCCTCTGAACATACCGTATCTTTCATTGGTATATTTCCCTATCTTATATACTTCATTGACATTTCATTGACTTGTGTAGCCTACACCAGTCGCCGCGAGGCTTCAATGGTGACATGTCTAGTAACGTCTCGGTTTTCAAAGGGTCGTGTATTAAAACTAGTTTCATTCCCATAAAACTCGGTTTATTCTATGAAATTTTAAATCGCTTCTTTCTTTATTTGTACTATATCATATATCAACTTATTTAATGTCTATAAAACTCTACAAAGACCGACCTTATTGCAAATAATTTTCCCCAAACAACAAATGAGCCCATGCTTTCTAGGTGGACATACCATATAAATTGTAGGGTTTATTAGATACACACCACCTTTTACGATTTTAAAATACGCCATTACAATTCACATAACACACCATTGCAATTTCAATGAGTTTGAAATACACCATTATGTACCCTTTTAGGTGTATACAGCTGGTACATGAGCTGATGTATTTTTGTATTGCCAATTCTGCCCTCCATGCCACGTGAAAGGATAAACCGCGACCATGACCCCGACGGAACAACAGCAGATGGCTCCAGCTATACTCCTCGTTCGTGGTCTTCTGCCACACCCTGTATTCAGGAGCGTACGCATGCGGCCGCAAGCAAGCAAAGCAGTTCAGCCGCATATGCATTTGACGCAAAAGCAAAGCAAGCTGGGCTGGTTGTGTACTTGTGCGTTCAATTTCTTATTTTATTTATTCACATATTTTTCTAGTGATCCATACGATTAGCTAAAAATGTGCGTAAATTACACAAAACACTATGTGTCGTTAGGAATGTGTCTGATTTTTTACATTATTTCTAGTGTTCCAATTCGGTCATGACTGCTTTTGTTATCCTTTATTTTGTAAATCATGTGATATGGTGTCACTTATTCAGTTAAAATATGCTCTCATTTATTCATGTGTGTATAGCCGGTTGGTGCTTCAAAAATAAACTTCCACTTTTCTCTTTATTTATGTGTTAATTTGGTATACAATACTATTAGCCGGGACAGAGAAGCAGCATGAACAGAGAAGATGAAGGCAAACTGAACGTGGCCATATAAAACAAAAAGGTGGGGTCAAAAGAGTCCACACAAAGTCCACATCCAGTTGTATACACTTGAAAGGGTATAGTGGTGTATTTCAAACTCTAGCAAAATTGTAATGGTGTGAGACCAATTATGCAAATTGTAGTGGTGACTTTCAAAACCGTAAAAGTCATAGTGGTGTGTATCCAATAAACCCTAAATTGTACTCCCTCCGTTGAAAAAAAAAATACAATTATAGCACAGTGTCATGATTTAGTATCTTAAATTTGATTAATTATTATAGATTAAAAAACTATCGACATTACGAGATGTATTTTTATAATAAATTAATTTAAAGTCATAAATGTGAAAGTAAAAATTTAGTCAAACATACACTATATGGGCATGCACATAACCCATAATTGCATGTTTTCTAGAACACATGGAGTGCTAGAAATTGTAGGACCATGATCTTTATTTAACCGCGCTTCGCTACTAAAAACAATCCTAAACAAGCATCAAAACAATCCTCAGACACGCGTCAATACGAAATTGGGCATACTTCTTGCACAGTGGGCACACCTTGTCTCCCTCTCGATCCTATGCTTCCCATTGGACAGCTATTATAGTCTTATGGACTTGGTTTTTTGGGGACGAGGCGGGGGAGCTCGTGCGGCAACGATTGTTGGACTGATGGTGATTGTGTAATATGTATTGACGGATGATGAGTGTGGCGACAGGATATATGAATTGGGGTTTGGACTTTGCAGCCAACATGGGGCGACTCTAATTTGGTGACGCCGTCACGGCGCCCATGGTCTCGAATCGGACACCACGCTCGCGTGCATGCGATGTGATGATGGATGCAAGACTCTTATTTCACACTCAGTCGTTGCTAAAGACTAGCGGTGATTGAAATTCATCAACCATACCATAAAATTAATTAAGAGATCAACTAATCATAGATATTATTAATTAGTGAGAGAGAGACTAATTTTTTCTTTCTATTTTTCTCACGATAACTCGTAGAGAGACTAGAATAAATATTTTTTTTGCTTCTAAATTTTCTTCTGTCGTCTCCAAACATGCCCTTACTTGACGGCGTAGATGATCAACGCGATGATGGCGCCCCACACGAGGAGGCTGACGATACCCATCTGCACACGAAAAGGACAAGCGTGGTGTTAGCTGAGACGGATCGAAGTATCAAAATCCATGGACGGATCAATCAATCGATGGAGGAGCTAGTTGTGCATACCGCGCACTTGCCGCACGGGGTGTCCTCCCAGGACGGGTGACACGGGTCGTCCATCCTCGAGGACCGCGGCACGTCGACGCGCACATCGTGTCTGGCGTTGTTGTCGCTGTAGGACATCATGCTGCTGCTGCTGCTGCTGGTGGCAGTCGGCCATGGGAACATCGTCGTGGGGCCGAAGGACGTTGGCGGCGCGATGTCATCGTCGGTGTGGCAGTGTCTCGGTGCGACGTCGTCATCTGTGTGGCAGTGGCCGTGGTGCGGCGCGACGGCGTCGTCGGTGTGGCCGTGGTGCGGCGCGACGTAATCGTCGGTGTGGCAGTGGTGAACCGGCGGACAGGGGCAGTCATGGTGATGCATTATGGCCGCGCGCGCGCGCCGGGGATCGTTGTACTAGCTGATGGCGAAGCGGCCGGCAACGAGGGCGTCGCGTTGGCGGTTTGTTGAACTCGCGTTTGGTCGCACCGTCACCACGTACTACTACTACCTAGAGGCCGGACCTAGAGGACATGTTTGGCCTACTATGCGGTGTGTATATATCGAACGATGCTGGCCTGGCGCCGCGGGATCAACGTGACTCGAGATGAGTCTCTGTGCCGCGCTCGGAACGGCTTTCTCCTCTAGCCCCTGACCTTTTGTAATTGTTTCCTTAAACTTGTTTTTCTAATTAATAAATAAATTACAGTGGGAGTCTGAGGGCGGACGTGCCCTCGACGCATCTCTGGCAAACAACCCGAACTCGCGCATGGCGCCGCTGCGGTGGACACGGGCTCGGGAACTTGTAGTAAGGGGAGGCCCTGCGGACCAAGTTGTCCGGGCCAGCAACGAGGTGCCCAAAAGGCCCAGGTAACTAAAAAGAGGCACAGGCGTGCGTGTGCTGTTGCTTGAGTTTATCTTAGCCTAATCCCTAAACCGGCTGATTATCTTAGCCGCTGCCGCCGTGAAGGCGCGTGTTGCTTGCGTTTAGTCCCACCTTGGAGGTTTTGGGCGGGCGAGGCGGAGGAGACGGATAAAAGCAGGCACAGGGGGCACCATTGCAACTCATACCTTTCTCGGCCTTTTGGCTAAGATCAAGTGTAGTATCTGTTGTTCCATCGCTTTAATATCGATATGTGGGCCATGTGTCCACTTTGATATTAAATTAATTTTTGTGGGGGAAGGGTCCACTAGAGTGGCTTGCCCACCTAGGTTCTATGTGTCGCTCAGGCGTTGCACTGCTGCCCTGAGCTTGGCGCACCCCAACCAAGTCCAAAGTAAAAATTTTGTTGGCAAAACCCGCATGGATAACTTGCGCCAAATAGGTTTTTATTATTTTTTTCTGCCAGATCCATCCCCAGCCGTGTTTGGCTGTACTTAGTTCAGATTGCTTGTTTTAACCGAACAAAGATTTTATTAAACAGCGGTACCTTTCTATATTATTTTTCTAGCCAGCCAACCAATCCTAGGCGGTCACCAGAAGCTACAACAGACCGTGGAGGTACTCCAATTCGTCTTCGGTGCTCAGGCTCACCAGATGAAACTGCAGCTGCAGATGAATGCTTCATCACACTCACTATGCGCCGGTGGCTATGCTCAAAAGTTTTCGTCTGTAGAAGTATGCTCATTCAATACCTTCCGACTTAGGGCTTAAACTGCTCTGCAGCTAATCAGTACAATTCTCTTTCAGAACCCCAATCTGAAAGTCCACAACAGGAGCAACTACTAAAATTTCAGAAGAGTTTTGAATGGCAAATGGCTCTATCTGAGAATTTTACTGTCTTACATTTCAAGGATTGCGCACCCAGTGCACCATTTATTCCATTTCAAATGACTGAGATAATGAAGGAAAGAGAGAAAAAAAATCTATTCTGTATACACAACTTTTCACCTAGAGGCATCGAAGAGATGCACACTAAGTATCACTAATCTGCGGGTACTCCTACACAACTACACTTACGTCAAACTCTATGGGATCCGGGAAGTTTTCCCGTGAAGCCCTCTTGAATGAGAATGAATTCTCTTCGTCCTCGTCACTTCCCTCGGTTCCTTGAGACTTTGTTGTATTTTTTCCGAGCAAGTGCTTGCCCTGACGCTGGCATGACCTCCCAGCCGTGGTACTTGTTTCCATGGAAGGCAAAACGCCAAGAGCCCTGAGATGGGGTACTTCCGAGATGAGATGGATTGGATTGGAGCTCTTCCCTGCTCCCGCACCACCCTTAGCGGGTTCTCCAGTGCTTTCAAGATGTACCCCAGCCAGTGGACGCCTAGAGGACTTTGGATTCAGGCATGTCTTGCGACAATGGCCACTGCCCATACTTCCTCTAGGTGGTCGTCATCCACAACAAGGGTAGGATCTACAATACCCGAGACACCCTCCTTGTCATTGGCATTGATGTAACCTAATGTTCTTGCTAACCACTCTTCTTGAATCTGCATCACTTGAGCCACTCACACCAAAATTTCCGGTGATTAGCTCTAGTTAGTACCTTCCCAAAACAGTAAACATCGTATGAGCAGCTAGCTGGTGGACCTGTAAAGCAAGAACCAGATATCATAAATGTCAACTTCATTTTGCACAACAAGATCTTTTAGTTGCATGAATGTATATATAGCGATTGCAAATATTGAACAAAAGAGAGCTGAGGAGTGCTTTTACACACCTGATATGTTCTTCTTGTCAAGGGACCTGCAAGAAAGGAAACAATACTAATGTCAGCAAAGGACCCTCATATAGCTTGTATAAATCTAAATAGAACTCAAAGATGTAGAGTAGGTGTGTTCCTTGGCAGTACATTTTCTTAGGGAATTGGTTGAAGTTAACCTACCTTACAGGAACACCAATATATATGTTAAGATAGGCAAAAGGGCAGGTGTTTAACCAGGGTGAAGAATCAGCACATTATCCTACCATGACCTATCTTAATTTTCACCGATGTTTTATCAATGTGGTTCAGGGACATAAAATTAGCAAGTATGATACTAAAAAAACTGCTTATGAGGATCCTCTACATAAGAATTAAACTACACATTCTTGGCGGGAGGGACTTTGTAGCCACACTGTATTCTAGTCAGAAAATGCAGTACATGGCTACAATTCCATGCACCTGATAGCACCATAGCTATTAACCTAGCAACTGCATTAGTGACCACACAAGATAAGCTAATTTAATTTTAGTTCAATGCAAAAACATGCCACGGTTTAGCGCCATTTATATACCTACAGGCTACAACTATAAGGCTATGGTGCTATCAGGTGCATGGAATTGTAGCCATGTACTGCATTTTCTGACATACTTGTTTTTCCTTTTAAAAGGGGTATGTTCATTAAAACAGTTCTAGGGGCAAGAATTCTACACCCATGCAGATCTAAGGCCAATAATATAAAAAGCATGTAGGATGGTTGAGAAATCTCACCTCGATGATCTTAGAATCCTAGAGAAGAAACTCTGGCTTCCTGCACTTTGTTGAGTGCATATTTCACCCAGACTCCCAAGACGCACTTCAAATTTGTCATCAAGAAGCACACTGCTAGCTTGGATATCTCTATATTTACAATGAAGACATAAGTCAGAAATAATAATGCACATGAAAAGAACTTGAACAACTTGCAGATATTCAAATAAGATGGGAAACTGCAATGAAAAATGACTGCCATCAAGCACACCAAAACTTAAAATTACAAATGCAGAATTTCTTAGAATGACTGGTGACACCATGAATAAACATGTTACTTCAGTACCATGACAGGGACAAGATACTTTCAAAAAAAACAATCAATCAGTTTCATTGCCAAAATATGTTAGGAGTTACTGTTGACATGGAACCAATGCATTTAAGCTTAAACGTATCAAGGTTCATTTATTTTCAACTTTGAGATTTGATGTCCGCACTTGTAAATGAAGGTTCAATTCGAAGCCTGCAAATGCTATTTTCCTTTAAGCTATGCTTCTTGGAAATACAGTGTGCCAATTGATGCAGGACCACAAGGGACCATGTAGAGGACCCCCACCAAAATGTGCAACTACTAATTCTTTTTAAAATATGCAAGTACCTTCTATCACTATCCCACCTGTCACATCTTTGTGGAATTTAATTATTTAATACATAGCAGGAATCTGTTGACCTTAGCTAAGTGTAATTTCCACTACCTGTTCCATCATGTTAATTTTGAAAGCAGCCATATACTTTATGCAACAAATTATTTTCGGAACTACCATATATCAACTAACAGCTCATGGAATACATTAGCAAATGATTGAACAAGAGAAGATTGCTTAGGATACCTGTGAACCAACGGAGGACTGCATTCGTCATGAAGGAAGCACAAGGCCTCAGCCACACCAATTGCAATCTTGAGCCTCGTTATCCAATCAATGAGAGCAGCCCATGTTCAACTTCCATGGCATTCTTGTGCAGTGCAGTAGTGAGGTCACCTTTGCCATGTACTTGTAGACCAGCAATTCCTCCTCATCCTTAGCCAAATGGCCCAGCAATGGAACGATTCTCCCATGGCTATGCTTTGTAAGGAAGCTCAACTCACCCTGGCACTTCTTGCTGTTCTTCAGATCAATCTTTTTGATGACTACTTGAAAGCCACACTCCAGGACACCATGGTACATGTCACCAGAGTGCCCATGCTTGACGAAGGTTATCATCCCCAAAGCCCCCCTGCAGCATGGCACAACTGCTCATAGGTGAATTCATCTGTGATAACAGGGAGGCCCTTTTTTAGCGAACCACTGGCTCCGGGGATGCCATGGGTGACATTGTGACGGGATTCACACTGCTACTTCTCGCCCAGACCGAATGCCCTCCTCAGTCTGCTCCACTCCTCTTCCTCTCGGTCTCCTTCCTCTTCTTCTCAACAAGCAAACCACCAGCGCGCTAAGGCCAAGTATTACCACAATTGCAGCACCTCAAGGACCCGGCCAATATAAACTTCCATTTGCTCCCTCTCTTGCTGGTTGACGGCATCGACAGCACCTGTGGTGGTTGTGGCTGCGGCGATGGCGATGATGGCTTGGGCTCCACCACTAGCCTCACCCCGTTCCTCGTGTAGAACGCCTCACAATCCCCACGGCTGCGCTGGCTTGCTGCACCAGACAAGCAGTTCATTCTGAAATCCGCTACACCATCGGTCCCATTCTGAAACCCAGTTCCAAGCACCTGATCGAAGTAATTGTCCGAGACATCAACAACCCAGAACCTCTTCCTAAAAGGACCCAGCGGCATCACCGATAGCGCCGTACAAGGAATTACCAGAGGCGTTGAACAAAACTCCAGCTCCACCACTGCCAGAGAAGGACACGTTGGGCAGCGGACCGGTGAGGTTGTTGTTGGAGAGATCGAAACGCGGGAGACCAGGGATTGAGAAGAGGGACGGCGGGATAGAGCCCGAGAGGCTGTTACCAGAGAGAACAAGGGTGGTCAGGTTCCCGGACACGCCGAGATCGGTCGGGAGCTCGCCATCGACGCGTGCGGGCGGAGGTCGACGACGGCGAGCGACGGCGGCGGCAGCCGCGGCCGAACCATGACGGGATCCGACCGGGGAGCGGGAACCCCGAGGCGTTGAAGGCCTCGAGCGCGGTGAGACGCCGAAGCTGGTCGACGGCGAAGGCCGCGCGCCGGGCGCCTGCGCGGGTGCGGCGCAGCCCCGGAGAGGCGGGCGCTCCGCGACGCGCGGCCGGCGCGGCAGGCGACGCCCGACCAGAAGACGCAGGGTCGACCCTGTCGGGCCAGTCGCTGGCGCGCACGCCGAGCGACTCGCGCAGGCCCGTGGAGCGCGGCGACGTCCTGCCGCGCGAGCGCGAGCGCGCCCTGGGCGGGCGCCCGCGTGCGGGTGCATCAGCAGCAGCAGGAGGAGGAGGAGCACGGCGAGGCAGAAGGCACCCGGGCGGTGGCGGTGGCAGCAGCGCGGAAGCATGGGGAGGTGGCGGGTGAGGGTGAGGCGGAGCGGAGCGAGGGAGTGGGGGGTGTGATGAGCGCGCGTGCAGCGGGCGGGGCGTCATTGCGTGGCCATGGCGCTCAATGGCAATGGCAGCAGCAGCCGAGGTGGTGCGCGCAGGGTGCTCGCTTTTTGGGTGGCCTGCCTGCCTATTTCGGCACCCTCGCGGTCGTCGCTGGAGAGGCAGCCAGTTGACCAAGGGAACGCGGGTGCGGGACGATGGGGACGTGGGGGTGGTGATGGGTGGTGATGCGTGGTGGAGGCGTCGCTCACTCCCGCGGGTGGCGGGTCCCGCGCGGCAGTGACGGCGCGAGTGGATTCTGACCCGAACGCGGGCGATTACGCGAGTGCTTTGTGAGCTGTACTCTGTTACTGTACCATGGCTTCGTGCCGCTGACATGTGGGTCGGAGAGCGCGATTAGTAGATGGCCCAACCTTTTCGCCCGTGCGCGTATCAGCGTATGGAATGTTCTCAGTCACACGCCCCACCATGTTCGGTGGCTGTCGTTTTCGCATCTCGCAAGGCAGGAAACGTTTCTGTGCAACAGTGCAGCAATGAACAGCGCCGTGTGGGTACAATACAACGATGCATCGTGTGTGGACGTGTTTTTACCCTTCTTTTTTTTTCACTGCAGCTTGATGTCTACTGGCCAACGAAAGACTGAATTTGTGAAATGTCTCTAGACATACATCCCTTTTACGCTTTTATTACGTTATTAGAGACGAAAATCTACTAAAATAGAACGAGTCAACCAGTCAAAGCTGCTTGCTTGTTCGTGAGAAAGTATTGATAAATGACAAAATGCTTGTGGAATAACGGGAAGAAGAAGCTGACAGACGATGGTCCAGTGCCGTGTCAGGTTAATGTCTTGCTAATTTCTTTGGGTGTTTTGTAGTCTATGCATCCTTTCAGCTGCAGGATGATGCGCGAATGATTTGATGCGTCGCGTCGTGTCGGCGAATGATCCACGCTGCCGACTGGCCGGCCGCCGGGTCCAAGTCTCCGGTGTGTCGTTTGGGTCTTGTAGCTAGAATGATGGCTGATGACGACTGGTTATTCCAGATTGTGACAAGCTAGGGCGGTGACAATAGGAAAGTTCAATCATGAATGCTGCCGACGAGATGAGCTTATCTTAAATTAGACAAGTTCAGATTTCAAATTAACTCTAAGTTATGAAAACTTATAGTTCATAACTTTTCATTTGAAAAATATCTAGTGGGCCCAATCGAAAATAGTTTAGTCGTGAATTGCCGACGGACCCTAGATAGACTCGATTCAAAAATCACCAAAAATCAAAGTTAGTTGACCACTTTTTCATTTGAAAATATTAGTGGGCCTAATAGGGTAAATAGGCCTTTTTAGTCTCCCAATTACCGACAGCCCCTAGATGGACTTCGGATTGAAAAACCACCAACATCAAACTTGTAGATCTTGAATAGTTAACCACTTTTAGGGGCTTTGTTGGTTATGGCCGTATCCTGCCATGCTCGCCCGCCACAAGAACGACGCCGAAGGTTAGGCAAAGGTTTTGCTCGCCACAAGTTTGGTGGTTTTTGTGTGGTGTAGAGAAGTGTGGCCGTCATAGTTTTTTTTTTTTTTTTTTAACAACTAGCCGCCATAGCTTTGGCCGAAACCAAACACCCGACCTAAGAATAGATGGCACCATCCTCGCTCTCCGTGGCCGCCATAGGTGTGGCATGACAATGTGTGGCCATGAACCAAACATGCCTTACATTTGAATTCATTTATGACCTCAAGCTTGATCAACCTATTATATCCACTAAAGCCAAAATGATCAATAAATTTAAAAATTGATACTACCTCCATCCCAAATTATAAGTCGTTTGACTTTTTTGGCTCCAAGTTTGACCATTCGTGCTTTATTCAAAAATTTTATGCAAATATTGTCAAATTCAAGTCATTCTTAAGAACTTTTTATTAATAAAGAAAACCACGCAAAAGAAGTGATATTTTGCATAATTTTTGAATGAGGAAAGTGGTCAAAAACTTAAAAAAAGTTAAAACCATTACATAATTGGGATGGAGGAGTACTAGTTTGTTGGGAGGGGGTGGGGTTGGGGGGGGGTAAAGGTAATAAATATTGGTCAGTACAAGTTAAGATCAATTTGAGATGCAAGATTGTCATAGGAACGTACAAAAAAATTCAGAAAAAATACAAGAAACAGAAAAACTGGCCACGTTCCGAATGGGGCCATTAGTGCTGAAAATTCGAATCCTCGACTAATCCTTCTCTACAATAAAAGCTTTTAGAAAGCACCCAAGCGGCACCCTGAATCTCATCATCTCAGGATGGATGAGTTGTGTTTCACTAACTTGAGTCCGTAGAGGGAGTTTTAGTTTTTTAAAAAAGGAGGAGATGCTGTTTAGCTCCCACAAAATACACTATTGTTGGGTGTTTGAGGCAAAAATAAGCCCGTCATCCTAAAGATAACCATCGACGATATGGGCACTGGGCACTGGCAGCACCAGCAGTCAGTCCAGCACGTCGCGGTGGCTCCATCGAGCCAATCACTCAATAATCAGTAGGAGAAGGAGTATAGTATTGCAGTGCGGCGCCGATTCCCTTTCGCCGACTACAGTAATGTGGCATGGGGGGCGTCGGGGTTACCAGTCACGTACATACACCGGCGGCAGAGTACCCCAATGGGGTCCCACGATAAAAAGCGATGGGGCTTTGATTTCCGGTTTGCACGGGTACAGTAAAAAGATAAGGTAATCAAAACTTCCCTTTTCAAACAAATTTACCGCGGTAGAGCGGCCCAAACGGGCGCCGCTGCAGGCGCTAGCAGACACACCGCACTGCTGCAGCTGCCCACCTCGCTATGCTTTCTCCTTCGCAGTGCGCTTCCTGTAGAAAAAGAAGATGCGTTGCTCCCTGTCCGAGGACGCATTTGCTCTTGGCTAACGCCGCCGCTAAAAATGCAACTCTATTTGCGATCTCGCTGGAGAGTAAAGCTTTTGCATGCAAACACCGCGCACTACGATTTTAAGTAAGGCTGTGGCCGCCGTTGACCATGATGCTTTAGCGCGGGCAGGACCAATTTCAGCGTCGCACCCTGCCTTGCGGATCGGGCGGCAACATTCGGCCTGCTCGCTCAGTCGTCAATCACATTCTCTGACGCTACCCTTTTTCTCCGCCAGCTGGAGGGGCCTCCGAAACTCTAATCGTATGGTTTGGTTGATGCTCGACCGTGGGTGGATGGCAAAGCCATCTTGGCCGGGTGTCCACACATCGAGCAACATTTTATGCTCGCCAAAGGGATCGTTTCAATAATATTAAAAGTGTCTTTTCAAAAAAAATAATAATATTAAAAATTGTATAGCAAAAGCTATGCCAAAACTCATAACATTTTATAGTTTTTTTACAATCAAAATGTCTTATAGTTTGAAATACGGCAAGTACCATCTAGGATCAACATGGAGAATAGGACCTTGCATTGTGGACTATGGGTTCATCGTGTCTATAAACATGCATGTCCTTCAATCGCCAAAACCGTTTTTTATGGTCTTTCCGTGAACGTGATTGTTGACGTAGGACTTGTTTGGTAGAGTTCCTCCCTAAGGGCTTAAGAATTTTGGAGGTGGCTTCTCAAAAAACAACTTTATGAGTAACTTTCCTCCCAAATAAGGTTTTCCCTTCCCCAACCATGATGGAGAAGGTTTAACCGTTTAAGTTGAGCTCTTGTGCCTTCCGACACAACGAATTGATCGAGAAGAGTTAAATGTGCGCACTCTACTCCGCTGAGTGGTCTTCTTCTTTTTTTTTTCTTCTGGTGAATGAATGACTGCTCTAGGTTTTTTTCTTTTGTTTTTGTTGAAAAAAATGAGAAATTATAGGTCACGGAGTGGTAAATTGCATCCTGAGGAAAAAAAAAGGCCTAGAATTTTTTCACCTTCATTCGTTTCTTTTGGAGGCCCACAAGATCAGCCCATCAAGAGATTTTGGACCTTCCGTTGCTCTTGTTCCGCTGTCGCTCTAGCCCACAGCCTACTGCTGGGCGTGTGAGCGACGAAACCGAATCACGGATCGCAACTCACCCCAAACAGTGAAGACTGAAGAAGAGGAGCCGAGGACAGACGTTGACGCTCCCTCAAAAAAATAACAAAAAGGACAGACGTTGATGCACCCACAGTGGAGAAGGAAGATGACCTCTAAACTCGTATTTCTCTGAACATAAGCAACGTTGGATGACAGAGGAGTGAAGGTGTGACACAGGAGAAATAGTGTCCACAGAGCGCCGGAGGGCCGCTTGCAAACACAGTGTAAGAGCTGCTGGAGGTGGACCGCTTGTTGTTACCGTACAAGTTTGGTAGTACATCTTCCAACTTTCGAAGCACCAAGCCCTGCTATACACGAGTCCGATCCGATGCCGGCACGCAGAAGCTGCTGAGGTGTATGCGTATCATGCTCGAACGTACCCAACCAGTCCCAACCTCACGGCCTTGTTTTATTAGTTCGATCGTAGGAATACTGTACGTACTACGTGCGTACGTTGCGTATTTGGTCCGCGCTCGCTTGAAGGTCACGCTTCCGCTTCAATAGCCGCCGGCGGCCGGCGTCTTGGGTCCGGCAAGGAACAGGCGGCGGGGTATCTCTGGTGGCTTCCGGGCGTCCGGGCCGGCTCAGACGAGGGGACGGGACGGGCCGCGTTGGTGCCAACCCCGTGGGACATGACGGCACGGCACGGGAGCTGCGGGGCGACACGCAACGACCGGCTGGGCCGGCCGTGCGGTGGGCGGATGGACCGTGACGCTGTCCGGAGCCCGGGCTGGCCTCGGAAAACGATCGTGCACGGCGGCCCAACTGCCGGATCGATCCCAATGGTAGGGCCCACGGGTGGGGCTTCGGCTGGCCCAATGACGCTCCACCGGTTAATCCCTGGCCGTGACCTTTTCGATTTTCTCGCCGATCGTGTTAAAGCCGTCAGACGGTATACGGCACCCGAGACTTCGGTAATCTCCGATCCGGCCGGATCGATCCCGAAAGGAAAAAAAAAAAAAAAAAAAGGAGGAGGGCGGCGGATCCATTCTTGTGCCGGTGGGTACCCTGTACCCCGACGATGCGCCGAATCCGATCCGAGTGAGATCGCCGTGGGCGTACGGTCTCCATAAACAAAACCTGAGAAAATCGCTAGCAAGATCCTGAACGAGCCACTGGGCGATATGCCGGTGCCGGACGTGTCCAACTCAAGTCACCGGATCGAAGTACCTTCTCGCGCAATCGGGGCCAGGCGGTGTGGCAGCAGCACAGGCAGGCAGGCACACCGCATCATCTGCTTCCGTGCTGATCTCGGCAGTCGTCGGCACTCGGCAGGTCAAGTTGCTCCATTTGTTTACTCCCGCGGGGACGATCCTGTCGCGCGGTTGCTCCCCGCCCAGCGCCGCCGTGTGCTGTCCTGTCGTGTGTTCGCGCCCCTCGCTCTCGCCGGCTCACTAGCTGAGCGTCAGCGCTTTGCTTGCACTCGTGCTCGTACCAGCAGCCTCCGGGACGTTCCGGTTCGCCGCCGGCGCCGGCGCCTCCGTGACCGGGAGTAACGCACCTCAGGCACACGGCCGTCGGTCGGTGCCCATGAATTGACGGATGCCAGCCAGGAAGAGGCAGGGCTCCTGCTCATGTGACCTGTCCCCGGCGGGTTGCGTGGCGGATCAGCCGGTAACCACGTAGGCAGGCACGGAAAACAGGCGTGCGCGACGACGCTTTACTGCCGCCGCTCAGCGCTATCCCTCACCATCACCACGGGACGGCGGCGACGGATGACTGTATGGGCAATTGGGCATCCGACAGCGGTGGCGCCGACAAACATGATCATGCATGGATAGGGTGTGGATGTGCCGGGCCGTACGCTACGTACTCCACCGGCGGTCGCGGCGGCGGCAGGCAGTAAAATATGTAGCGGTGGGCAGAAAGCGGGCGTCCGCTAGATTCCATCCATTCCAGCACCGCTACCACCACCACCACCACCGGCGTCACGATTCGGCTGTGATTAGACGAGCGAGAGCGTGACACAGGCGTGGGCGAAACTCGAAAGCTCTCACTGTGCCTACCCGTGGCGATGATTGTTTTTTGTGGACCTGATGGCGATTAGCCGTAGCGGAATATAATAACGGAACAGTGCCGCTGTCTGGCGCCAAAGCAGGCGTCCGCGTCAACCACCGGGGTCGGGGTGCCTGGCAGCTTTCCGTTTGGCGCTTTGGTGTTGGTGGCCTGGTGTTGGTGGCCCCCGTGATTGATTATTGCATGCGCCGGCTGGGCCAGGGGCCTGGCCGCGGGGATCCGTACAGTACGTGCACACGAGCCAACTCCGTTGTCGCATGGCCGTCGTACTCGCGTACTACCACTCACACTCACTCAGTCGGCCGATGTGCACGAATCTTGACGTGGAGTGTCGTCGCATGAGGTTAGTATGCAACACGCAGATGTAACCACGCACGAGTCCCACTGGGGCCTTGAGTTTTAAATTTGCATTGCAGGGAGAGGGAGGCATTTCAAAAGTTCCTCGAATTGAAAACTCAAATGTATGCGTGGACGTGCTCGCCTCGCTGTTGGCCCAAAGCACATTTGACTTTCGAATTTCGCTGTGGCTGACACTCTGCCAGCTATGTTGACGCCTTCAGCATATGAATTCTGAAACACGAACATGGTTGACTACGGGTCCAGTTTGTAGTTGGACGATTAACTTTTCTTCACGGGTGTTTTCAAAAAGATTTGATCATTAGTTCAAGTTCAAGTCCAGAGGGCGGGCGGGCTGGCAAGCACAGCGCTGGGGCATGGGCTAGCTCATCAAGTGGGGCGGAACCGGAACAGAGCGTGCACGTGTACTGCACAGTTGCATGGCCTCGTCACCAGAAAAGGTCATGTTCGTGTTAGGTGCACTATAACGCATGATGCAACATTCCTCTATTCAAATTAAACTACCGCGAGGAGATACAACATTAGGTAATTGACCGACTGGCTGTTGGTTTTAAAAATCAAAACGCTCGTATAAAAAAGAAAATCAAATTGACATCTCTGAACAATTTCGTAGAGCGACGGCCAATTGGCGCCTGCACCGCCGCAGAGTGTTAAGCGTGTGTGCATGGATGCAAACTACACATGCATCCATGGCAACATGACACCAACGGACCAACGGTTAATAATGTTCTTAATAATGACCTTAAATTTCTTCCGTTCAATTACTACTACTACGGCTGCATTTTTTATTGCCGCTAATGTCGGCATCCACACGCTAACGTTCAGGTTCATTGTTACGTTGGAGCAATAAGGCCTCTCTGTCGTTAATGGTCGCTTACGGGAGAGGTATTTGTGCTGTGCGTTTCAATACAATCAAGGACCGTATAGAGCGAGTACAACGCAACGGAAATGTAGCGTAATATGGTATATCCTCCCGTACCTATCTACTGTAACGGAAATGTAGCGTAATACATGAAGGCGACGGGAGAGACCAGACCAGCGATACAAGACGCCCCGCGAGGCGAGACCTGGCAGTGGCAGGCAGGGGATCACCGCAGCGCAGGCTCGTCGCCGGGGCGTCGTGTACCGGAGGCGCAGATGGCCGTTGGCGCTGGCGGGCCCGGGCCGGGAGACTGGTCCCACCCTACCCCCTTCCCGTTCCGTGTCGCCTTCTCCCCCGTGGCCGCGACAGCTGCCGCCAATTAATTATTCGCCCACCATTAAAACACCTCCGCCCCATTCGCGACCTCCTCCTCCTTCCTCGCAACTCCCCATATCTCCACCCTCCTCCGTCTTCCCTTTGCCTCCTCCTCTCTCGTCTCATCTACTCCCGCTCAAGTATCGCCCGCCGTCGTGCCACCCACCAAACCACACCCTGAACTGCCCATTTTCCTTTTTCAGTTTTCCCTGTGTAAGGCGTAACCGGCCGGCCGGGGTGTCGTGGTCGTGGCCGTGGGGACGGGCGGTTTCGGCCGGGGAATTTGGACCTGGCGGCCGTTCCTGGTGCCACGGGACGGCGCCGCGAGATCGCATTGTGCCGGACGCGGCCGGCTCACCGCGGCATTCCGCTCCGGGGGTCCGCGGCGGGGCTCGAGGTTGGTGGCCGGCCAAGCGCAGCGCCTCCTTTCGCGGTCGCCTTTTCCGAGCGGCCCGCTCCTGCTGCTGGTGACTGGTGGTGGGGAAGGGATGCGCCTTGCCTTTCCGCCGCCTCGGCGTGGCGTGATTCCGAAGCGTTGCCGAGATTGTACTGGTTTCTGCTGGTAGATAGCATAGAAAAACACCGCATCCTTTTGGAAGCCTCGTCCTCGTCCCAGCTGACACGAAGGTTCCTCTTCCTCCTGGACAATGCCGAGCATCCGAGCTCCGGCGTCCAAGCAGACGGCCACGCTACAGGTACGCCGCCATTCCCATTCTCCTGTTGGACGGTCTAGTTCCTGGGAAACTGCATTCTCGCTGCTCAATTGTAGTAGTAATCATGATGATGCGTTCCAATTGCAGGTGGCTGTCAAGTGCAGGCCATTGACCGACACCGAGCAGCGGCGCGCGGCACATCATACAGGTCATTGATGACAAGGTACCCGCGCCTATGGCGTGCTGATGCGCTTGCTCTTTTGCAATTGGTGGAGGCAATGTGATGGTTTGTTTACACGCGTTTCTCTTCCTAGACTGTGGTTGTGCTGGACCCTGATCTGTCCAAGGACTACCTGGACCTCATCCAGAACCGGACCAAGGAAAGGAGATACACCTTCGATCATGTGTACGCTCCTGGATGCTCCAATTCGGTATGTGATAGTGAAGTTTGCTCTGCTCTCATCAGTAATTGCCTGGCCTGCTTTTGACATTGGGCTCAGAAGTTCAGCATAGCAACTTAAAATCTTCATCTCAGTCTATTACAGCTTGGATTCTTCCCTAATTTCTCATTTCTTGCTTCCCTAGAAATGATGCTCTGCAAGACCAAACCACCAACCAAATTTATTGTAAATTGCTTCAATTAGGAGTGTCTCGTGATCTGGACAGTTGTTAAAACAGTACTACGTAGTACTGACATATACAAACTACTTGTTGCTGGTACTAGGCCGCTAGGGTTATCTCGTGCTTGTACAGTTGGAGTAATACTACCGGCATCTAAAGGGCCAATGAGCAGCTTTTTGTCCAGTCTGTACTGTAGCCAACCCGTGATGTAGACTTAATCTTAGGTCTCTACCTAATGCAGACGTCTTCAAAGCAGTAGTTTTGTTGTACTATTGCATATATGGAATTATTTATCACTACCACCCTTGAATCTCAATTCCATGTTTCGTCCAGTGAATGTATTCCAGGACTGGAAGCATGAGTTAAACTGACCAAAACAAATCAGTCGCTTGAACTTTTGTTGATCTTCTAGGTTCATGAATTAATTATATTATTTTTTTATTTGCGAGGACAGAATAGTTTAAGATGTAGGCTAATACTACTCTGGGTGATTACACAATTTGTGCTTGCTAGCTAATTACTGGTAACAAGTCACATGTTCTTGTACTTTACACACCATCACATTTTCATTATTATGATCTTATTTATGTTCAGGACGTGTATAAGAATATATCCTCTACAATTGCTGGTGTAGTCCAAGGCCTCAATGCGACAGTCTTTGCTTATGGTTCTACTGGAAGGTATCTGTTAACTGTATTGTGTTGCTTGCTGCCTGCTTAACAATGTGTGATATGCTGCTTTGCGGTTCAAAATGTTTTCTATGTTACTATTATTAATAACCATGTTGCACATTTGAAATTGCAAACCTCTATAAAAACTATAGAGTTTGGTATGGAATTTCATTCTGATATGCTCATTGAAGTTTAGCACATTATACTAGTTTTTTTTTTGTTTGTTTGTAATACTAATACTTTGTTGTAATGTGATGCATGTATTGCACTGTATTTATTGATATTTCATCATATTAGTCAAAAGAATCATGGCTTGTCTTAGAATGCATTCACATTACATTGGTTTTGATTATTTAAATCTATAACCTAGTCCTGTTCAATGTTAACTAAATTAGCTTGTTGTTACTGATAACTTTTTTTTTTTTTTTCAGTTGAATTCTATATTAGTTTTGTACCCTCCTTCTCTTCATCATAATATAGTTCTGTGGCAGTGCTACTCTTTGAAACTTTCATCACTGAAAAACAGCTAAACCATATGTCCATATTCATCAATGGGATGTTTAGTAAATTCCAGATAGTGTATTTCCTGACTTTCTGTGTACTCCCTCCTTCCAGGAATGATAAAAGCGTATTTTAACAATGGAAAAGTCATAGAATGTAGATTTGAACTTTAATTTTTTTTTTACAATATGTTGTTAATTTCTGAAAATCAATATCATCTCAAAGACACTTTGAACACAAATCAATTAGTGAAAGTTTTATGTCCTAAACTTGTATACAATTTGACCAATATTTGGTCAAAATTTGTAAAATTTAACTTTATTTTGAACAAAGTACACTTATCATTCATGGGCACAGGAATTACCTCTTTGGGACTAGTTTGAAGTTAAATGTCCACGATAATGTTTTTGTTTGATATATATTTATTTTTGTGGTTGTATAGTGGCAAAACTTACACTATGGTCGGAACCCATAGCGATCCTGGCCTGATGGTTCTTAGCTTCCGTACAATTTTTGAGCTGATAAAAAAAGGACGACAGTAAGGATACGTTTGAAGTTTCATGTTCATATCTGGAAGTGTACAATGAGGTACTCCCTTGGTTCCTTTTGTACAGTGCATTAGGATTTGAAAGAGTTACAATTGATTTCTATTTCATAATTCTAGCATGACATTGATTTTGAAGCAATTGGTTATACATTGTAAGAATAAAATGACAGTCAGCGCACATTTCTAAAGACATTTCCAAATCCTAATACGCTTTAAAGGAAATAAACACAGGAGTATAGGTGCCTAGGCACTAGGCGGTGCTGCACTGCTCGCCTAGCAGGCTAGCACCTAGGCATTTAGTCTAAGATATTTCCCTCTTTAGAGATGTTTTCAACTTGATGTGTGCATAAAACTGGGACTAAGTAGAGATGAAGAAAGATAAACTACGATCATATTACATATGGATGCATGATAATACCGTTTTTCTATTCTAGTATGCTAAATTTCCTTTATTTAGATTCGTGTTACTCTAACAGACCATGAAAAGCACAAGTGGCTAGCAATGGCTAGGCACGCCTAAAGCGCTAGGCAGACGGTCAACCATTTATAACTGCACAGTGTATACCTTTCTGATATAGTACCATTGGTGCTTTCCTGAATTCTAGGTTATCTATGATTTGCTTGAGAGATCCTCTGGACACCTGGAGCTTCGAGAAGATCCTGAGCATGGCATAATAGTTGCTGGATTGAGAAGCATTAAGGTATTTTAATACTTATGTTTTTTTTGTTAACCTTTCATGTTAATGACAACTAAAAATCATCTGCTAGTGGAAGTTGTCTGTCTTTCTACTTTTTAACATTTTATATCTACTTTATTTTAACACCTAACTTTATCGGCATATTTTCTCTGACTGGAATATTGTCACTGCATTTAAGTGGCTGACAGAGGACCTAAACCCTTGATACACCCTCATAATTTTTCCGTTCATAAGAAATTAATGTCTTGCCAAAACAACCTCATAATTTTCCTCTTTAAAAGAATTATTTGATCGTGCCTTGAATTTATGTTAAGTGATGTGTTTTCCCAAATTCTGTTATTATTCAGTTAGATATTATACACATACACCATGCTGTACTGTAAAAACGAATACACCAGTCTCAATTTTTTCTTCAATATGAAAGCATGATTGAACTTCAATCTTATATTGTTGCTAGGTTCACTCTGCAGATAGGATTCTTGAGCTGTTGAATATAGGCAACAGTAGGCGCAAGACGGAGAGTACAGAAGCAAATGCTACTTCTTCACGGTAATTTAATAATTTTCAAATCTTCTTTGCTTTCTAAATGTTCATGCCTTCATTACTTGAGTATTTTGAAGGATTTATTGATATCTTGCATTCCAGGACTTCTTCCTGCTAGGCTGTTCCCACAATAGTGTGAGGGATAGAAATTCCCACGATAATGTGTAAGAATAAAAAAATAAATCCTAGAAATTGTAACATGGGAGAAAAAAAAGAAGGATGTACACACTATGATGTTAGTGCCTCCAAATCATATCAGAGCAAATTATACAAATATTGATGGATATAGTTTATCTGTAACAAGTATGGAAATTTTGAATTATAGATATTGGATATAACCACATCTATTGTATATCTAGCAATGTGATTCTAATCATTTATTTATTTTTTATTTGTCAAGGTCACATGCTGTACTTGAGATTACCGTAAAGCGAAAGCAGAAAGGTCAATACGGTAACCAAGTTCTTCGTGGAAAGCTTGCCTTGGTTGATCTTGCTGGCAGGTAATAGAAATTTTGTTTCATTGTTAGTCTGATTCATTCTTTTGGAAAAAGCAAGTTCTAATGTTACATTCTGCGAGCAGTGAGAGAGCCTCTGAAACAAACAACTTTGGGCAAAAGCTTAGAGATGGAGCCAACATCAATCGGTCACTCCTAGCATTAGCAAACTGCATCAATGCCCTAGGCAAGCAAAACAAGAAAGGTCTTGCCTATGTTCCCTATCGCAACAGGTAGTTTCAGATATTGATTTTACTCAAATGGGACTTTTTTTAATACAGACTTTTTTTATTTATGTGGTAGCTAATAGCAGCTATTCTGCAGTAAATTAACTCGAATTCTAAAGGATGGGCTGTCTGGCAATTCTCGAACTGTTATGGTTGCTACAATATCACCAGCTGATGATCAGTATCATCACACAACGAATACACTCAAGTACGCGGACCGTGCTAAAGAGATAAAAACACATGTCCATGTAAGTGTTTGTTTCTTTTGGTTGAGTCAGGTTTATAAGATTCAAATTAAGAGTTAACAGTTGATTTTACACCTATTGCTTATTCATAATGGTTGCTACAATATCACCAGCATTTGTGCAAATCCAACAGAACTTCTGAGTATCATTTATGTTACTCTTTGTAGAAAAAATATTGGAACACTTGACACTCATGTTGAAGACTATCAGAGGATGATCGACAATCTTCAGGTTTGCCATAATGAGAAAGAAATGATCTAGCTCAAATTTCATCATAGTTAAATGTGTCACATGATTTTGTAGGTTGAGGTTTCTCAGTTGAAAAGGAATTAGCTGAGAAGGAGCATCAGTTAAGTGTAAAGCCTACTGAAAAGCTGCAGATAGTGAGCTATCTTGGTTAAATGTCTTGAGCCAGGAAACTGGTGAGAATGTTCAAGAACGCATAAATCTTCAGAAGGCTCTGTTTGAACTCGAAGAAACCAATAAAGCGCAATCGAATGGAACTCCAACATCTTGATGATTCTATTGCAAGGCATCAGGTTGGTGATTAGTTTCAAATAATTTCCTATTTTACAGATCTGATCTTAGTACACCAAAAAGCACCTCTAATGTGCTATTCCCAACCTCTTTGGAGACCTTTCTGTTCCCCTTTCTTTCTCTGGTAAAACTGTGTGGTTTATAGGACATCCAAGCTTTTGATATCTTTAGCCCTTCCAAACAGACTGCTATGGCAGTGGTTTGAAATCCACAGCATCATATAATGGAGTAACAGTAGATACCTTTTGTTTTTATCATTGTAGACAACAGTTTTTGTTTGTCCCAAGCAACATAACACTGAGAAATTTTGTGTTCAGGTGAAAGAAATGGACTCTGCAGTTCTCCAAGCTTTAACATCAAGGAGACAAGTTATTCTTGACAACATCCGTGATAATGATGAAGCTGGTTCTGGATATAGAAAGGTGTTAAACTTATTCTGTTCCCTTCTGTTTAGTTGCCTGATTGCCAAACTTATATGGAGATTTCCCCCCGTAGGACATAGAAACAAATGAGAGTCGCAGGCGACAACTCCAGGATATGATTGAAGAAGCCGTCAGTAACAATGGCAATAAAACCTACCTGCACATTCTCAGCCAGTACAGACTACTTGTAAGTAATCCAAACTTTTAGTATTTCCCGATTTAAACCAATATGACATCTCACATGTTATCTATATGTAATTTACTCTTTTTAGGGAATGACTAATGCTGAGCTTCAAATTGAGATGGCTATGCGGGATCAAGTTATACATAATCAGAGGGAAGCTCTAAGGAGCCTGTGGAACATTCTCTATGGAACAGGGCTAAACCAGAAGCAGATTCTAAAATTGGCTGCAAAGCAAGGGTTAACAGTAGAAGGATGTCCTTTGCCTAGCTCAAGCCCAGATGTTACCACGCCACCTTCCCTTCCACCCCATAGAAGGTTTCCATCGTTTATGCCATTTCCTAGTCTGCAGTCAGAGCCATATTCTCCATCTGCTTGCTTTTTCCAACATGGTTTCAGCACTATGTCTTTGCTGAAAAATCAGCATGAAACACCCACCATATGTAGGCAGGAGCACCTCAGTTCTTACTACATGATGTCTGGCTGCTCGCCTTACTCTGGTGATGGAAAACATTGGTCAAGTGGAAGACCTATGCCATTCTTTTCTACTCCAGAAAAACCTAAGGAGGTGAGCAGTGTATACCGGGAAACACAGAATGCACAGTCCCAACACAACAAGGAACATTCTGGCAGTCATGATTTCAGTCTGCATAGAAAGGTAAACTGTTTCCTTTAGTCAAGATGCTAAAAAAAGTGTTATGATGCGTATCATGCCATGTAAACGTAGTCCATCTATCAAGAATCTAAAGGGGAAAAAGACAAGAAAAAGGAGACATCACCTTACTATCATTTGCCTAATGTTCTTTTCAGATTGCTTAATTTTTCCACTTTCTGCATTTTGTTTATAACACATGTGCCTACACTGTGCAGTGGTCCTCAGAATACACCTGATTAATGTTTCTCCCACGTAAAACACATGTTGACAACACTTGCCAACATATAGAATGGTTCCATTTTTTCTAGTCTAGAATCAAATGAGTGAGTTTTTCATTTGGAGAATCAAATATTGGACACAGCATAATTGTTAGTCCCTCTCCCTCCGTAGCACTAATGGGCTTCATTGAAAGATGGCTTACAAAGATTTACTATGTAAAACACGTTTAGGACATTATGGTTTATGACTACTAATTTGTAGATACAAGAATACTCGCACATGTTCCTTGAGTGTCAAAACTGCAAATCGTTCTATGCAACTCACTGATGGATTGCCATGTGAAATTACTATTTTACCATGTTTGACCACAGAACATGATGCTTGTGGACGTAGCTCATAATAGATAGATTTGCCATGAAATGTAAAGACTGTTTAACCCTCAACATGGATTTTTTTAAAAAAAGTAGACCCTCACCATGGAGACCTTGAGTTTGCATGAGCTGACCAAGATTTTAACTTGCTGTGCAGGATCTGTGGTCCATGGAAAGGAAATGACGGGCCTCGAGATCCTTCCGGTACACAAACATCTGTGATGGCTACAATATGGCCTGTCTGATGTTCCTAACCTTGGTCGCTGTGTGCACCATCCTCTGTCTCACCACCGACGTTTCTGGGGTTCCTGAGATCTGAAGAGATGTTAGTAAATTTCGCCGGAGCTGTTGCCTTGCCCACGGCCATTTTGATTGATCCTGCTGACATTGCTCACACTCCACCCTGTACAGTAGTAGATGCTAGTCCTCTCAAGATACCCTCCTCCTTTTCCTTCCTTTGTAAAGTGGTTGCTGGGGGTGAATCTAATTTTGGACCAAGAATTCTGTAAATTTGCCACGGTTCTCGCCCTTGAGTAAATCCAATGGTAAAGATTTCAGGATTGGTCTTCAGGTTCAGTATGACAAGCTGCCTGAGGCCAAATCTGCCGGGTGATGGATGATCAGGATAGAGTTGGGTGATTGATGAACAGGCTAGGACTACAGTAGCATCAATCTTCCCTCCAGATCATTGAATAAGCTCTGCTGAGCCTCACCTGCCCTGGAGACCACATTCAAGCAGGTGCAGCGCTGGGCATGGTCCGCTTCTCTCATTCATGTTTCTGCACTGTGCTGAATGCTACGCTGGAGCAGCGGCGGCCTGCAGGTAGCCGAGGCCGCACGGCGCGCACATCGCAGTCGCATTACACGTTCCACATGCCTGGCTTGTAGCTTGTCGCCGGCGCAACCAAAGGCTGGCCACGTTCCGGGGGCTTGGCATTGCAAGATTTCTACGCTGGTTTGACAGTGACACGTCCTTCAGATTAGCGCAGTTGCTCAGCTAGTTTATAGTACGTAGTATATATACATATAAAAATACTATGCCACTGTGGTAACATGATAATGAGATACTGTACTGGGGATTACGGTAAAACACGAGCGAGTGGACTAGTGGAGGAGTAGACTGGCTAGCATATACTTTGCCAGGGCAGTTGTTCTAGACTGTAGTAGGCTGTGGTTCTGGCACGAAAGGCCCGGCCCATCGAGTCCATAGGCGTGCGGCAAATATTATGGGCTCCGTCGGCCACTGGGCAGGCCGATATGTACTAACGGCCATATCGGCAATTCGACAGCCGAATGTTTACTGTATATATTTACAAGTACACAATCCAAATGCTCCATTTGCAGTTAATCATTTTTGAAAAAAAACACTGAGCAGCGAGACCACTTGGTGGGCGGGTGTCAGGGCGTCAGGCACTCATGTTCAGGCCCGTGGCCAAAGTCTGGAACGGTAGGGCTCAGGAACAGAAGAAGGCGTGCAAGCCGTGACCTACAGACCTCAGACCTGCAACTGCATACGGGGGCAGAAGCCAATGCTGTCCTGCCCCGCCGGAGTCTACAGAACTGCACCTGTGCACTGACAGCTCGTGGGGTATACGGCAACTCGCAGCATTTTTATCTCTTGCTAATGCTAATAATGGTAGGAGTACTTCAACTGGAGGAGGTCGTCATGGTTTCACGTGATCTAATGCGTGTATTCAGGCCTGACGGGCAATCAAGGCTGCTGCATCCATCCTCTACCCTCTGTACGTGCAGCTGTTGCGAGCTTTGGCTGTATGTGCGTGTCTTTGTCCAAACGATCCGTTTGAGACTTCGAGAGCAGTAGTAGCGATTAGCAAGCGTGTGATGGATGAAGGAGGAAGAAGCCAAAGCAGCGTTTCGATCGAGAGGCCCAGACGAAGACGAAGGTTTCGGGTAAGGGCGAGCCCCTGTTTGATTTGGACGCATGCCTTCCTCATCATCAGCTCGTGCCAACCTTCAGGTTCAAGGCTTTCTCGATTCAGGACTTTTTACATGCGGATGAAACCCGGTAATTTAGGTAGGTTTCGACGGGGGAAAACAGGTTTCCTAATTTGTTCCAAACACGGTCATTGATCATTGAAGGTTGCATTCCAGTAACAAAGAAGGGGGCAAACTATACTACTGGTTAATGGAAGAAACACAAATATTTTACCTAGACGAGACAAATCTTAGGTCGTCCAAACACATGTATCATGCATGTATGATGTATGTCCGTCCTCCTCATCTCGCACTGCCACTACCCGTGAGAGAGGGGGGACAGAATGCACCCCACTCAGGACGTGCAATGCAAGTGGCGCCGGCCCTAACGCCGAACGAAGCCAAGACTCCATCTTTTATTTCATTCATTCAGGCCTATGCATGTAGCAGCTAGCGCTACTACTAGATGTTTACGCTACGATCAAACACTACGCTATCACCCCCTTGTTTACGTCCCTCTAGGACCCTATTTGCGCGCTGGGGACTTCTTTTGCTAGCTATAGCGTTTGGGCGGAAAAGCGACTTGCGTATAGGGAGTATGTATAGGCTGCTGATAATCAACACTAACCTAGGCCGTGCAATTCATCATTTCGTTGAAAAACGTTTGTGGTCTAAGCCAAACACTACTAGTATAGTCAATCACCACAAATTGTCACAGCCACAAATTTCGCTTGTTAGAAGTAGAACTAGAACACAACACAGTAGAACACAAGATTGATACATGCTGAAAAAACTGCATGTATCGATCATTTGCTGTCCTGCAGCTAGCTGAAGAAGGCCGAAACGCCCCGCCTCGATCATCGAACCGCGATGAGCACGAGCAGCAGACCGTCAAAATTTCGATGGACCCGACGCGGGTGTGACCACCAATCTAGGACGCTTTGGAACCACCCACCCGTTTTTCCACGGTCGCCTTGCACAGGAGCAGCGAGAATCTCCTCTCACCTCACCGCACCCGTCTCAAGGCCTCTCCTCACATGGGGCGCGTGGGGGGCAAAGGGCCTCAGAATTGCATCACGATTCGCACCCACCTCCGATCGATCACCGCCGGCCTCTGCCGAACCCGTCCATGCAAGGAGATTTTTTACCTTTGTTATGCTAGGCCCGGTTTCTTTATGCTACATCCATGGCTTTTGCTAGCTTGCTCACCGTCACCGGACACCGGCGCCTGCAGGTGGAGTGTGCCTATACAGTACTAGGGTTTCATGCTCATGTGCCCCTGTCCTGTGAGACTCCTGTCTACCCTATAGCCTGTACGTAGTAGCCTGTAGTGTCTATACCCCGCCCTGCCGCTGGAGCCGCTGATCATATCAAAATGTGTCTTCACCGGTTGTTCACAACAGCTTAACAATCGATTAGTAGCAACGGAAAAGTTGGGTTTCTTTCTGGCCGCTACTCGCTACTAGTATAGCTCGCTCTCCTTTTGACACTGAAAGTGATCATCAGTGTGTTCCTTTTCTTTCTTTAACAAAAAAGAATAGAATCGTGGTGTTTGGTGAGTGTTAGTGCAGCGCCGATCGATCGATGCAAGGTTGCGAGCACAAAAAAGGACGGATGATTCCATCTACTAGCAAGTAGACTGACGAGGATGTTGCGTCTCGCCCTGTCATCAGACATTCAGCGCTCGGAGCACGCGATGATTCCATTTTTATGCAGTTTTGCTCTAAAAAATACTTCCATTCCTGCTTTTAAGTTTTAACTGCAGTCTAAAATACTGACGCTGAAAACGAAAGCATATACTGCATGCAGTCAAAACAGTGGAACTCCCTCCACTAGTACGAGGCGGCGCATGTTTGAAGGTCCGACGAGAATAGGACAACAGTAAAGCTGGCACATCTTGGAGCGACGCGCGGAAGAAGAAGTACTCGTACGTACGGGTACGGTACCGGCTGTGCGCAGCAGCAACCACCACCAGCCAACGTCCAGCGAGTGCTCCGGCGATTTGACTGTCCTCTAGCGTCACAAGCATGCAGGTGGGACCCACACTGTCAGTCAGGGCAGCAGCAGGAGGAGGATAGGGAGCCGGAGAGGAGTCCCCACTGGCTACAATGATGTGTGTGTCGTCGCCTTGTTTGCCCATCCACGGGGGAACAGAGCAAGCGTGCTCAGTAGGAAAAACACCTGCAAACGAAACACGCAGGGGAAACGAATGATCACCACCTGGCAGAATGTCCCAACCCAAACCGTACTTAACCCAGACGTGACGGCCGTGATTAGCATGCAAGATCGATCGATATCGATCGTGCAGCACTGCACTGCACGCGCCATCATCGAGCTGTAGTGCATGTGCATGCAAGAAGTTGACTGTGCCGCGTCAGGGGAAATTGATGCAACGTGGGGGCCAGAGGTGAACGGGGCAGGTACAGTACGACGGTGTTTCACTCTCCCTGTCGTCTCGCGCGCCGTTCTTTTTCTCCCGGCCGCGAGTCAACATTGTTGGTGAGGATATAAAATTTCTGGTTAATGTACCCTTATTACAGTATGGTATGGACATTAGTCCATAATAAATATACGCAGGCGCGTAATGAAAGACCGGCCGGGCTGAGAAAATACAAACAGTCGGACAAGACCTGTACCGGTGTAGTAGTGGTGGTGTACAGTACTGTACCGCGGAAAGATCTCGAGCTGAGCCTGAGCGGGCAGGCGGACGCCTACTATACTGCAGGGTCAAGTTTGCAGGTGAGCCATGAAGCGTAGCTCTGAATGCACCACCGTATACAGACACACGCAGCAGCACAGTGTTGATGCTTACTCGTAGACAGTACACGTACGCTGGCGTAGCGATACGTATGGGTGCCGTGGACGGACGGGCGGACGGGACGGAGGGTTGGATCCTGTGGGAGTCAGAGTTGTTGGTGAGGGGTTTTATTGAAGGCCGCCGATGCGATGCGATTTGCCCTGGCCGCTCCGTATCGAAAAAACGCAGGCGAACGGAAGTTACGAAACGACTGAACGGCCCGCGCCCGCGCCGCTGCCGGGTCTTGGGCTCTTTCTTCGCTCTTTGGCCGTCGTGCGCTTTTGCTCGGTCCCGGGCGCGTTTTGAGACGGGCGGGCGGGCGGGGGTCGCTGCTCCACTCCGGGTCGGCCGTCGGCAGCGGCACGGTCGCACGGACCACGCGCACGCCATGGGCGCCGGCGGGAATCGCTGCTGTGCTGCCTGCAATCGCCGAGTGCTCACTGGGACGGCAGGACCACGCGAGGCGGACGGACGACCATCACCCACGCCCACGCACGCGCGTACATGATGGCCGCCTCGCCTGGGTGGGGTGGGGCTCCTACTCGTATGGGTCGGTCGTATCAGCGTTGCGGCGCCGGTTTCAGGTCGGTTTCGTTAGCGTCATGTGTTATTCCGGATCGATTCATTCCTCGCAAATCGGGAGACGGCATCATCGGATCAATTGATTGATTCGGCAAACCGAACAGGTTTAACCTTTTCCGGAGTCAAAGGGGGATCCGAAGAGTTTGAGTGTATTTTAACCCAGACTAACATATAAAGAAAGAAATAAAATCGCTGATCCTTTTGGAATAATCCTAACTATACAAATCCTTAGATTTACACGGTACAAATGCAATGTAAACACTAACTTGTAGCATACTTATTTCAGTTCGTATGAACCACGTATGCGGCACAACCTATGAGCACACTTGGACTAAGGCGGAAGATTTTGAAGTTCTGAAGTAGTACGTCGTCTCATTGTCGGCGGGAGACGTCGTCCTACCACGATGTCATGCGTAAGCCCAGAAAAATCACGAAATAAATTTTAGAAAAATCTGAGCACGGTCTCGCTTCGAGGATTTGAACCACTACAGTGGGCTGGTTCCACCATAAGGAACCACAATTAGTTGATCTATGATCAATTCATAGAGCTCTTCTTGTTCCATGGCAATGTGTGGCGCTAAACCAAACACCACCTAGATATTCAACTTCAAGGCTAACGGTACAACCGGCCAAGCCAGCTTTGTAGAGCTGTCATTACGCCTTCGTATAGCTCACCTATATAATAGTTATATCTCCGCATTTTTAACTTGCTGACTCATTTATTTAACAAATAGTCTTTGGATCTTGTGTCCAAAAGTTGTTATAAGTTTAAGGACACTCCCAGTACGAGACCACCATATTTTCTATGGATATTAATTATCACTATCACCTAAGTGTTTTGCTTTCAAAGAGAGAGAGCAAAATCATATAAATAAGAGCCTAAGTTAGAAACCATGTCTACACCGAGAACCAAGAAAAAATGGATATGATTGGTAAAGAATAGAAAGAGAATGCGTGATTAGATAAAAGAATTGTACCATAAAACTATCTATTGAGACCATGATTTTTGTTTGTAGAATCTATAAAAATGCGTGTATATAGAAATCTGGCATAGTTTAGCGTTGAGAGTCTTTCTAAAACTTCTCCTCTCCTTCTTCTCTTATCTTTCCCACCTTAGCATTTAGCCGGTCATACGATCTCTTGGTATACTTCGCTCTAATGTGCCTGAGACGTAACCAAACACCCCCATTTAGCATAACCATGGTTTTATTTGTTAGCCAAAAGTCAAATGCCCATGTCCATCCATCCGTTCGATACCCGAAAGACCCCCAAAAAGATCACGTTATAAATAGCAGCCCAATCCCCGAAGAAACCCACACACCACCCCAAAAGAACCAAAATAAATCAACCTTTTCCCCTCTTGATTGATTGATATCCTAGCGTTTCAAACCCACAGCAAGCAGGGCAGGCAGAGCGCACCCTCGCCAGTCACCACGCTCTTGTCCGCACTCTCACCTCGCCGAGTGTGAGCCGAGCCCGTATCTCGCTCGCCCTCTCTTCTCTCCTCCCCCCCCACGCCCCGCCCACCGCCGCGCCGAAGAGGCCCAATGCGCCTCCTCCCGCTGCTCCTGCTCCTGGCCCTCACCGCGGTCGCGGCCGGCGCGGCGGGCGGCGGCACGGACGCGGACGCGCTGCTCGCCGCGAAGGCGTGGCTCTCCGACCCACCGGCGCGCTCGCGTCGCAAGGAACGCCGCCTCACTCCACCGACCACTGCAAGTGGGCGGGGGTCTGCGCGGCGCCCGCGGCTCCGACCGCGCGCCGTCGTCGGGCTCGACGTCTCCGGGCTCAACCTGTCGGCGCGCTCCCGCCGGCGCTGTCAGCTCCGCGGCCTGCAGCGCCTCTCCGTCGCCGCCCGCAGTTCTACGGGCCCATCCCGCCGTCGCTCGCGCCTGCAGCTCCTCGTCCACCTCAACCTCTCAAGCAACGCCTTCAAGCGGCTCCTTCCCTCTGCCTCGCCAGACTCCGCGCCCTCAGGGTGCTCGACCTCTCTGGCAACAACCTCACCAGCGCCACGCTGCCGCTCGAGGTCACGCACATGCCCATGCTCCGCCACCTGCACCTCAGGCAACTTCTTCTCGGGGGAGATACCGCCGGAGTACGGACGCTTCAGCCCAGGCACGCAGTACCTTGCGGTCTCCGGGGCAGGCTCTCCGGGAAGATACCGCCCGAGCTGGGGAACCTCACCAGCCTCAGGGACTCTACATTGGCTACTACAACAGCTACACCGGTGGTCTTCCGCCGGAGCTGGGAACCTCACCGAGCTCGACCGCGCCGATGCCCGCCAACTGGCTGGCCTCTCCGGCGAAATCCCGCCGGAGCTCAAGGGGCTGCAGAATCTGGACACGCTCTTCTTGCAGGTGAATGGACTCACCGGCGGCATACCGTCGAGCTGGGCTATCTCAAGAGCCTCAGTTCTTTGGACCTGTCAACAATGCGCTCACCGGTGAGATACCGCCGAGTTTCTCGAGCTCAAAAAGAACCTGACGCTGCTCAACCTCTTCCGGAACAAAGCTGCGCGGCGACATCCCGACTGGCGTCCGGCGACACCAGCCTCGGGTGCTGCGGCTGTGGGAGGCTCACAACTTCACCGGGGGTGTGCCCGCGCCGTCTTGGACGCAACGGCCGCCTCCAGCTGCTCGACCTCTCGTCCAACAAGCTCACCGGCACGCTGCCGCCGGAGCTCTGCGCGGGAGGCACGCTGCAGACGCTCGCCATCGCTCTCGGCAACTTTCTGTTCGGTGCCATCCCAGACTCACTCGGCCAATGCAAGTCCTTGAGCCGTGTCCGTCTTGGGGAGAACTACCTGAATGGCTCAATTCCGAAGGGGCTATTCCGAATTGCCGAAGCTGACTCAAGGATTGAGTTGCAAAGATAACCTCCTCACTGGTAATTTTCCGGCTGTGATCGGTGCTGCGGCTCCTTAATCTTGGCGAGATCAGCCTGTCCAACAACCAGCTACCGGTACATTGCCCGCATCTCTTGGGAACTTCTCTGGTGTTCAGGAAGCTGCTTCTTGATCAGGAACGCCTCTCTGGTGCCATACCTCCAGAGACGGGGCGGCTGCAGCGGCTCTCCAAGGCCAGAAGGCGCCTTAGCAGCAACAAGTTTGAGGGAGGTATTGCCACCGGAGATTGGGAAATGCCGGCTTCACTTACTTGGACATGAGTCAGAAACAACCTATCTGGGAAATACCTCCGGCCATCTCTGGAATGCGAATACTGAACTACCTCAACCTGTCCAGGAACCACCTTGATGGAGGCAGACTACCTCCATCCATTGCAACAATGCAGAGCTTGACGGCGGTCGACTTCTCCTATAACAACTTGTCAGGCTTGTGCCAGGAACTGGTCAGTTCAGCTACTTCAATGCCACATCTTTCGTTGGCAACCCAGGCCTGTGTGTGGACCATACCCTCGGTCCATGCGGTGCAGGCATCACTGGCGCCACCACAATACCCGTGGCTAGCGGCCATGGTTGGCTGACCAATACTGTCAAGCTGCTCATTGTCCTCGGCTTGTTGATTTGCTCCATTGCATTTGCTGCCGCGGCGATTCTGAAGGCTCGGTCATTGAAGAAAGCTAGTGAAGCGAGTATGGAAACTCACTGCATTCCAGCGCCTGGACACACCAGTGACGATGTGCTTGATTGCTTGAAAGAGGAGAACATTATTGGCAAAGGTGGTGCTGGGTTTGTGTATAAGGGGCAATGCCAAATGGTGAGCTCTTGTGGCTGTGAAGAGACTCGCAGCAATGGGCCGTGGCTCATCACATGATCATGGGTTCTCGGCAGAGATACAAACACTTGGCGGAATTCGACACCGTCATATTGTGCGCCGTGCTAGGCTTCTGCTCAAACAATGAGACTAACCTGCTGGTTTATGAGTATATGCCCTCCTAATGGAAGCCTTGGGAGATGTCTCCATGGCAAGAAGGGGAGGCCACCTGCACTGGGATACCCGGTACAGCATTGCTATTGAGGCAGCCAAGGGGCTTTGCTACTTGCACCATGATTGTTCACCTTTGATACTTCACCGGGGATGTGTCAAGTCAAATAATATACTCTTGATTCCAACTTGAAGCTCATGTGGCCGACTTTGGGTTAGCAAAATTTTGCAGGACTCAGGGGGGCATCTGAATGACAAAGTTCGCCATCAAGCTGGCTCATATGGCTACATTGCGCCAGGTAAAATCAAATCAACCCTTCCTGATCCAGTTCAATATAAATAGAGTACTCATCTGAATATATCGAGATGCATCATCAAGTTTAGAATGCTTATAGTTATTACATTGTTCAAGCTTATAAAACCCACGTGTTATACTGTTTGGATGAATACCTCATTTACTGAAGATCGCTTACTTCATTGTTGTACTTCCTGGTGTAGAATTTTATGGTGTCTGTTTACACCTCCAGATCAATGTTCAATTAGTTTTTATGTAACTTCTGTTGTATTTTCACATCTACGTCATTGCTCTGGTTTACAAATGTCTGACTATTGGCTCCTAAATTTTTTCCAATTGATTGACCTTGCTCTTGGTTGTCATCCGTGTCTGTCCAGAATATGCATACACACTGAAGGTCGATGAGAAGAGTGATGTCTACAGCTTTGGGGTTGTGCTTCTTGAGAGCTTGTCACTGGAAGGAAGCCTGTAGGTGAGTTTGGCGATGGTGTTGACATTGTCCAATGGGCAAAGATGATGACACAGACTCAAACAAAGAGCAAGTGATGAAGATCCTGGACCCAAGGCTGTCAACTGTCCCGCTGCGAGGTGATGCATGTCTTCTATGTTGCATTGTTTCTGCACTGGTGAGCAAAGCGTGCAGCGCCCGACGATGAGGGAGGTTGTGTGTGATCCTGAAAGTGAGCTTCCAAAGCCATCTACCAAGCAAGGAGAGGAGGTTCCAAATTCCGGTGACGGCTCTGCATCCAGTCCTCTACATCCAGCACCAGTTGGGACCAATGAAGCACCAACCGTGAAGCGAGAGATCAGCAGCAAACAAGCTCTCCGGGCATCCCCACCTCCAGATCTCATCAGCATCTGAGTGACCAAATTGAAAATGTTACCATTCCTTGCAAAATCTGCACTTCTCAATCTCGCAAGCTTAGGTCGTAATTTAGGATGCAGTAAGTTTGGCCTCCTGTGTTGTACATATTCAAGTTTGTTTGTTGGTTGGTTGTTTCCAGTTTGCCATGTTTCATTTGCTGCTGCAATGCGTAGTAGGAGTCTGTTTTACATTGCTAGAGCTTCTGGATCGATTTCCTCTCTAGTATTGTATTAGGCACTAAAGTATCGCGCACTCTCTGTCAAATTTGGCGCCAGAATCTTTGTTGTGGAACCAAGATGTTTTAAGTGCTTTCTGCTTCTGTGTAAACACTGGAAGTGGGTCATAACTAAGGCCTTCTCCAACGCACCACCGTGGTGTGCTGCCCCAACTGCCACCTATGCACTGTTTGTCCATGTCACGGCGAGCTGGTCCGGCAGCTCCTGCAGGAGAGACCGTCTCTGACAAAAGATGGAAGCAGCACGCGAGCGCGCGTTGTGAGACAAGATGAGGAGATGGGCCGCAAGAAAAAAGCTGCTGCTGCAGTGAGGCATCTCTGACAAAAAAAGACAAGGCAATTTAAGATGTGTGGCTGTGTAAACACTGGGGCAGTACGCTGCCATAACTAAAGCCCTAAAGGCCTTGAAGTTAGATCTTAAGCTACATTGGTCCCAAAGAAAAAAAAGCCTGTTTGCAAGGTGAATTGCTAGATACCCTACCATAGCATCTGATTGCTGCTTTCTCTCACTTTTTTTATCGTCTTTTGTTGTTGTATGAAAGAACTTGATCTGTATCTCTTCAAAGCAGACGGCTGGCCCAGAATTTCAAAGGGGCGCATGAAAGAAACGGCTCGGTAAGCAGATGCTTTGCCCTCTGCGTAACGTCAACAGCAGCTGCGCTGTTCGCTGAGATGCTTCCGTCCGTGTTAAGTGAAAGCGAGTGGAGGAGCATTGTTCAAAGAGAACGAACTTGATGGTCTCCAAGTACTAGTACAGTAGTAGCTAGTTATTGAGAAGATGCAGTTTAGTTCGTACCGTAGTTTGTCCATATCCTATCGTTAGGTGATCAGGAGTGATTAGATGGGTCAGGTTCAGGAATCAATGTTCAGTTTCAGCATGACAAATTGCGAAAAATTAACACCATTCTCTCCTCAGTCTTACCACGCATTCATTCAATTGCAGCTAATGGCTAATGATCTTCCGTAAAAAATGTTCAATTGTTTGTTTTTAAACACACACACACATACAGTACTACATAATAAAGCAAATGACAAAAGGCAACCGAAAAGAATTCTTTTCAAAGAAAAGTAGTAAGGGGAAAAAGAGGAAAAAAAGGGAATCATCTGATCTGAAGAATGGCCCATCCTCCTGCGATTTCTGCGTGCACTGTCGCTGTTTCTCCAGAGCAGTGTAGGCCCTGGTTTCGGCTAAAGTGGTTGGCCACCTCATCGAGAAAGAAACAAGGCCGCCAAGCCAAGCCAGCAAAGCCCCCTACCACGGTACCACACCACGTGAGCGCGCGAATCCACAGCCAAAGCCGCGCTCGTCGTGTCGTCCCTGCCGCCTGGGGTGGAGTGGACAAGGCAAGGGCAACAATGCTAGGTTCCTTCGGCCTCACTTCACCGGGTCCGGTTTGATCGGTGCTTGCTTGCCATTGCTCTGTCAAAACACAGCTAGCTAGGACCACAGCCGCCTTGTTCCCGGCCATCAGCAACAGCAGCAGTGGCGGGACTACACTAGTTACAGCTGCCTCAGAATCTGAAAAGAAAAGTAGTTTGAGAAGGGTGCAAATGGCGAGATCAGTGCGGCACATGGGACTCTTCGGGTTGGTGTGTGTTCAAAATGCTTCAACTCAGCGTTAATGCAGGAATCAAGGCATTGTGTTTGGGTTTTGGGTTTGGTATGTGTTCAAAATTGTTCAGCTCAGCTAGCTCCAGGAGTTCCAGGAGGGAGGCTTGCAATCCGGCAAGTCAAGGGCAGTTCAGAGCTCCTTTATTATTATGAAAACCAGCAATTCCCCATGACCATGAATCGAGGTGTCAAGCTGGTGCGTGCAGAAGACAAGGAGCAGGAAAAAGCGAAATGTTTTGGCAGGAAGCTGGAAGCGGTGGAAAGTGGTAACTGTGGCTTTTGTAGTAGTACATGCGGTAAACAGTGAAAGCAGTGCGTGTAAACATTCATGCATGAAAGGGCAGGGTTGGGTGTTTGGTCTGATACTCTGATGCCTGCCATTTTTAATAAATTTATGATCCATGGACCATGTACTTGACCTCTGACCAGCCAAGGCCACAGGTGAAGTGTTGCGTCGAAGTAATGGTGGTAGGGTTACCTCGGAGGCATAAGAGGTTTTGAACCTCCATACTGTTCCTGGTTAATTTTTGTACTACCACGGTACCAACATGAATCAACCTTACAGTCAGTAACACAAAGGCGAAATTACGAAACAACTATCATCAATTCATGATTGGAGTGCAAATGGGCAATGCCACTGTCTAACTTCACTGAATTGAAGGGAGTGGTGAGCGTCTTCTGTTATCACTAGCTCCATCCGTCAAAAATGAACGTATTTCATACTTTTCAATAAAAAATGTTTTGAGTTTAATTAAATACATAAAATCTATCTGATAATATATAAGAATTTTATTAAATTTAGTTAAAATAAATAAAACTTAAAATAAGTAAACTTTAAATTTTATTAAATACAAATCTAAAACTTACATTTTTTTTTATACATACTACTCCTCCGTATGTAGAGAAGAAGGGGGTAGTAGTGTACAATACTCAAAATGTCATTACTCGGTGTTTTGATTGGGGCAATCCAGGAACGACAGCGAGGCCAAGGATCAGAGGTTCTCGTGTCTCGGCACTGAAACCTGATCTGATGGACGTCCACCGTTGCTGTCACCGTTACTCAGTTAGTACAGGGGCAGACGAGGCCTTCCGTGCCATGCATTGCAGTGCAGTTCAGAGGCTCTGAGCTGCTGATCGTCTGACGGACGACGACGCAGATACACTGATTTGCGATAGTAGTGGCGCGCCTGTCTACCTGACCAAGGCTCAGTGCTTTCTGGCTCCCTGACCGCGCCCACATGCATGCATAACAGGCGCAGTGGCGAGCGCCGCGCCGGTCGTCCGTCCTCGTCCAGCGCCGCGCCGGTGCGCTGAGGCGATGAGCCGAGGCAGGCGAAACATGATTGCCTTGCCATTGTCACGGGAGCGGCGGACGGACGTTGAGGCAGGGACGAGGCAGCAGCTGAGCAGCATCACGCGGATGGGCTGGTACCAGGGCCATTTTTCGTGGGGATGGATTCATGGAAATGGACGGCAAAAGGACGCGGGCAAAATCATACGAGCAAATGCGATGAAGCCATGCGGATCCGATTGGTCGTGTGCGCATCCACCGTGACGAGCAGTGCAGCAACGAACTCAGCGGTGAGCAGGGGAGACGGCGACCGCCGTGCCGCCCGGCGTGTAATGGACAGAGCTCCGGACCTCCGGTTGGCTGCAGCAGCCTGAGTTGGGCACCAGCAGCTTTCACTGTCAGTGTCAGGGGCAGGGCGAAAGCGGTGCGCCGTAAGGCTTGCCAGCAAGGAAAGTCATGCCGTTCCGCCCTTCCTGTTGGCGTCCGTGGAATCGTGGCGTGGTGGTGCCAGGTTGCTGACCCCTGCCTGCCCGCTCGACGACGGAGCAGCAGTGCAGTGCAGTGGGCTCCGCTGGCGCGGCCGGGGTCAATGCTAACTCTCACCCGCCTGCCTTCCGCCGCCCGCAAGTAACGCGATAGTGGCGAGCAGCAGAGCGCTCGGTGTCTCCGCCCCGGCCGGCCGGCCAGCCATGGAGCGACGACGAAGTCAACAATGATTGCCGATCGATGCCAGCCAGCCACCGGCCTGACAGGGGAGCGGAGCGGCGCATCATCATCATCATCATGGTACGTGCCGACCCGACACCCCAACGATGACGCTCCACGACCACGAGGCAAAAAGTGACACCAGGTGCATCCGTTTTCGGATTGAGTAGCGGACGCGGATCCGCCACACGCTCGCCCGCGCGTTTCTACAACTGCAATTCACGTCTCCGTGAGGGTGGACGTGGATGGACCGGAGGAGAAGGTGAAGGCCGAGCAGGCGAACGGCAAGCCGATCGACGGGACCGGAGTCGACCGGAGGCAAGTTGCTCGATCGATCGCGCTGACGGGTTTGGTTTGGGCAGGTTTGAAAGACGGACACCACCAATGCACAAAAAATTCTGGATCCACCACAGAGCGGATTTGAAAGCGCACGCACAGCAAAGGAGATCGAACAGGACCGCGGGAGAGAGGATTCTGCAGCGTTTACAGGCCGGACGGCCTTTGGACGAAACCTTTGCGACGACAAAGACGAGGTCAACCAATATGTCTCTTCTCACCTTCACATGCACGTACGCACACTTCCTTGGTGATGGCCTAGTCCATCTACACACTGACGTCTGATACCGTCCAAACGGCCGACCCGCCGTGTGAGGCACACATACACTACGGCTATGAGGGTGAACGCTACGCGACACGAGGGTATGGTGCGCGGCGACCGGACCTGCTGCGCGAGGGGCACACGGGACAGAACCGGCAGTGAACGCTGGTTAAACTGTTACGATAAGGCCTGAAGGCCGTCCGGAGCAGTTGTTGTTAGGCCGGGGAGGGTCGTTTCGTGTCGTGTCGTCGGTCGGGTGTCCCTGTCATCCTGTTGTAACTGTGAGGTGGATGGAATATGGATGCGGCGTGAGTGAGAGCGAGTTGAGCTGAACAAA
>JADLZK010004243.1:0-230575 GCA_015847255.1 Hyparrhenia diplandra | reverse complement strand
AATATTCAAATTATCTATCACTGACGCTCTCTCAATGTTATCATTAAGGATAATATTTATTCTTAGTGATTAAGTTAGAAACACCAACATCGGCGGGCCTGGCCGACCCCCTCAGATAGATGGGGTCATCAATGGCCAACCAATTCCACAAAGGGTATGCTTGCGTCGGCGTTGATAGCATACTTGATAAAAATATAACAAGATAGTCATTGAGCACCCCTCGGGCGGAAGACAGGGCCCAAACTTGGTCAGAACATCCACCAAACAAGTTTTTGGCGCAAAAGCGCTACATTACAAATTTGGACGGCGAGTTGTCATCGGATGATGAGGAGGACGTGAGTCTAATCCCTCTCATGATACTACTAATCCCGATAGAACTCCTAGTTCCCCTAGCAAAACATGTGCCACCTCCATCTTCACCATCCCCAACAAAAAAAGTTTCATCCTTCCCCTTTCATTACCCCGAACATCATAACCCTCTTCACTCTTCATCGGCCCCCGCCAAAAGCGTGGTTCCTCCTCCTCAAGTAGCGGCAAACACAAGATCAAAGGCAAAGGCAAAGGATACCACCGTGGACCAACCCCTCGCCATACCAACAAAAGACCGATGAATTACGTTGGTAAAACTATGGAGAAGTCCAAAAAACGAGAGACTTTCCGACGCCCGAGAAGGCGAATGCACTAAATTCATCAATTTAATGGACTCATTTGTGAAAAACACGACAACAACAAATGGATCAGCGCGCCAGTTTAGTCACCGAAGATATATTCAAAGAAGACCACATGAAGATAAAGAAGCTTGCCGCTCAACAACAAATGACTTATGTAGTAGCTGCAGACATGTATTATGCCACAAAAGAGAAGCTACCAATGACAATGCAGTTTATAAAGGGTCGTAATTTGGTTGAGGATGAGCTGGTGATGAACTTGACCCCAGCCATGCGTGATTTGCATGACTATTACCTAGCTCAAATAAGGAATCCACTTTCTAATGGTTTTGAGGTTATCGCCCAGCATGCGATATGTTTTTATTATCGAATAATAGAAGATATTTGTCTTTTGGGAGACCTTGTTCCAAATATACCAACAACGCTCCATCGATACACAAATCTTGACACGTGGGCGATGTAAGTACTGACTTCGCTTGCGACAATGCAATGAACTACTATCCAGTCTGAAAACTGTTAAGTTTTGAGCATTACCCATGGTTTTATGCGGTATCTCTCAACATATTGTGAAGTCATCCCCGTATTCAAAAAAAGTATGGCTTTTAGAACCCAACATACTCACTAAAATCGTGTCGTCGAGGCCTAAACGGAGAAGACCGAACCTGGCTTTGAAGACACGGTTGACTCATCATTATTGATGAATTTGTGTTCCACGGGAAAACGAGAAATCTTACTAGCCCACAACTGCGAGTATGTGTTCCTTTGCTTTTAATTCATATGTACGCATCTTTCTCATAAGATGATTCGATAATTAGAATTTGTGATTGCGAGAACCATTTTGTCTTCGTTGTTGTCAATCTAAAAAGCAATGAAATCTTGGTGAGGGACCCGAAGCAAAAACCACTTTCTCTTTTGGATCCACTAGTAGAGGTCTTGAATGTTGATGATAGTGATTGACCACTTTTATATATATGGAAAGCTCTTAAACATGGGATGAATGCTACTAAAATATTATTATTACTAATGAATTCCATGAGTTTTGGTGCATACTCGGTTTTTGCGGAGAACTCGGAAAACAAATAAATTGAGCCGCGAAAAGAGTGAAAATAGAGAAACAAAAGTAAAGGACCAAATCAAAGGCGATTGGAGTAAATTCCGGGGGTCAAAATGAGAAGAGAGGACACCTCGCCAAGGCCGGGGCCCACCCACTTCAGTAGGGCGGGGCGGCGGGGTGCCGTGTGGCACCCCGAGCATGCCACGCGTCCCCGCTTCTGTATCGTTCCTACAACCGACCTATGGAGTTGATCTAGTCCGTCCAATCAAGTCGGTTTGATCCAAGGGCTGAAATTCATCCTATGGAGCTATAAAGAAGGGGCAGGGCTACCCCGTGAAACCCTAATTCAGTATTCAGTTTTCGAATTCCTTCTCTTACGAGAAGTCTCGGGATTGAGAAGTCAAGATCCTATGATTAGAGCATAGCCACTTCAGATTAGCTTCAGAGGAGTTCCGGCCTGTCAGGATCTTCTCTCTTGTATTCTGAGGGATCATTCTGCGTCGCTAGAGGAGGAGTGTATTCAGAGATTATCCGGGTTTTTGACTTCATAATTAAAGTAAGTTTTGGTTTATTCTATTCTTAAGTTTGCAACTCATTTAGAGTACTTTAATCTTGGTTGCTCTTGATTAGAGGGATAGTTTCTAGTGTATGCGCGGTGCTTAGACTAGAGTTATCGCGTGAATGCCCCTTTTGGTGGGAATCGGAGTGGTAGCATCATAAAGGTGACTTTATAGCTTTATTGAATCCTCAGTAGCCCACTTCCCGCCAAGAAGTGAAATCGGTAGGATTTGTCTGCTTCTTAGTAGAGTGATTTTGCCTTGCTTTATTAAGAATTAGCGTCCATGATAGAATAAATAAACTGGGGTTTATAGAGATTAGAACAAGAAGTCAGTGTTATCTCCTAATTCTAGCTAGTTTCTTAAGTACTTTGATTGTGAAGTGGATTGGGTAAACGCTAGTTATATTCACCTAAATTGTTCCTTTGGGTTCGATATTTTAAAACCGAGAGTTCATCTTTTGGTGAAGTGCAACAACGATATTTCTATCTCGTGCGCTTGCGGATAATTTTACAACGACATTGTGTGTATATAATTTATACCAACAAGCATTCCTGGCGCCGTTGTCGGGGAACGGTAGTTTTGCTGGATAGTAACTTAGAGTATTACCTTAATCTTGTATTATATAGTTATCATTTATCTTTTATTGTTTGTTTGCATTTACTTTTAGTATTTACTTTCTGCATTTATTTTTAGTATTTATTTCTTTGTCATTTACTTAGTTTTTATTGATTGATTTTATTTCCTATTTTATATAAAAAAATGTCACAAAAATACTTATATCAATTTGGAGCACTTTCGGAGTTAAACCTTAGGCCAAAGTCAAATAGACCTACCTTATCTTACGCCTATGAGTTACGGCCCGATCTTATCAAATAGTTCAGGAAAATCTTTTCTTCGGAGATGAATTTGAGAATCCTCATTCTCATTTGAGTGATTTTGACCGAGCTTGTGCTTGCCTACACTTAGAGGGTATGAAAAACCCTTGAGTGGAACCTCTTTCCTTACTCTTTGAGGGGAGAAGCCAACCATTGGTATAAGCTTCGCATCAATAGTTTCCAAGGGGATTGGGAAGCCTTACAATCTAAATTTTGCCTACAATTTTACCCGATCTGGAAGGTTGTCAAACTTCGTTTAGAAGTCTTGAAATTTAAACAATTAGAGGATGAATCTTTAGGTAAAGCTTGGGAGAGACTAGAGTCAATCCTAAATTACACCGGTCCCAACCTCGCCCCTACCCGAACCATGGTTGCTGCAACATTTCTATATGGGCCTTAACCAAAACACTTTAGACTATCTTAATACATCCTCAGGAGGATCATTCTTGCAAAAAACTTTAGATGATGCTAGGGCTATCCTTACACGCATCACACAATATCTTCCTGATGAGAAGGAGAAGTGGTTAGAGGAACCAAAGCCAGTAGAGCCAGATTCTTTAGAAACATCCCAAACTATACAACCTACAGATCCTGAGCTAGCTCTAGATGATAAGGAGGACATTCCTCTTTCTGATTTTATGCTTGATTTTGAAGATGAATTGTTTGCCGATTTCGGAAACACTTCAAAATATCAAGTAGAGAGAAAAAACCTTATGGGCGCTCTTTAACAATTGAGCTCTCTAAGGAGAAGTTCTTGAAAGAGACTATGAAGAGATTAATTTCTATCATGAGCTTTGAGTGGGTAGAAGAGTCGAGCTTTCACCCGATATTATTCGATTAGATACACCTTCTATACCCATTAAATGCCAATTCAATAGAGGACCTTTCGATGCCCTATATAACCCTATGGTAGGAGTCAACATCATGTATACGCTCTTTTTTGCAAGATTATGTTGACAACATAGTCTTGTCTCCTACCAATAAATGATTAAAGAACCTTTTTGGACATATTGTTCCAAGTTTGGGGATTCTTCATGTAACCCCCATGATTATTAACTAATACAAGTCCAGTTAAGTTTCTCGTCTTTGACATTCAAGAGTTCGACATATCCTAATAGGTCAACCTATAGGAAAGTTTCTTATGGAAGGAGAGCCTAGAAGATTAGACTTTAGCTTCGGAGAGATCTTAAGTTCCCTATAACTTATGATCATGCTTTAAAAATCAAAATTTGAGTTTCCTCTCCAAAGCCGAGCCTTTAGAAGAAGTAATGGAAGTATCTTTTGATAATCTATTAGAATTTGAAGAAGAACTAGAAGAAGATACCCATCTTTTCATCGAAGAAGAGGATGAGGATCCTATCGATCCTGGACCTCTACAAAGATCTCTTAGAAACTCCCTGCACCTCCTATAGAGCTTAAACCTTTACCTACTAGACTTCGATATGCTTTTCTTAATAATGACGAGGATTATCCCCGTCATTATAAGCAATAAACTATCCCCGAGGAATCTTTAAGACTTATAGCTGTCCTCGAGAGACATCGAAATGCTTTTGGCTATTCACTCCAAGACCTTAAGGAATCAGCCCAATTCTTTTGCACCCATCGTATTCCCACGTATCCTAATATAGCACCATCTAGAGAGCCACAACATAGGCTAAACAATGCGATGAGGGAAGTAGTAAAGAAGGAGGTTTTAAAACTATTGCATCTGCCGAGATTATCTATCCTCTTGCCGCATAGTGAGTGGGTAAGCCCTGTTCAAGTTGTACCTAAGAAGGGAGGTATGACTGTTGTCAAGAATGACAAGAATGAGCTAATTCCGCAAAAGAACCATTACTGGTTGGAGAATGTGTATTGATTATAGGAAGCTCAATAAGGCAACTAAGAAGGATCATTTTCCTTTGCCTTTCATTGATGAGATGTTAGAAAGATTGGCAAACCACTCTTCAAGGAGTGTATTCAGAGATTATCTGGTTTTTGACTTCATAATTAAAGTAAGTTTTGGTTTATTATATTCTTCAAGTTTGCAACTCATTTAGAGTACTTTAATCTTGGTTGCTCTTGATTAGAGGGATAGTTTCTAGTGTATATCTTTGTCCTTAGACTAGAGTTATCTATGAATGCCCATTTTTGGCTGGGAATCAGTGGTAGCATCATAAAGGTGACTTTATAGTTTTATTGAATCCTCTGTGTAGCCCACTTCTCGCCAAGAAGTGAATGGTAGGCTTTTACGTTCTTAATAGAGTGATTTTTGCCTTGCTTTATTAAGAATTAGCGTCCACGATAGAATAAATAAACTGGGGTTTATAGAGATTAGAACAAGAAGTCAATGTTATCTTCTAATTCTAGCTAGTTTCTAGAGTACTTTGATTGTGAAGTGGATTGGGTAAACGCTAGTTATTTTCACCCTCTTGTTCCTTTGGGTTCGATATTTTAAAACCGGGAGTTCATCTTTTAGTGAAGTGCTACAACGGTATTTCTATCTGTGGCGCTTTTGCGGATAATTTTACAACGACATTGTGTGCATATTATTTATACCAACACTGAACGGTAAGTGACCCTAATAACATATTAATTTTGACATCACGTGTGTGATGCAAGTTAGTTGCTCACTATTTTCTAAACCACGCAGATATATTTGATGCTTGTGAGATTGGTACAATTGTAGTCTAACTAGATTCTACTACTACTACTTTTCTAACCCACACTATATATTTGATGCTTATGAGATTGGTACAATTGAATTCTAACTAGATTCTACTACTACTACTTTTCTAACCCACAAGTATATATTTGATGCTTGTGAGATCGGTACAATTGAATTCTAACTAGATTCTACTACTACTACTTTTCTAACCCACAAATATAAGCGCAACTCTCTATATAGGCGCTTTTGTTAGGTCTTTAGATCACTAATCTGAACTTGATATCATCATAGTGCATTCTAATTTTTTTCCCTTTTCACTCTTTTTTTTAATGTGGCTCTTAATGTCGAAAGAAAACTCGAGGCTTCATTTGTCCCATTCAAAGTTGATAGAATGGGGGAAAAGGTGCCTCGGTTAAAGCGACCACCGCGAAACGATCGATCGCGGTTTCTATGTAATGTGGGCGATGTTTAAATTCCTCCGCGGGAATACGACAGAACCCAACAAAACTTTGTGTATACTCCCCAATTCACTTGATTTTTTGAATAATTCAATAAAATGATCTACTGATTCATATATATTTTTTGAATGACCGCGCATGAAATGCAAGCGCCAACGAGATCCTACCGTCGGAGATCACAAAGATTACAAGAGGAGTCTGGCCAAATTCATCAAAGATGAGGTATTGTCAAAAAGCAAGATGATTTTCCATTACAAAGATCGTGTTCTATGCACCTCGGTATGGGCGGGCGATATCAAAAGACTACTTTGTAGTTTCTTGTTGATGTTGTGAGAGATCTCGAACATGTGAGGTGTTGTATTCGCTTGATGTCTTGGCTGCTGACCAAGACCCTGTGATGTGGACATGTGATTATGATAATGTTTTGTCCCGACATTCTACGTTGCCGTAATTACGTCATTCTAATTTTCTAACGCTGTCGGCTATTACACACCGCATCGTTGGCATAGCAATCACTCTTTGGACGTCCAAAAAACGGTAGTGCGATCTGTCTACAACACTGTCGGTTTGAACAACCCGGCGGTGTAGGCACAACCAACACTTTCGGTTGCAATTGTAACGGCAAAGTGTGATTGTAAACATCTCTTCGGTTGACGCACGGGCGGCGGTGTTCTTTACTATGGTACCGCCGTTACGATACACAACGATAGTGTTTTATTCCTCAACACTACAGGCTCCGTTGCAAACCGGTAGTGTTATTTCAAGTCATTCTCGCCGGGTCAGTATTGACACCCGGCGGTGTTGCCTCAAATCACCGCTAGTGTTTTGACCGGCGGTGTTTGAACCCCACATCACTACCGCTTTGGTTACGTCGGTTCATTTTTCGGCAGTGAAGGGGGGTTGGAGCCCTATGATAATGTACAATTCTGTAGTAGTGTGAACAAATCCGATGATCTAGAAAATAATAGGTGGTTTATTTATTTTGTAATAATTTCAGCAAGTATCTGAGAATAAAACAACATGATGTAGTGACCGGCGGCCGCCACAATGTCAATAAAAAGAATAATGGTGGACATAATGATAAACTCATACTTGATGAACCATGCACACTATTAATTGTGGTCGATCGATCATCTGCATGATTAAGCTTGATTACTTGAGTCATCTTTATCGGCACCGTCTTCAAGAAAAAGGGTAATGTGGTAGCCAACAACGGGATCTTGGGTGTAGAAGGTAGAGCGGTCGTAGTGGACCATTCAAACAAACCTTTTAGGCGGTCCGGATTAGCCAAGAAGAGTCTTCCATATGCAACAAGGTCGATATAGCCTTCTGCAACTACCTTATTTCCTTCCTCCCGGTCGTACCCACCGGCAGCAATAAACGTGCCGTTAAACGCGCGTTCGAAACGCAGAGCCCGTGAGAGATCTCGCGGCCCGTCCGTCAACGATAGTCATCGAGGTTCCATCATGTGGCAAGAGAGGAAGCCCTCGTGCTTGTTTAGGCTGCTGCATCATGTAGTGGCCAAGGCGGGAGAGTGAGTAGTACTAGTTGGAGAAAGGGGATGAGAGCAAGCCAACGAAGGGAACAAGGCCACATGGGAGTGTTAGTGGGATAGCCTAGCCTGTAGGACACCTAAAACAACTCTCTATGGGACAAGCATTGAGTTGTAGAATGACTCTCTATCTGAGACAGAGGGAGTAGCCCGTGACATAAGTACAACTGAATTTAATCTATGCTAATGGATTTGTCAAATAAAAAAAAATCCATGATACCGTTTACAGTTATGTCGGGGGCCAAAATAATCGGCCCATGAACATTCCCTGCTAGTGACGAATACAACGGCCCATCTACCCCGGAAGGGATCTGGCCCAAAGCCACCACTGGGCCGAATGCCCCCAGTTACATCCCAGGCTGCAGGCCTGGTGATAGGAGAAGACGAATCACTGGTCACCTGATCTACAAGCATGAAGGAATTGACAAACGAGTCATCTTTGGGTCTACAATTTGGCCCACGACGGCCCGTCTACAAACACTCAATTAGGAGACTCAAAAACGCCTACTCATGTATGGACTCACTACCCACAAGTCAGCCCACAGCGGCCCAGGGAAGTGCAGAAATAGCCCATTACAGGCGATGTTGGAGTCATCAAGACTGTGGAGAAGGACCAAAAGTGACAACCATACCAGGCTTGATGAGGCCAATCACCACACGGCCCAATCTAGACCCCATCCGAGGTGGGACTGACCGAATGATCCTACCCGCATCACAACATACTCCTTGCCCAAAGGTAGGAGGCCCCCGGGGCACGATCTCCGCCTCGCCCGAGGGCAGGAGGCCCCGGGCGCAGAACCTCCGCCCGCCCGGGCGCGTAGAACCCCCGGATAAAACATCTCCGCTCGCCCCGAGGGCGGGAGGCCGCGGGTGCGCCTTGAGACTCCGGCGAGTAGTGGGGGCAGCCACATTAAATGCTCCTGCCTCACAGGCCATAGTGACAGGGCAATCGATTGCCCTGTCGATTCGCCTGCCCCATTATCACCTCGCGTACCCCGTTGATGGGACGTAAAGGGAGCGGATACTTAACATGCCACCGGGCACGAGAAACAATACCCGGCCTTTGTTCATCCGCTAACGTTCCGCCTCCCCGCCACGTATCCGATGGCCCTCGGGGTATGGACACGCCACCACGACGCATCCAAGAGAAGCTCACCCCATGCAAGATTCGGAGACCCCCTCGGGTCCTCAAAGCTCTACATCCGGCTACAGGACACGTACCCCAACGACCCAGGGACACGCGTCCACGGGGACCTGCACTTCAACTGGGACACCTGAGCCCTAGCCTCAGGCATGCATCTACCCAGGGGCATGGACATTAGACACCTAAGCGCTTGTATTCGACACGTATTGTACACCATTGCTTTTCTTTCCCACTATAAAAGGAGGAGTAATGGCCCTATAACAGGGATCGACTCTCTTAGGTTTTCACACTAGACACCTTCAATCCGGGAGCTGGAAGCTTGTTCCTCTCTCCATTACTACTTGTAAACGCCTCGGTTCAAGCGCACGTTGGTGCGAGGTAATACAAACAATCCACCTTTGCTAGGCGTAGGGTCCCATGGCTCGAACGGGGATAAACCCTTCGTGTTCATCTCACACACGCCATCTGGTGGGGAACGCACAGACCTATAAATTTATTGTCGGTCCTTGGGATACCCCGGTTCTCAAAACACCGGCGGTTGGCGCGCCCTGGTAGGGGCCGTGCGAAACCACATCCCTGTGACCTAGATGGCGGTTTCTCCATCCTTTCCACCCTGCTCGCCGGAGCACGAGCTCCACCAGGGGACGCTGCTGCAGTTCGGCAGCCTCGAGTTTGTGGCGCTTGGCCGCGACTACAAGGCGATCCTCCTCCCGACCGAGTCGGCGGCGACCTTTCCCTCTCCTCGGGGGCGCACTGCCACCACGACCGCCGCGCCAAGAAGACGGCGTCCCCCGTCAACGCACTAGGCGCAAATCGCTTCTTCGACCTCTTCCCGGGCTGGTCACGTCCGACAACGACCAAGAAACCTCCAAACCCGCAACCCAAATGGCGGGCGCATCGGCGTCGGCGTCGGCGGCCGGGGAGATCCCCAAAACTGCGGCGTGCGGCGGCGGCACCGCCGTTCGCGGCGACAACCAGAAGCCGCAAGATCTGCTGCACTAGCGGAGCACCTGGCGAACGGCTGGATCCCGACGGCGCGGCCACTACCCCCGAGAGGAACCAGCCCGGGCCGGGGCGAACTACTCCGTCAGCGGACCCGGTGGAGCCTCCCGGCCCGGGGGAGATCCACGATGAGCACACCAGCCTAGGGTTATGCTCCAACGCGATATGTACCTTTGGTGACCCTGACTATGATCTTGATAGTGATTATTATGATCCCACTTGGGAATGCTATAACATGGAAGTCATGGATGGACATGTCTCGGATGTTGGCAAGAGTAGCAACCAGGACGACGGCAGATAGGCCACCCAGGCGAGGCCCACCTCCGGCACCAGCGGTGTCCGCTCTGGTCTGCCCAGTCGTGGCTCCAGTCGGGCAGGGTACACAACTGCAAAACCTCGAGGCATGACTCCAAGAGGGAGGCCGCCGGCGTGCGACGGTTGGAACAAACCATTCGACGAGAACGGGTGCGACGGGATAGAAACCAGCGGCCCCGTGCCACGAGCAGCCGGGCCAGTACCGGAAATGCATCACTTCCGCCGAGGGGCCGGGCCCTTTCAACCGCGCGCAAGCCTTAATGTAGCAGCTGCCACGATGCTTGTTAGGGAGATGCCCGAGCCCTCAACCACCGAGGGAAGGAGGGTTCGGGATGGACTCAAAGAGCTCCTCGACAAGGTGGCCATCCATCAAGCCGAGAGCTCGGCCTTCAGGGATCAGGCAACCTCATCAAGATGACAAGAGGAGCCAACCCGAAGCAGGCAGGCCTGGCACGAGCTCGGACAAAGCCGAGCCCCTGGGTGACCCGTCAGGGAACGTCTGATTGATAATCGTGGCAACCGGGATGTCTGGGAACGCCTCGAAGAAAATCGTCTGGGCCGGAGCCGACGAGATGACCGCCGAGCCCCTGACCACAGGGAGGAAATCGAGCAGCGTCGAGGCCACCGAGACAACCGAGGTCACCACACGACCCCCCCGGACCACAAGTTTTCACCCGAGAGATTAGGAGGGCTCCACTCCCGTCACATTTTCGACCCCCGAACCACATTGAGAAGTACTCCGGTGAGACACGCCCCGAGGTTTGGCTAGACGACTATCGGCTGGCATGTCAATTTGCAGGTGCCCTCGACGACAAGGTCATCATCCGCAACCTGCCGCTCTACCTATCCGAGTCCGCGCGCGCATGGCTTGAGCACTTGCCCCTAATCGGATCGCAAATTCGGAGGACATGGTGAGGGTGTTCATGGGGAACTTCCAAGGCACCTATCTACGCCCCGAGAACTCACCCTGGATCTCCGGAACTGCCGATAGAAATCCTGCGAATCCTTGCGCACGTACATCCGACGCCTCGCAAGCAACGAAACGAGCTCCCGAACGTGACGGACTCCGATGTCATCGGGGCCTTCCTGGCCGGCACCACCTTCTGAGAACTCGTCAGCAAGCTGGGACGCTGGACCCCGACCGAGGCCAACGAACTGATGGACATCGCCACCAAGTTTGCCAGCGGCGAGGGGGCCGTCGGGGCCCTCTTCGATCAAGGCTCCAACAAGGGGAAGCGAAAAGAGGAAGAAGCCGAGGGCTCCAACCCGTCGGGACCTAAGAAGAAGAAGAAGAACAAGGGTAGACGGGGCAAGGGCCCAGCTCTCGACGACACCGACGAGGACCAGGTCGCTGCAGTGGACCGAAAGGGGCCTCGGGCTCCCCGAGACGTTGGTGACATGCTCAAAAAGCTGTGCCCCAACCACAAGTTTACGGTCAAGCACACCCTCGAGGAATGCAAGACCCTCCGGAAGTACTTCAACAAGCTCGAGGACATTCCCGAGGAGGAAGAAGAAAAGAAGGAACCCGAGGGGGAGCTGGGGATGGCGAGAAGTTCACGAAGATCAACAAGCTGTTTTATGATCTTTGGAGGAAGGACAAGCGACATGACTCCTCGGCACGAAAGAAGGAGCGTCGGGGAGGTCTTAGCCGTAGAGCCAGCCGACCCCCAAACCGTAAGTGGTCGAGAACAAGCCATCACCTTCGACCGGGCGGACCATCCTCATCACATCCCAAACCCGGGGGCTTATCCACTGGTGGTTGACCTGTCATCGGCAACACAAGGCTAACGAAGGTCCTCATGGACGGAGGAAGCAGCCTCAACCTCATATACGAGGAGACCCTCGACTTGCTCAAGATCGATAAATCCAAGATCCGCCCCAGGGCCGGCCTTCAACGGCATCGTTCGACGCAAGCAAGTAAAGCCCCTCGAGGCGGATTGATCTACCGGTGTGCTTTTGCACCCCTCGAACTTTCGCAGAGAGACTCTAACCTTTGAGGTCCTCGGGTTTTCGAGGGATATACCACGCGATACTCGGCCGGCCATGCTACGCCAAGTTCATGGCGATCCCGAATATACCTACCTCAAGCTGAAGATGCGGGGCCCAAAGGAGTCATCACCACGGGCACGGCGTACCGCCACGCGTACGAGTGTGATGTCGAGAGCGCGGAGTACGCCGAGGCCCTAGTCTTGGGCGAGGCCCTCGTCGCGGACGTCTCAAAAAGCTTCGACAAGATGCGCGGCGAGCACGAGGCCATCTTTGGCGGCTTTAAGCCCTCAAAGCCACGAAGACCATTCCACTCGACCCCAAGCATCCAGGCGAGAAGCTGCCGACCATCAGCTCGAGCTCGATCCAAAATAGGAAGCGGTGCTCGTCGACTTTCTCCGCGCAAATGCCAGCACGTTTGTGTGGAGTCCCTCCGGACAAGCCAGGCATACCGTGGGATGTCGCCGAGCACTCTGTTGACACTTGTTATCATATAAATTTATTAATCAAATAAACATGAGAAAGGGGTATAAATCATAATAACAATCTAGAATAGGGTGTCACTAACATATTTCCACTAGTTTTTGGTAAAGTTGTGAATTGCGGGGGACTAAACAGGGAAAACGGCGAGATTCGCGAGCCGTGCGACTACGCGGCGTAATGCAATCCAACTCCGGAACGAAGTCTAGAAGGCTCCGTAATACACCGACGTGAGCGAAACTTAACACCCAAGAAAACATCATCTAGAAGACTCCGGAAGCCACGACGCGTCGGGACCCAGGGTGGGGTCCACCTGGGCCGACCGCCAAATATGAGGCCGCTCGGCTGCCCCTTGGCCCAAAGCAGGCCTCGCTTCCGCAATGTTCGTCCACCGCCTCTAAGACGCAATCTAATCCGCTCGTTTAATGTCGGTTTGATCCGAGGGCGATTGGAGTACGAGTTGTATCTAAGTCCAACACTGCACCTCCTCCGGACTATATAAGGAGACCCCTAGACCCCCCTTTCGGATCATCAAGTTCTCAATTCATCAACAACGCTTCAAGATCAAGTCATCAATCCCACGCTCTAGAAACACCGCTTTAGGAAGAGTAGCAATCAAGATTAGATCTAGTAGGAAGGAGAAATCCGCTCACGACCGTCGGAGGCGGCTCAAGATCAGGCCTCGTTCTTGTAAGTTCTTCATTGTAAGTAGTCTTCAAGTTCCAGACACGTTCTTAATATGAATATCTTGATCATGTTTATATTCGAGATTATTTGTTCTAGTGTTTACTTTGATTACACGTTTAGCATAGTTGAATTACTGTTATGTTCATGCATGGATTCGTATAGCGCTCATCCATTGAATTCATGGGTGAGTGGTAGAAAGGATGTAATCGTGGTGATTAGATCTAATTTTTGCTGCGTTTGCACCCTATATGTGCCGAGTCGTGTGGTAGATCGTGGTGGTGACAGACACCATTGAGTCCTTGCAATCCATCCCCCGTATGTAGGACTAGCGGATGATATTATTCGGGTTGTTCTAAGTTTTGGCCTTAGTCTTCACGGATTACGTCCTCATGTGTGGATTTAATTAGTCTTTCTTCGATGATTGTTAGATGTATTGCACTAATCAAGTAGATACTAACTTATAGTTTAGAGTTACATATTGGAGTTTCTAATGCTAGCTAGCCTATGAATTGCTATCGTCCACTGTTTGACACTTTCTACTTGCACACCTGGATATGACTTGGTTGAATCTATTTATCAGAACTTATATTATCTTTATTGTGAACTTTGATCCCTGTTTACGTAATTGATATATTTAATACTTAAGCTTTGCTTATGAGAGATGATTAATGTTTAGAGACACACATGCATAGTTAATTCTTGATAATAGACTTCTTTCCACTGTGGTAGAATATAAATTCAATACAGGTTCTTACTCCTGGTTAAAATGCTACAATGGTATATTCATATCATCTGTAAACTTGCGGATACCCAGTTATAATTGTTTATTTACTTATTGAGAAGTTTATCAAGGCATAGTACGAATATTTTATTCCTTGCATATTAGTAGTTTAACTATAGGGATGACAACCTTTTGAGGATATGCTATGAACTGCAATGAATTATTTTCTTTTAGTTTTATGCTGAAGCAACATCGATATTTATTTTTTGGCGCCATTGCTAGTGATAGGTTTATATCTGTTTCTAGTTAGTGACGTTAGAAATACCAACAAGCATTTTTGAGGCGCCGTTGCCTTGGAAAAGAAAGTCTTTAGCCCAAGAAAATATAAATATAGGAATAACTTGCATGCATCTCTCTCTCACGCATTGTAAAGTACTAAATTTATCATTTATTGTAAACAGGTTTACCCTTGTTCTTTCCACTTTTGTCTATTTGAAATGCGGGGTAATGTATGAATAGGAATCTTCCTGGAAACTTCGTTTGGATCGAGAAAAAAACTCTTGAAGCGGGCAAGATCCAAGTTGAAATCTCAGCCCACGATCGCTGCCTTGGAAGACTCCCTCCACTATGCAAAGCTTAACACCCGTGTTCGAAGTCATGGCGAACAAGACCCTCACGCGAATACTACACCGACTACGGCCAACATCCGCACTGGGCCGGCGTCGATGTGGGGAGACAAAGCTTTTGAGCTCAAGCCTGCACTCATCAACATGGTACAAGCTAGCTAATTCACGTGGAAAAGCCCATGAAGATGCCAATGCTCACCTACAACACTTCCTAGAGATCTGCGGCACCTTCACCATCAAAGATGTCTCAAGTGATGCAATCCTACTTCGTCTGTTCCCATTCTCACTCGTGGGACGGCGAAGCGATGGTTCCCTACGCCAACAAAGACAAACTCACTACTTGGACACTTTGCTCTCTCGCCTTTACGGCAAAAGTTTTTCCCTATAGGCAAAACCAACGCCTTTACGGGGAAAATCTCAAGTTTTCAGCGACAACACGACGAATCCGTTCTGAGGCGTGGGAGCGCTTCGAGACTACATCTCAGAATGCCCACACCATGGAATGGAGAACTGGCTACTCATGCGGACCTTCTACCACGGGCTCAATAACAACACCCGTGAGACCATGGACGCTGCTGCTGGAGGAGGACGTGAACTACATCAACAACAACGATGATCGTCCCCCGAATCAAGGATGGAATCGGCAGAGACCCAACTACCAAGGTAACTACTCAGGTAACTATCAAGGTAATAACTCTTTCAATAACTTCCCACCTTTAAGAGAGTTAGTACAAAACCAAGGTAGACTCATGGATAATCTGTCTAAGAAGTTAGCTTCCAATGATAAAATGCTAGAAACTATTAGTGCTAAAATGGAAAGCTTTTCTTACGCAATAAAGAACCAAAGATAGCTTCAATAAAATGATAGAATCTCGCTTATCTCAGCTGGCTTTATCTACTCCTATGCCTAACCGGGTAAGATTCGGGCGGTGGAAGAATTAGAATCTGCAAATCTTGTCGATGTCTACTATGCAGGTATTCAGACCAAGGGTGCACAAGAAGGACCTAAGTGGACTGACTGGGACATGCCCGCCAAGAAAGGAGATCCAGGGAGACCAGTCATCTACGACGCGCTCTGCGACTTTGGCTCAAGTGTCAATATTATGCCTAAGGTAAGCCTTGAGCTAGGTTCAAATTTATTATACACAACCATGTGCCTACAACTTGCAGATCAGTCGTTATGCTACCCCGAGGGCAACCTGGAAGACGTTTGTCTGAACATCGGTAAGCTCTATGTGGCCACCGATTTCGTGGTCCTGGATACGGGCAAAGGTAAGAACGCCCCGATCATTCTGGGACGCCCTTTCCTTGCCACCACCAAGGCCATCATCTACGCCGACACCGCGAAGATCGTCTTCACCGTCAACAAACAGAGGGAGAGATTCAACTGCAAACACAAGACCCCACTCCCCCCTGTTCCCACCTACCACTCACCGGTACCACAAGAAGTACACGCACCAGCTGTCGAGGAGAGGACAAGAAGAAGAAGCAAGAACAAGAAGAACCGTCAACCTCGACCACACGTGGAGCGAGTCTTGATGATCAATCAAGTTGCAACAGAACGCAAGACTCGGCGCATTCCACCACAACTAGAGAAGCTAGACGACCCTAGAGTTCCATCAATCCACTGCTCCATCAATCAATGGAACTTCCAGCAAGTTGTCTGCGACACGGGATCGGGCATCAACTTAATGTCAAAGGTAACATATCAATTGATATATGGTAATCTGCCTTTGTGTTCCACCTATGTAATGCCGCAGATGGCGGACCAATCACACCGATTCGAAAAGGTATTGCACCTAAACGTTCCCGTCAAGATCAAAGACTGCTATGTCCTCACTGACTTTTTAGTCATGGACATGGGAGAAGAAGAACAAGATCCCCCCATAGTACTTGGAAGACCGTTCCTGAACACTACAAGAGCCATCATCTACATCAGGACGGGCGAGATCCACTTCGGCTTCAAGGTAAAAAGATACTTTGTTTCTTCAATACTTACACTAACAATGAACGGCCCCAAGAAAGACCAAGGGCCAAAAGCGTCTCCACGAGACTACAAATGTAAGCTGGACTCGAAGATGGAGGACATCAAGAGGATAGAGAAAGACATCAAGGAAAAGTATACTCAGCTCCTACCCATCTTGAACTCGGACCGGCCACACCCGAGAGGTCTCCACCAAAGAAGCAATCTGGAAGAAGAAAGAAAGCTGCGCTGCTAAGAAAAAGTTTTACAAGAGTACACCTTCGGAGACCCGACCAGCGCCCGGCATCACCAAATGAACAATCAACTTCCTCGGCTACTTCGTCTACGCCGCCCGTTGAGATCCTTGAAGGACCCTTACCAGGTATAACATTTACACGAGGGCCCATAGACGACACCACGCCATGGGAGTAAGTGCTCTAAACTCTCGCCGAGAGGTAACTTCGGTATTTATCTGCATATTTAATTTTTTGCAAAGCATATTTCAATTAGCATATTTCCTTTAGCATAATCACTCTTTTTAAACCTGCATTAGAAAATCACAAAAATATGTTTCTTTGCATCGATCTCCTAAAGCCCCATGCAAGCACTCTCCTTCTTTGTGGCGGCATAAAAATAAAAATACAAAAATATTGCACTCATAAGTTTTTGCATTAGCATCCCTATTGCATAAAAAAAAAAATCCAAAAAGAAGTGAGCACATGAAGGCTCACAATAACATCCTAAATTTGTTCCTTCGGGTATGTGCGAAATTAATATTAACAGGAGAACATTAAAGGGAGACCCCAAAAGAGGAGCAAGCTCCAAGGATGAACAAAGGACTACTTCAAGATTAAGCTTGGGGAGAGCACCCCCGTTTATCACGATAAGTATTACTACCCTATGTCTTAAATATTAGCTAGTTAATTATTATATTTTTTGCTTAGAGTTAATGAGTCTTAAATAAAAGTCTTAGTGTTAAAGAGTCAAATAAATGCTAGATCTTTGCTAGATTGCTTTCTTCCTTTTAATTATGATCTTGATGATATATGCTAAGGAAATGATGAATAGTTGCTCCGCCTTAATTCCTCTTAAAAGTACTTACACTTTGGACTTAGATTCTCCCTAAACTTTAAATGCTTAATTTTGCTCTAAACCCAATACCTGTAGGAAGCACATGCTTAATCTGAGTCTTAGCATAAAGATACATGAAAAGTTGAGTCTGCATTTTATCATATTCCTAGAGATACCCGATTCCCGGTTTTATCTTTGAAAATTATAAAATATTACATGATGAGTTCCTTAGCTATGACCCTTAAGAGTTTATCATTCGCATCAAGATCATCCCACTCCACTAAATACGCTGCTTCTAACCCGAAGTACGCATCCCCATACTCCATCACCGCTAGCCATAATTATAAAAATAAACTCTTGCAATCTTTGGATATGTCTCTCTCGGTGTTTTTTTATGTCAAATAGAGGTGGGCTACATTCGAAAAAAAGAAGAAAGAGAAAAGAAAAATAAATATTTTAGAGAGAAAAGTGAGAGACGAGAGGGAGAGAGTAACGGACAAAAGTCATACTAGGCGAGAAGGGCCTACCTCCTAATAATAAAAAAAAATATATTTAGAGATGAATAATGGACACGTGTCCGAGGGTGAGTAGGGCTCACATCTCTAAGGAGAGAGAAAAATGGACACAAGTCCGGGGCAAAAGCCTACCTCTCCAAGAATGGACGGCCCAGTCTTAAGCAATTTTTAGAAAGAGAGATATAGTCCAAGATGCTTGAGAAGAAAAATACTAGAAAAAGGCTAAGGGCTATTTACTACCTTTCATCCTCATCCACTTCACCACTATCATCCCACTATGTATGTCCTACCACATGTGTAACTCCACTACCACCATCTACTTAAGAGGGTCATACATAGGATCTCTGAGTTTCTTTTGAAAAATATTGCAAAACCCCAGGATGATAGTTGATCAAAGAGCTTGAGACATGGTACTTAACTTGATTGTTCTGTCTTTTAATTGCTTATGATTCGTGAAAAAGGCTACGCCCCATGGTAAACAGGTATGAGAGAGCAATCTGGTTAAGAGGAGAATTTATTTCTGATTAACACAAGATTTCTTAGAGGTATGAAAGCGTAGTAGCAACTCCTGATCCTACTATAGCATATAGCTTTGCTAGGGACTAGCAAAGGGTAAGCTTGGGGGAGTTTGTTGACACTTGTTATCATATAAATTTATTAATCAAATAAACATGAGAAAGGGGTATAAATCATAATAACAATCTAGAATAGGGTGTCACTAACATATTTCCACCAGTTTTGGTAAAGTTGTGAATTGCAGGGGACTAAACAGAAAACAGCTAGACTTCGCCGAGCCGTACGACTCTGCGACGTAATGCAATCCAACTCCCAACGAAGTCTAGAAGGCTCCAGAATACACCTGACGTGAACGGAAACTTAACACCCAATAAAACATCATCTAGAAGACTCCGGGAAGCCACGACGCTGTCGCGGGGACCCGGTGGGGTCCACCCCAGGGCCGACCGGCAAATATGAGGCCGCTCGGCCTGCCCCCTGCCCAAGCAGGCCTCGCTTCCAGAATGTTCGTCCACCGCCTCTAAGACGCAATCTAATCCGCTCGTTTAATGTCGGTTTGATCCGAGGGCGACGGTGGAGTACGAAGTTGTATCTAAGTCCAACACACTGCACCTCCTCCTGACTATATAAGGAGACCCTAGACCCCCCCCTCAGATCATCAAGTTCTCAATTCATCAACAACGCTTCAAGATCCAAGTCATCAATCCCACGCTCTAGAAACACCGCTTTAGGAAGAGTAGCAATCAAGATTAGATCTAGTAGGAAGGGAGAAATCCGCTCACGACCGTCGGGAGGCGGCTCAAGATCAGGCCTCGTTCTTGTAAGTTCTTCATTGTAAGTAGTCTTCAAGTTCCGACACACGTTCTTAATATGAATATCTTGATCATGTTTATATTCGAGATTATTTGTTCTAGTGTTTACTTTGATTACACGTTTAGCATAGTTGAATTATTTGTTATGTTCATGCATGGATTCGTATAGCGCTCATCCATTGAATTCATGGGTGAGTGGTAGAAAGGATGTAATCGTGGTGATTAGATCTAATTTTGCCTGCGTTTTTGCACCCTATGTGCCGGGTCGGTGTGGTAGATCGTGGTGGTGACAGCACCATTGAGTCCTTGCAATCCATCCCCCGTATGTAGGACTAGCGGATGATATTATTCGGGTTGTTCTAAGTTTCGCCTTAGTCTTCACGGATTCTGTCCTCATGTGTGGATTTAATTAGTCTTTCTTCGATGATTGTTAGATGTATTGCACTAATCAAGTAGATACTAACTTATAGTTTAGAGTTACATATTGGAGTTTCTAATGCTAGCTAGCCTATGAATTGCTATAGTCCTTTGTTTGACACTTTCTACTTGCACACACGGATATGACTTGGTTGAATCTATTTATCGAAACTTATATTATCTTTATTGTGAACTTTGATCCCTGTTTACGTAATTGATATATTTAATACTTAAGCTTTGCTTATGAGAGATGATTAATGTTTAGAGACACACATGCATAGTTAATTCTTGATAATAGACTTCTTTCCACATGGTAGAATATAAATTCAATACCAGTTCTTACTCCGATTAAAATGCTACAATGGTATATTCATATCTCGTAAACTGCGGATACCCAGTTATAATTGTTTATTTACTTATTGAGAAGTTTATCAAGGCATAGTACGAATATTTTATTCCTTGCATATTAGTAGTTTAACTATAGGGATGACAACCTTTTTTGGATATGCTATGAACTACAATGAATTATTTTCTTTTAGTTTTATCCGGAAGCAACATCGATATTTATTTTTGACGCCATTGCTAGTGATAGGTTTATATCTGTTTCTAGTTAGTGACGTTAGAAATACCAACAACTCCCTAGATATCCGAGCCGGCTCTAAGCCCGCATCACGTGGTTATGGCGATTGATGATGCCAAAGCGCAAGATCATTGGGGAGGAGATCCGAGGAGCTAATAATAGGCGGGTTCATCAAGGAGGTGTTCCACCCGAGTGGCTAGCAAACCCTATATTAGTAGAGAAAAGAATGGGAAATGGAGGATGTGCGTTGACTACACTAGTCTTAATATAGCTTGTCCTAAAGTTCCTTTTCCTTTGCCTCGAATCGATCAAATTGTTGATTCCACAGCAAGATGTGAAACTCTATCCTTCCTTGATGCGTACTCCGGATACCATCAAATAAAAATGAAAGAGTCCGATCAACTCGCGACTTCCTTCATCACACCCTTTCGGGATGTACTTTGCTACCTCACCATGCCCTTGGTTTTGAGAGGAACGCGAGGCGACCTACCAACGATGCATGCAACACGTGTTTGGCAAACTCATAGGAGAAATAGTCAAAGCCTACGTGGATGACATCGTAGTGAAGTCCAAAAGAACATCAGATTTGGTAGAAGATTTGATGGCAACATTCAAATGCCTGAACTAGAAAGGGGTTAAGTTGAATCCGGAGAAGTGCGTGTTCGGGGTCCCTCGCAGGATGCTCCTTGGGTTCATTGTCTCCCAGCGAGGCATTGAGGCAAACCCAACCAAGGTATCGGCGGTTACAAACATGGAGCCAATTACTAATCTCAAGGGGGTCCAAAAGCTGATGGGGTGTCTGGCATCCCTCAGCCGGTTCATCTCACGGCTGGGGGAGAAGGGGCTGCCACTTTACCGCCTCCTAAAAAAATCCGAGCGATTTGTCTGGACCCCTGAGGCAGAAGAGGCACTCGGCAACTTGAAGAGGATCCTCACGAGTGCGCTAATACTAGTACCACCGAATCCTGGAGAACAACTGCTCCTGTACGTTCCAGCTACCACCCAGGTAGTTAGCGCCGCAATAGTGGTTGAAAGACAAGAAGAAGGTCACACCCTGCCGGTCCAGAGGACGGTTTATTTCATCAGTGAGGTGTTATCCGAGACAAAAACAAGATACCCTCGGATGCGTAGCGCGCTGCCTACGCCGTGATATTGGCTCAAAGAAAGTCTGCGACACTACTTCACGGCTCACCCAATCCGCGGTAGTATCAGCATTCCCCCTCGGGGAGATTATCCAGAACAGGGAAGCCACGGGAAGGGTAGCCAAGTGGGTGGTGGAGCTCATGAGTGAAACTTTGACATACGCCCCTCAGAAGGCCATCAAGTCTTAGGTCCTTGCTGATTTTGTCACAGAATGGACAGACACCCAGCTCCTCTCGGCACCAATTCAAGCCGAGTGCTGGACAATGTTCTTTGATGGGTCTTTGATGAAGACAGAGGGAAGCGGCGCCGACCTACTTTTCATTTCACCCCTCGGGGTTCATGTCCACTACACAATCAGGGTCGCACTTCCCGGCCTCCAACAACGTAGCAGAGTATGAAGCGCTAGTCAACGGCCTCCGCATCGTGGTCGATCTTGGGATCCGGCGTTTGGAAACAAGGGGTGACTCACGCGCCCTCGTGGTTGATCAAGTAATGAAGGCCTCGCCCGCCACGACCAAAAAAGATGGAGGCGTATTGCCGAGGTGAGAAAGCCGGAAGAGAAATTCCACGGTCCTGGAGCACCGGCACACCCCGAAAGGTACAATGAAGCCGTGGATGAGCTCACAAAGATTGCATCGACCAGGGTAGCAGTACCCCCGAACATCTTAACCCGAGAACTCTACGAGCCGTCAGTCAAGTACCAGATCTAGGAAACCCCCTCGGGGGCTGATGGAACCCCCTCGGGGGCTGAAGGGTCCCAGCTAGCAAGTCAACCACGGCCCGAGGCCTTGCAAGTTGATGAAGAGCCACAAGACTGGAGAGTTCCATTGCTGGACTCGCCTCATCGAGGGAGCTACCCGAAGATCCAACAGAAGCAAAGCGACAGCCCGACAAGCCAAGTCATTCGTGGCCGATAGGCAATGATAAAGAGCTATACAAGAGGGGGGGGGGGATATATCGCTGGTGTATCTCCGGGGAACAAGGCAAGGAACTCCCCGGCGGACACCCACGAGGGAGAATGTGGGCACCACGCAGCCCCTGGACACTAGTAGGGAAGGTGTTCAGGCAAGGCTTCTATTAGCCGATGGCTGTCCGAGATGCAAACCACATAGTCCGAACCCCAAAGGATGCCAAGACTATGCGTGCAAGACGCACCTCCCAGCACAAGCGCTGCAAACTATCCCAATCACATGGCCATTCGCAAGATGGGGTCTGGATATGATTGTCCCACTCAAGAAAGCGCCCGGGGGCTACACCCACGTGTTGGTGGCAATTGACAAGTTTTCCAAATGGATTGAAGCTCGCCCCATTGTCACCCCTCGGACAGAAGAAATCGTGAAGCTTTTTGACGACATCATCTCACGATTTGGCGTCCCCAACTCCATCATAACGGATAATGGGACCAATTTCGTCGGGAAAAAGTTCTTGGACTTCTGCGATGATTATGGCATCAGACTAGACACGGCTGCAGTCGCACACCCAAAGACTAACGGCCAAGTAGAGCGAGCCAATGGCATGATTCTACAAGGCCTCAAGCCGAGGATTTTCAACAAGCTCAAATAATACGGTAGAAAGTGGTACCAAGAGCTGCCCTTGGTGTTGTGGAGCCTGAGGACAACCAAGAGCAGAGCCATGGGATTCATGCCTTTCTTCCTTATCTATGGTGCCGAGGCCATCCTACCCTCGGACATAGAGTACGGGTCCCCGAGACTTCGAGCATACACTGAGCAGGGCAACCATAAAGCTAGGGAGGACTCCCTGGACCAAGTGGAGGAGGCCCGAGACATAGCGCTAATCCACTCGGCTTTCGTTACCCGCCTTGATGCAGCAAGGATATCATGCAAGGAGAATGAAACCCCGAGGCTTCCAAGTAGACGATCCCGTACTAAAGCTGAAGTGTGATAGCCGAGGACGCCACAAGCTAACTCCCCCCTGGGAAGGGCCATACTTCATCGCCGAGATACTCAAGCTAGGAACATACAAACTCAAGAATGAAAAAGGCGAGGTGTACTCCAATGCGTGGAACATAGAACAACTGCACCGTTTCTATCCTTAGAAGCGTGGTGTTCAACCTTGTACTCTCAAAACTTGTACAGAAGCAATAAAGAGCACCTTTTTCTCCAGATCAATGAGTTAAAGTGTTTCTAGGTAGGTTTTGTCTTAACTAACACAAGACTAAACCTCCCTTGGGGGCTACCAGAAGGGGAACCCCTCCCCTTATGACGGTCCCTCGGAAAAACTCCTTTTGGAAAAATTTGAACGCTCTAAAAATTTTGCCTAAGTCGCAAGAGTCTTTCGTAAACACTCTGGAATGAGATAAATTGAGCTCATGGATCGCCCCCAGAGGTACCCATACTCATTAAACTCGGGAAAAATGCGGAAATAACTCAAACCAGCACTTATCGGCACAAAGGAAAGAGCTTCGATTCACCAACATTACTAGTTTCAACCACCAAAAGTACAAAGGCCTCACAGGCCACGAACCACAACCAAATTCTTTTACAAAAGCTCACGGGCCCGGAGCATCCGCCAAACCAGCGTCTTGAGCGGAGGATGATGGCTGAGGGACCGTAGAAGTGCTCATCTCTTCATCGCCATTCCTTGGAGTATGAGTGAAGGTATCCTTGGAGGACAACTCGATGGGCTCGGGGGCTACTTCATAACCTGACTCCACTGGAGAGTAAGGAGGGCGTGACTTAGTCCTCAAAATGCGTGGGCCAACATGCCCGCCGGCCCCTCTCGCTTGAGTATAAAACTCGGCGATCTTCTCCCCTCGTCGGACTTCTTTCGCACCACCCTCCCGGTCGGATCCAAGATAGAAGCCGAGAGAGCCTTGAGGGTCTCGGCCTTCAGGGAAAAGTGAGAGCACATCACGGCCAGCAAAGATTTCACGCCATTACAGAAGGCGCCCGAAGCTCCCCTGACATATCCGCTAAGGGCATTTAGCCGGCTTCGAGCCGAGGTGCCGATTCCAGTCCTCCGGCCCGAATCGACGGATGAAGTCCGCCACGGCCTCTTCAGCCCTTCTGTGCGCATTCTCCTCGACATTTAGGCACCGAGATAGCGCGGTGGAGGTTTCAACCGCCTCGTCCGCACCCTCTCGGCCTCCTCGTAGGGGAAACACAAGACAAAGGCATCGTGGAGGCATCAGAAAGCACGTACATGGCATGGCAACCACCACCACGGGTCGGGAGGAAAGACATACCTTCATATTTCTCCTTCCACCTAAGCATTTCATTATGCTCGATGGTCGACAAGTTCCGGAGCAGCTCCACGTTCTTCTTCTCAGCCTCAAGCTCATTCACCAAATCCCCAACGTGGGTATTGAGGGCATCTGCCATCTCCGACTGCTTCTTGGACTCGCCGTGGCCGATCACGCTAGCCGCGGACCTCCTCGAGTAGCTTGAGGGGCGGGCCAGCGCCTCCCCTCGAAGTCGTGGCTCGCCCTGGGCCGTCTCGGACCGCGCCTTGGTCGCCTCGGCCTTAGCCGCAGCCGCCCCTTCGTCAAGGTCTGGCATTGAGCCTCCCGCCGTCGTCGGCAAGACTAGTGAGGCGGGTCACCACACCTTTGGTCTCGACCCGCCCGCGCCGGTGCGCCCGAGGGCATCCCAGCGCTTGAGAGCGTTCTCGCAAGCAGCTTCGGACTTTTCCCCGTGAACCTCTTCAAGCTCCGCAAGTCCCCAGCGCATGTTAGGCAATGAAGAACGAACAAGAAAAGAGACACACACGTAAGAAGAAGGTAGCAAACCTCATCTATCTCGAACTGCACGGCGGGACAAGGTCTCCGCCGATCTTTGTAGACCCTCGATCGCCCACCTCTCGGATTTGGTCATGCTCGGTCCAGGCGGCAACCTCGGGGCGGTCGTGTACCACCAAGGTTGGAGCGCCACCTGCTGGCCTCCCAAGCTCAAGAGGAGGACCACCCCCAGCCATAGGGTCGTTGGAGATTGGGACGCTCCGTAAGCTCTCACCCATGCCCGGGAAGCTAGACCGTAAGTAGTCCCGGGGGCCCTCACAACTCACCACCCGGCACCGTGATGCTAAAAATCCCTGACAATCGAAGACCCCTTGGACCAAGAAGAGCGCCCGCCGGAAGCTTGAAACGCCACGAGCCGGTGGGCGCCCGAACGCCGAGAACTCCGGGCCTCGGCCGCCTCAAACAAAGAGTCTTGAGGAACTTCCCTCGAAGGGAGCCACAAACTTTTCAATCACAAGGGGCTCCATCTGAACCCCTCGCCCACATCCATGGGGCCGGTCGCCCGGCGCCTTCGGCCCGTTACCTCTCGGGACCAAGCCCTCCGTGGCCGGAACGCTGCGGTGGCGAGGAACGAGGAAGAGATGCGATGACCACCGGATCCGAGCCTCCCTCGGCCGACTTGGCTGTTTTGGCGGCGGCATCTCATGGACAACCGCAGTAAGGGGTCGGCGCGGGCCCCGTGATCTCAGCCGATGATCGGGTCACCCCTCACGGGTCACGGGAGGAGGATGCGCCACGCTGCCGGTTCCCGCCGCCGATGCTCCTGACGAAGACCTAGGGTGCCGCCAGGCCCGAGCGCTAGATTTAAGTTGCTTCCGATGAAGAACAAGCGCCTCACCCCGCTTCCTAACACGTAAGATGAAGATGTCGTGGGTCCATGACCACGCAAAAGAGGAAGAAGCCTAGCCAAGATTGCCAACCAAAGACGAAAACAAAAAACCCGAACTTACAACGATCGAGGAGTCACCTTTGGAGTGAATGCGCGCCCTAGACGGTTGAGATTTGGGCGCCGACGCACCCCCCGGCACGAGTTTTCGACTCGCCGCCCAGACGCGGCGGGACCAAAGAACCCGAGGGGGTAACGGGCTCCTTCCCATAAGATCGTGGCGCCTCGCCCGACGGGTCACCCCCCCATGGGGGTCTTGGCACCACTACGGTGTTCGAGGGAGGCCCGGGAACCCCTGAGAGGGCACCCGTTCGAGCTCCTCACCGCGCCGCAAACCTCAGACTTTGCATACTCAGTCAATTCATCGACCTCCTGGGCGATCGCCGACGACCCCATTCCGGCATCTCCGGGCGCCATAGGTCATACCTGGCGATGGCGGGAATCGCCGACGAAGGCCCGGACTCTCCCTTCCACTACTCCCGACGACTGATTTGTTGCGTGCCACCCTTTTGCCCTTCTTCGCCACTCATGCCTGTTCGCGCCCGGTTGACGTCACACCGGTTTTGATCCCGCACGGGGGACTGAAGACTTGTACAAGATCCTCCCCTCGCGGCGAGGAAAAAAGGAAGAAAAGATCAAAGATTCAAGTGTAAGAGAACAAAGGGAATAAGATGGACAAGAAATCAGCACTTACCAAAGAAATATACCCCGGCTGGGCGAATCGGGTTTTTCTCGATCTTCTCGGGGGTCTTGTCACCCGAAACACCCGGACTCATCAGCGCCCGTGGCCTCGCCGGAAAAGATCTCCAAAGACCATCCGAGTACCCCGAAGGTCCGCCGTGTCTATCATCTCCCAGAGACGGAGGGGACGGGCCGCCAATGGCAACACCCGACGGCGAGAAAAAGCATCCACGACCGCCGCCGCGTCAACGCCCCGTTCTCGGAGCATGAGGATGGCAGCACGGAGGCCGCCCGGTGATGCTTTTCCTCGCCGTGGGGGGACCATGGAACCACTTGTCGGGGCGTATCTTTATCACGTTCCCAAAGATAAGCGGGGAGTTCGTCTCCGCTCGTTTCGGAGATAGAACCACTCCTCCCGCCACCCTTTGTTTGAGCCGGCGAGCACGGAGATGATGTACTCATCCGCATGACTCTTCCTTCCTCTCGTGAGTGCGAAGCTGGATGACGCAGCACCCGATGCGCACCGCCCTCCGCGGCCCCCCTTGCTTCCCGGAGCTAATGGTGTTCACCTCCGCCTTGAAGAACCACTTCCACAGATCCCAGTGAGGGTCGATCCCCAAGAATCCCTCGCAAAGGGTGACAAAAATCGCCACCTGGGCGATCGAGTTAGGCACGATATGATGGAGCTCGACGCCATAGTAGTGCGGGATTGCCCGCATGAACCGATGCGCCGGCACACCGAACCCCCGCCTGTGGTGATCCATTAGACTAACAATGTAGCCGGACGGCGGCCGGGGCTCTTCGTGGGACGCATAAGGTACCAACCACTCCGGCCGCACATCGTCCCGTACGGCAGCGAAGGAGGCCGTCGCCCACCAGCCGCCGCAGCTTCAACTCCGTCACCGACGACCGTGGCCACGGATGGGGATCGAGGGGAAGAGCGGCCTCCTCTTCCTGCGACATCTCCTCCCTTTAGCAGCAACCATGGCGACGAAAAGACCACCCGCGAGTAAGCACAACCACCTCTCTCTCTCTCTCTCTCTCTCTCTCTCTCTCTTCTCCCTCCTTCCTCTCTTCTCTTGGGATGGTGGAGAGTTGCGTGAAAACCGAGCGCGGGGAGACGAAAAGAGGCCGATACGCCGCCTGGCGGCACCCTCAAATATATAGGGGAGGAAGGGGAACCATCGGCCGAGCCCAACCGGCCAGCGTGTGATGCGAGCGGACGGCCCGATCAACCGGCCGATCCGGCGGTGGGCAATCCCCATAACCCAGCGGGCCCACGCAGCGATTAATGCGTAGAGCGGCAGCCCCCCGCAAACGCTGCGGCAATCCGTCCCATCGGACGCGAGCGATCCACTCCCGTGCTAGGAGAGTGGCGCGAAAAGCGTGCCAATAAACCCGACCACGGCCAGGGTAAAATGTCCGCCGTTGCTCGATCGAAATGCCCTTCCCACGGAAGGGCGCGTGCTCTTAACCGGGCAGGACCGACCACCAAAGGCGTTGCCCCCGAGGGGCGACGCCGGGCCTGGGGGTTCTGGATTTCCCCTCGGTTTCTCTGATTGCCCCTGTGATAGCCGAAGTTAGGGACGGAAAGGAAATGCACAACCGCCATGCCCGGCCCTTGGGGGCTCTGGATTTCCTGGATGTATCTAAGATTCACGGTAACCACTTATAGAGATGTCCCATCCGTGGGAGGCCTACAGGCCCCTGATCTGACCTGTCGGAACCCGGGATCTGCTAAGGGGCCCGAGAAATCTCATGGAGTGAGTCCTAGACCACACAGCCGACCCCTGCTCCGGCGGGGGCATGGGCGCCCACTTAGATTTCTGTTACGACGCCACCGGAGCATGTCACATTCGCCTACTGTGGGCATTGTGGCACGCTCTCCCTCCTCCTCCCTCTCGTGAGGGCGACAGAGCAAATGAAGAATAAAAGCCGAGGAGGTTCGAACGACTTTGCGCACATAAGCGCAGCTCGAGCTGTCCTCGCCACACGGACAACCCTTGCACACCCACAAATGAGTGGGCGGTTCAGGTCTTACCAAAGACGTAAGAAGAAAAAGACCTCTCGGGAACTCATTGTTCCTCCGAGGCCTCGGGTTACACCCAACGGAGGCCAAGCGCACCACCCGCTCGAGGACCAAAGAGGTTAACCCTACAAAAAAGATTCACACTGATCAACCCCCGAGCGAAGTCACATCACTCCCTGGGGCTCGGGGCTACTTGCCGGGGCCAAAATAATCGGCCCACGAACATTCCCTGCTAGTGACGAATACAACGGCCCATCTACCGCGGAAGGGATCTGGCCCAAAGCCACCACTGGGCCGAATGCCCCTGCTACATCCTGTGCCGCAGGCCCGTGATAGGAGAAGACGAATCACCGTCACCTGATCTACAAGCTTGAAGGAATTGACAAACGAGTCACCTTTTTGGTCTACAATCCGCCCACGACGCCCATCTACAAACCCTCAATTAGGAGACTCAAAAACGCCTACTCATGTATGGACTCACTACCCACAAGTCGCCCACAAAGGGCCCGGGGAAGTGCAGAAATAGCCCATTACAAAGCGATGTTGGAGTCATCAAGACCGTGGGAGAAGAAGGACCAAAAGTGACAACCATACCAGGCTTGATGAGGCCAATCACCACACGGCCCAATCTAGACCCGGCCCCATCCGAGGGGGGGGACCGACCGGATGATCCCACCCGCATCACAAAATACTCCTTGCCCGAAGGTAGGAGGCCCCCGGGGCACGATCTCCACCTCGCCCGAGGGCAGGAGGCCCCGGGCGCAGAACCTCCGCCTCGCCCGAGGGCAGGAACCCCCGGATAAAAACATCTCCGCCGCCCGAGGGGGGGAGGCCCCCTGGCGCCTTGGAGACTCCGCCGAGTAGTGGGGGCAGCCGCGTTAAATGCTCCCCGCTCCACAGGCCCGCGGTGGCGAGGGCAATCGATTGCCCCTGCCGATTCGCCTACCCCGTTATCACCTCGCGTACCCGTTGATGGGGCTTAAAGGGAGCGGTTACTTAACATGCCACCGGGCACGAGAAACAATACCAAAGATCGTTCATCTCATTAAACGTTCCGCCTCCCCGCCACGGATCCGATTGCCCTCGGGGTATGGACACGCCACCATGACGCATCCAAGAGAAGCTCACCCCATGCAAGATTCAGGAGACCCCCCTCCGGTCCTCAAAGCTCTACTTCCGGCTGCAGGACACGCCCCGACGACCGGGGACACGCGTCCATAGACCTGCACTTCAACTGGGACACCTGAGCCCTAGCCTCGGGCATGCATCTACCCACGGGCATGGACATTAGACACCTAAGCGCTTTGAATTCGACAAGTATTGTACACCATTGCTTTTTTCTTCCCACTATAAAAGGAGGAGTAATGGCCCCGTAATGGGATCGACTCTCTTAGGTTTTCACACTAGACACCTTCAATCCGGGAGCTGGAAGCTTGTTCCTCTCTCCATTACTACTTGTAAATGCTTCGGTTCAAGCGCACGTTGGTGCGAGGTAATACAAACAGTCACACTGCTGGACGTAGGGCCCCATGGCCTGAACCAGGATAAACCCTTCGTGTTCATCTCGCACACGCCATCTCGGTGGGGAACGCCAAAGTTATAAATTTATTGCCGTCCTTGGGATACCCGGTTCTCAAAACACCGACAAGTTACATGAGAGAAAACCTTTTTTAACATTAAACACTAAACATGAATAATGTATCTTTATTTAGATGTCTGGTATCTTTCAAGTTTCAACTAATTTAGACCCCGCTTAAGGGGGCTTCTCTAGCACCTTTAGGAGTTGTTTGGAGTCTTTTGTGCCGAACAGGGGGTAAAACAATACGTTTTCAGTCAAGAAGTCCCTTAAATTGTGCTGTCACAAAGTTTTGAGGTAGGATGGAGTTAAAAATAGTAGCTTCATCTGGGTTTACCTCATCCTACCTGGTATTATATGAGAGCGTGTCTGCATGTGGAGCCATTTTGCCAAACGATTTATCAAATCGGCTCTAGCTCCATTGATGTAGTTGTTCATAGAACCGAAGCCCCCAAAAGCGACTTCACTAGTGAAGTGAAGCCATGTCAAACGGGGCCTTCTTAGAGAACTGTTTGGATGAATCTATCAGCATGTTTATGTGAACGTAATAAGTGTGCTATTTTCCTTATACTTTAGTGATTGCACTAACTCAAAGACGCACATCCTAATCGCGTCATCTCTTATTGCAGATGACATGCATTTCTCACACAAGTCAAACAGCCTGCAGTGTCAAAGTCACGTGCGGCTGTTGCGCACTCAAAACACGTTCTGTTACAACGAACCTGCGTGAGAAATGAGAATTTATGGGCGCATGTCCACTGTAGCTTCTGGAAACTTGGACGCCAAGCCAAGTGGATGACGGAATAGGGCAGGGGGACAATCTACAGAGTCAGAAACAAACAAACGGCCTGGAGCAACTACTCCGACACGTATAAATATACAGCGACACCCCTGCCAGGAGAGACGCAGAAGCAAAGCGAGAAACAGAGAGAGCTAGCTAGCAGGTGACTTCCTGTGTTGCAAACATCTGCAGCAGCAGAGCACCGGCAACCGAGAGCAACCAGGCGGCCAAGATGGTGCAGCAAGTTGCGAAGAAGGTGATCCCGCTGGCGACGCCTTAGATGGGCCAATTCCAGCTCTCCCACCGGGTGGTGCTTGCGCCGCTAGGGAGGTTGCGCTCCTACGGCAACGTGCCGCAGCCGCACGCCGTCGTGTACTACTCGCAGCGCGCCACCAAGGGCGGCCTGCTCATCGCGGAGGCCACGGGGGTGTCAGCCATCGGTGCCCAGGGGTACCCGGAGACTCCTGGCATCTGGACGCAGGAGCAGGTCGAAGCATGGAAGCCCATCGTTGACGCCGTCCACCGCAAGGGCGCACTCTTCTTCTGCCAGATTTGGCACATCGGCAGGGTCTCCCCTAATGGTCCGTTTCCATCTAGTACGATCGTATCTTTGCCAGCTCTGATTATACTATTGCTTGAGTTGCTTGATCAGAAGCTGGTTGTCTAGTTGGTTACTGATTTCCATTGACCCACCCAATTCGCAGAGCTTCAGCCAGACGGGCAGGCGCCTATCTCGAGCACGGACAAGCAGATTTCCCCAGACGCCGAGTCCGGAATGAAGTATTCCAAGCCGCGCCGGTTGCGGACCGAGGAGATCCCTGACATCATCGATGATTTTAGGCGGGCCGCGCGGAACGCAATTAAAGCCGGCTTCGACGGTGTTGAGATCCACGGCGCCCACGGGTATCTCCTGGAGCAATTCATGAAGGATAGTTCTAATGACCGCACGGACGAGTATGGCGGTAGCCTGGAGAATCGGTGCCGCTTCGCCGTGGAGGTCATCGACGCCATTGTCAGCGAGGTGGGCGCGCACCGCGTGGGCATCAGGCTGTCGCCCTTCGTTGATTTCATGGACTGCGTGGACTCCGATCCGGTGGCGCTTGGCCACTACATGATCCAGCAGCTCAACAAGCACGAGGGCTTCCTCTACTGTCACATGGTGGAGCCTCGAATGGCTATTGTCGACGGCCGCAGACAGATTCCTCACAGGCTCTTGCCGTTCAGGAAGGCGTTTAATGGCACATTTATCGCTGCCGGCGGGTATGATCGGGAGGAAGGCAACAAGGTGGTGGCAGCAGGGTATGCTGACCTTGTCGCATATGGAAGGCTCTTCTTGGCTAATCCGGACCTGCCTAAGAGATTCGAGCTTAATGCACCACTGAACAACTACGACCGTTCTACCTTCTACACGCAAGATCCTGTTGTTGGCTACACGGATTACCCTTTTTCCTCGAAGACGGTAGCAATAATGAAGAATCAAGTACTCAAGCTTAATCATGCACAATTAATAATGTGGATGGTTCATCGAGTATGAGTTTATCAGTATTTCCACCATTCTTTGTTGACATTGTGGCATAGTCATTACGTCATGTTGTTTTACTCTGTACTAATGTGTGAGGTAAAATAAATGTACTTCCTGATTTTATTTAGAAAAAATATCTTCTATTTTCTAGATCATCTGATTTGGAGACTTGTCCAAGGAGAATTGTTGTCACCTGTGCCTTTTCAAATTTCTCTTCTTTGCAAGGCGACAATGGAATCTTCATCTAGCATTCCATAATAGCGTTTGAGCTTACTCGACATTTATTTAGTTCTCTTTTTGCTAATCATAATAGTCTAAATCCCTATGCAGCAATTCATTGAATCCTCGTTGAGTCAATACATTCAGTCAAAACGAGATTTTGTGCGGCTCTGTTTGGATTATATGATTTTCAAAGGAATTGTAAAGGAATCAATCCCTGTACTGTTAAACACTAAAGCAGAGTTTGGAATGGATGGAGGATTTTTTTAAAAAAATCCTTTCTAGAGGAAAGGTTCTTGCGCTTGTACGTTTTGAAGGAATGTGAGAATCCACTACCACCTTTTTGGTTTTAATTTCTTCACGAAGTCGGATAGTTTCAAGATTACTAATGTTACTGGTGCATGCTTTCATGGAACATCAAGAGTCTTTGCACTAGTCATTCACAACAAACACTTGGATATATTAAGTTTTGTCGAACTTCTCATGCCATTGCTTATGTGTTTATTTCAAGCCATACAAGAATCACCTCTTTTCCCACAAGTGTCTTTGCGATAGCCTTCTCTTCAACATCAAGAGAACCATTAAGGTTAGCGATGCTAAACATTTGTATCATGTGTTTTAGAGTAGTTGGAAATTCCCTCCAAGATTGTAGTAACTTCATGATGATACCACTAACAAGAAACTTGTCAGGCAGCACACACAGGGAATGCTTGAGTTCATTTGCTAGTTCTTGTATCTCATGTGCCTGTTCCACTACAGAACGATTATCAGTCATCTTGTAGTCATATAGCACTCACTAGTCACTCCTAGCATTAGGAACACAAAATTTTCTCTCAAGCTTCCCACATTTCTTTGCCAAATGATAACATCTAGACGTCCAAATTAAAATGTTTTCACCTAAAACACTTGTTACGACATCTATAAACAGGTTATTGATGGCCTTGAAAACGTGTTGTTCAGTAGTAAACTGCTCGGCCTTTCCTTATGCAATATAAAAGATGTTCATAGTTGTCAACTACAAGACCATATTAGTACTCCACCATTTGTAATTCATATCATCAAATACATTTGGCTTCAAAGCAATATCTAGTAACCGAAAAGTCCCTATTATAGGGTTTTTAGATTGTTAGATATTTAGGAAAATCCGGGCATAACTAAATCTAGAAAATTAGGAAAAAGCTTATGCCCAATATATACACGTGTGATCTACCCATTGACATTTAATCTAGGTCTTAGGATTCATATGACTTTAACTGAATAAAATTAGAGCAAGCACAATTAATATCTCATGCATGGTGATGGTGTAGAGTTGTCGGTGCTAGGGCCAGTTGGCGTCATCGACTCATCATAGAGAGGTAAGCATTGACTTCAATTCTCTACTTTGTTGTGTTGATCTGCAGGGGCATAGGCATGCTTCTTTCATTATGTAGTCACCCATCTCTCTAGAACCTTTTAGCGGGTTAGAGGTATAGGACCACCCCACTCAGAATGCAGGCGAGGCGGGTTCTTAACGATACCCGCCCCGCTTACCCCGCAAACTGTTTGTGGCTGTTGCGGTTAAGGCGTTAATTGTTTGCGGATTATTATCCTTTGAGCCTGCTGTTTCGCCAGAAAAATCACTAAGGCGGATCTCTCTGTGATTCACGGATCGTACTTCCTAGTACTAAATAAAAAGCAGCGTGCTAGTATACATTCGTATTTTTTTTTAAAAATTGATTTATAATAAGCACTCTTATCAATATCAAAAATTAGTTTAGGTATTGTGTGGGTACCTAAAGGTAATGCTTCAACGTAGGCGCAGGGGGTAGAAAGGCTGATCGAAATTTATTGCTGCAGCTATACATTCAATGAATAAAGATTTCATCGAAAACTTACAGCAGCTTGCCAAACAAACGCTAATAGAAAAAAGAGTACAGGTATGACAGGCATAACATCCACGATTGGGTTGAAAATGGCATAAGCTTCGGGTAATTTGGCGAAGAAAAAGCTAGTCGGACAAAGAACAGAATTAAAACAGATACAGGTTAAACTAAGTATATTAGGCATAACAAGCATTACAAAATAAAGTAAATGTGCAATAAACACAAATAACACAAATTCAGGGAAACATCACTTTATTATTCATCGGAGAATTTACAAAGTACAATTTCCCACATATATATATTTGCGCCGAGCTCCATCGACAATCGAGGAGTAGTTTCTGGTTCCCGGGGCCTCTAGAGGCCACCAGTTAATTACATTTGCGGTGACGGACCGCAGAACACCTCCGATTAAGCTATGCCGATTGTCATCATTGTCGTCTCCAAATATATACAGAGTTGTCTCCAAAGTATATGCAAAAGCACAAGTAAAATGAAATGGTGCTAGAGCCTCGTCGGTCTCTAGCAAAAGGGTATCCGGCCTCGCCATGCGGGATCCCATGATAGAAGTCAAGATGTTCGGCCTCGCCGATCGCGAACAAGTGTTTCCGGCCTCGCCGGTCGCGGAAAAAGGAAACGCCCCAGCCTCGCCGGTCGGGGAAGAAGGATGACTTCATATGGATCACCGGCCTTGGCGGTGCGGAAGATGGTAGATGAATGTGAGACTTGTGCTCATGTAATATTTGGGAGATTCCTCCTTGTGTAAGCTTTGAGACGCGTAGACTTGGCATCAATGTAAATATTTGATAAAATTGGCGAGCAAGTAGACCATGCCCGCATAGGTCGTGCATTGCGCCACGACACCGTTATGTGCGTTGCGCCACGGTTTTGTTCGTCCGGCCGTGCATTGCGCCACGGCATTTATTCAGGTGAAGAGGCCGGGTATCGATGATCAACAAGCAAGTAGTAACTTCAATTTTCAACAGCCCGGAACTTATATTCTTGCTTCAGCCCGGTTAATCTTGACTTGTTGTTCTATATATATCTCTTCAACTCACGGCAATGATGTTGGAGAGCTAGCTTTACATATCGGAGCATGGGCCAATAATCGTCAATGGGCCAAAGTACAGATGCCAGCCGTGCGTTGCTTGTGCTGAATTGCACCACGACCACCTTCTGCATGTACATGTTGCATGTTGACGAATGTGTAACGTCGTCGAGCCGCCGGTCACCGGGCCACCGCTGATAACGATCGATAATCGCCGTCGGGCTGCTGTAAATCATCTTGCACATGCCTTGCTCATCTATCACAGGGATTGTTCTGCTCACCTTGCCGGGCTGCCTCTGAACAGGCCAACCGCTTCGGACTGCATCTATCTTGCTGGCATCTTCTCGTGGTTGTGCTGATCTTCTACTCTTCGCCGATCTTGTTTGCTTGCTGATGCCTTCGTCGGGCAGGGGATAGCTAGACCACCGCCGGACTGCCAAGCTTGCTTGATCAACTACTGGGCTCGCTCGCCGGGCCGGCGGGGTAATGCTTGTTGCTGCCATGCTAGCCACAATCGGGTTGCCGGATCGTCATGGAGCCGAGGTGGACTGGCTCATCGTAAGGCGCCGTCATTAGGCTCCTCTACCACCGAGGAGGGCTTTAAGCCAGAGTTGGAGATGCTAGCTCGCTGTGACCGTCGATTTGCCGCTGGCCAGTCTGCTGTTGCTTGCTTGTGCCGCGCTCGCCACTGGAGTTGAGATGAAGATGGCTGGCGGTGATAATATGTGGACGGTGACGAGGACCGCAGTTCACGAGCTTGCCGAAGATGCTGGCGCCGCTGGACATATGAGGGTGATGGCTGGGCTGTTGCTGAACACACCGAAGGCTGGCCAGGATGCCTGCCATAAGAGGCACGTTGATGAGGTGGACGACACGCTTGTTCTGGGTGCCGTCGCTTGAATGCTTGATGCTCATCGGGCCTGCTTGCGCCGAGCTGGAGTTGAAGATGCTCGCCGGGATACCACTGGCCGTGCTGCTGGTAAGCACGTGCTCCGAACGCTCGCCTGGCTATCATTGCCGCGGGCTGCCATGCTTGCTGCCGGAGTCATCATTGGGGCCGTCGTGAACAACCGCCGTAGATGGATTTATGGGCCAAGGTCATCATGGCTAGAAGATCATCAACTTAAAGATGACCACCGGCTTGCTTGGCTGCCGTGCATGGAGCCTGCATCTCGTCGTTGCTTTGGCCGCCGGTGTACTGCCCGTCTAGATGACGACCAAAACATCTCTGCATCTGTACCTACACACCATGCAGGAAACAAACGACATCTAGATCTAAATATATAAATATAATAAATAATCTCACCATAGGTGTGGGGTGTGGGCATCTTGTCGACGGTGAAGATGATTGCTGATGGTGCTGGAATACACGACGGCGGCGAGCTTGGTTGGCCTACTGCACGGCAAGCGTTGGCGTGTGGGTTCCGGCGAGAGGGCAGCTGTATTGCAGGGCTTTGGCTTATGCATGCCCTTCATGATGATCTGATTAATATGTCGCCATCGCGGGCCGTAATGTGCCTCCCCGCTCGATGGAATTGCTGGCGCTTTATATAGGGGTCTGAGCCAGGCATCAACTCCTTCGCCAAGCCAACGTAACGATCTCAACAAATGGTATATTCCTTGGTGTATATCCGTATATCATCCAGTGTCTTGGGTGTTTACGTGCCCTTGGCATGCAAGCCAACGAATGCACATCCTTGCCATGCAAGCTAACGAATGTATGAGAGATGGACTCATCATGATCGAATGCCGTACGTGTATCTCTCATATACACGTATATATATCTATTTGTTACTCATCAAATCTTGGCTTCTAGAATATACCCGGCAAGACCTCTGGCCAGCTCGGACGTACGTATTCTATTTAGCCAGCAAAATATGAGACCTTGTTTGTCGTGTATATGCCCCATAATAACCATGGGCCAAAAATATATAGCCACCTCGAATAGTAACCAATTTTGTATGGGCTTTGAAATATTAAGCCACATATAAAACATTTTCATAGCTGGTCTGACTGAAAAGTTAATTGGCAATAAAAAAATGCCAGCGAATTGGCTTGTAGTCCAATGGTAGGACGGTCCAGTGGGACGCTACCCACCAGGGTTCAAATCCTGGTGCTCGCACCTTTTCCTGGGATTTTCCCAAGGATTTACCGGCGTTATGCATTAAGTGGTAAGCGACGTTCCCGTCGACGACGAGGCGCCTATGGTGACTTCGAGAATCTCCAGATCTGCCGGGCCGCCCAGCCCTCCCCTGGAGGTGCTCATAGGGGTAGGGTTTGCGTACGTGTGTTCATAGGGGTGAGTGTGCGTGCGTGTTATGAGTGTCTGCGTTGTACTGTGTAATTCTCAAAAAAAAAAAAAAAAAAATGCCAAAATTTCATTCTACACCTGCCAAGCTCGCGGCAAAACTAAAAGCCCGCTACAGACCCGTAAGTACCGCCGCCATATATTTGCCATGCCATGCTCCTCTCTTGAAATCTTCGCTACTGCTGCCGAAAGCCGCCTCTATCGCCTGTCACCCACTACTACAGATTGAACTTGCACGATGTTTGGAAAATGTTTTCCGTGGCGGTTTGTTTTTTGAGAAACCGGCACGGAAAATAGGTGGTCCGGTAGCCCCCCGTCTAGGGGAAAAACCGCTATGGTTAATAGATTAATCGTGGCGGTTTTTGTAAAATAACCGTCATGGTTAATGCCTATTAACCATGGCGGTTTTTTACACAGCCACAAAAAATCCTAGGCTATATAACCAGCCCCCACCCTTCTTCTTCCCCGCAGGACTCCTCCATTTTTAGGGTTTTGAGCTCCAAAACCCTAAAATCACCATTTTTGGGAGGGAGGTTTTGCCCTGGATTTGTTGAAGTTTGGCACCGCAAGGGGTATTTCTCCTCTCCCTGTCCCTCTCTCTCTCTCTCTCTCCCTCAATTTTGAGATCTATATATGTTGGTGCTCTCTCTCTCTCATCTCTCTCTCCCCCTCTCTCTCTCTAGCTCTCTCGCTCTCTCTCCCTCTCTTTTGAGATCTAGTATGTTGGTGCTCTCTCTCCCCCTCTCTCTCTCCCTCCCTCTCTCTCCCTCTCCCCCCTCTCTCCCGCTCGTTCGATTAACCGTGACCCTACTGGCGTGGCGGTTTCAAAAACCGCCACGGAAAAAAAAACCACAACAGAAGTTGAATTCAGTAGTGGTGGGCCCTCCTCCCCCTGTACCTCCACTCCCGTTTTATCCTGATCATGGTGTGGCGCAAGCGCAAGCTCATCCGCAACCCAAACACATGCTCCAGTCTCATCGGCATCATATGTTCCCTCGTTTGCTTCAGGTCCGTAGTAGCAACTACCAACCGATACAACATGTCGCTGGCCCCCATGTATGATGTATCGACCATGGACACTGTCATATTGCCTCCATGAGAGCGCAGTTCTTCGATCAGATCCATCCATGTTTGAGGACTGCACGTTTGAGTTGCTCTACTAGGCTCAGTGTCGGGAGCCCTTCGGCGACGAGACTATGGAGTAGGTGTGTGGTCCCTGGACGTGGACGAGGACATGGCCATATGCTGGCATGCTCTGGCTCCACGGGTGGCAGGTGTTGCGCGAGTGCACGTGCACCCTACGCGTCGCCCCCACGCTACTGATGAAGAAGGGCATGGAAGGGGCCTCACCAGACACTGCTTCACTTTGCGGGTCTTACGGGTTTTGCGAGTAAATTAGTTGTGTCTACGGAACGCTTGTCCACAAGGTTCATAGCTTAGTTGCTAGTCGCAAGCCCGCTAATATTCTTTGTGGCAAGTGACGCGGGTTAGCGGCCAACCGCGAATGGGCCCACCTGCAAGTTGACACCCCACATCCCAATCCCAATTGCCGATGCTGGAGACTTCTTTCCCACACACAATGGCTTAGGCATGGTGATCCATTTTTTTTTCAGTTTTATACAACTTAGGCCATGTTTGGACCCCTATATATTTTTTGAGAATTACACAGTACAACGCAGTGATTGACTCATAACACACGCACACTCATCCCTATGAATACAGGTGCACGCAAACCCTATATAGTTATATATTAATAATTATCTTTTTTTTTATCCAAACAGGTATAGATAATAAACTGTCCAATAGTTAGCTGGACTTTTTAGATAGAAACTATCCTACTATCTAAACCAAATTAGATAATGAAGTATTAACCAACCAACTATTATCAGATAGCGAATCCAAATAGGTGCTTAATTGCTAATGTATTGGCAGTTTGAATTGTTGGAGCAAAAGAATATTTGCAGTTTGTGGGTAGGAGTGGTTCCACGTTTAGTAGATGAGGGTCTACCTATATTACAATATGCTGCAAATTATTCTTTGTGGATCATGATCTTGAACATGCAACATATATCAAACTTCTTTTATATGCTTTTGAATTATTATTATTTTGGCTCAAAATCAATTATGTGTTGTGGATGATCGAGACAAATACAACAAAAAAACATATCTAACTATGACCGATGTAGATGGAATCAATTTCGTTCAACAATGCCATGGTTTAAAATAGAGGCAACTTGTTTTTGGCAGCTACGAGGCTATAGCGGTGCTACGATGACAAATAGCATTTTTATAAAAGAGACATGAAATAAAACCAGTAATTGATGCAAAAAAAAAAAACATGGTAAATATGAAATTCTATGAAAAAATATATATTAAAGGTTCCACAAATCTAAGTAACACATGTACAAATTCTTCTACGTTGGTGGAGAAGCAGCAATCCTGCCGAAACGTGCGCGTGATGCTTGCATGTGGATGGGACATCATATCTACAAGGCAACCAGCAGGCACCGATCTAGCAAGATTAACGGCAGCCGGCTGTCCAGCCACGAGTACACATCAGAGTTGCCTCCAGTGTCGGCAAGATATCTACATGGGAGTAGGGCGGCGGACCTAATCTCAACCCTAGGTGGAGAAGGCTAAAGGCAAGCATGCCCTTCATTGACTAGCGCCACATCTGATGGTGACGCTCCTTGATAGCCACGAATGCACACAAGCTGACCTTGGCTCTCCGTAAACGGTGCTGGTCAGCCGTGGAAGATTTTGAGTCCACGCATTTATCAGCAGCACTAACTGCAGGATTGGCAGGTCGTGCACGACAGCCCCGAGTGTGTAACGGACACGGACCATGCGTTCAACAACTTCATCATCAATACCTCCTCCATCTATCAACGTTGGAAACACCCACAAATCATCGTGTGATCGGCATCACACATGGGTGAGATACTAATCTGATTTTTCCCTATTCTTGCACAGCTCCATGTATGCTAGATATTATTGTGTGATTATAGCCACAAGGTGCTGAGGATGGACGACAAAGCGTTGGAGATAACGCTTGGTTGCCAGTAGTATCCATCGGCGTCTAGACTCTAGATGCATTGAGTCAGCAAGGACATCATATGGAGAACGAATCTACATAAATCAATGACACTACAACACCGGTTGACGTTGAGACTATTAGGGCAGTCCCAACGGCATTTATTACATCGTTTCTATCTTCATTAACTCACTCAAAAATTGAAGGCGGCACTCTTACCGATGAAGAAAGAGAAGGGAAATCATCGACACCGTTTCTTCACCAAGAAATCGAGTCGACTCTCGCACCGAGGCACGAAGAAACGGCGATTTCACCGTTGGGGAGAAACGACCGGCGTCTATACATTTATTGCCGCGCCGTCGGAGCTGGAGGCCGCGTTGTGGCGCCCTAGGCCACGACGAGGCTCGACGCCACGGCCATCCTCCCCGCGCAGCCTCGCGATGAGTAGGCCAGGAACGCAGCCTTGCGACGAGCAGCCCATGGCGCTTCGCCCAGCGCCGCCCGCGGAAAAAAAACTTGCCCGCCAGCGCCGCCCGCTTCGCCGATGCCGCCGCGGCGCCGCCCGCTCGCTGTGCCGTCCGGCTCCGCCGAGCACGCCCACGTCACGGCCGCGCTTACGCCCTACGCCGCTGCGGGTCGTGCTCACCAGCGCAGCCGTGCTTGCAGGCCGCAGCACGCCCACGCGCCCGCCTCGCCCTGGCGTCACAGCGCCGCTGCAGGCCGCAGCACGCCCCGCCGGCCGCTTTGCACCGCGCGGCCTCTGTCCGCTGTGAGCTTGCCGGCCGCCACCACGCTCCCCCACTCGCCCAGTAGCGCCGTGGCCCAACGCGCTTGCCGCGTCCTGGCTGCTGCACCCGTGAACGAGAGGATGAGGATGGGGATGGGAAGTGAGGGAGTGAAAAATTTATTGCTTTTAGAAAATTTATTGTCCTTGGACTTTGTATCATTGTAGGAGATGGTTTCTTGTGATCATTTTTATGCCTTGGACTTCGTGAATAGTATCTACCGTTGGGACTGCCCTTACATACACTATTTGCAATGGCTTCGACCCCCAATGTTGTTGCCGCACCTAGAAGGCGACCCCAATTATTTACCGGCTGAACACCAAGGAGGAAGGCGACTCTACACCGATCGGCAACATGCCTGTGAAACACTAAAGTTATGGATTTCTTGCTAGATCTCATAGTTTAATTTGTGTGACGTACATGATATATTCCTTATAGACCATTAGGTATAATTGTCATTTTAATTTTAATGACATTGGATTATTTGACACAAATAAGTTTTTGATATAATCCTTACTGATCATCCAACATAATTTCTTTATATTAACTTAATAATAATGCCATTATATTACTTTTAACTTTCCTAATGATGCTAAAAAATCTAGGGGACCATGGAGTTATCAATAAGCCTATATGAAAAAATCCAAACATTTGAATTTTTGTATGATTATTAAATTAATTCAATAATATTCTTTATCATTATGAAAGACAATGCTTTGACCCCTAAATTTGCAATTAAATTATGAATACATGGCATTATGAAAGATAATGTAAAGTAATGTAATGTAATTTGTACCTAAATTATCTATCTCAAAAGCTATTAAACAATTAACAAAAAAATCTCTTGATCTACATGTACATGCTCATATAAGCTTACGGACAATCATTCAACATCCATTATTTAAAAATACATTAGTTATAACTATTATTTTTATAAGCTTATCAAGCTTAGAAATGTATCCTTAGAAAACCATGTAGTAAATGACACTTACAGTTCACTTTAGTTATATTAACACTTATGACAATAAATTTTGTAAGTCATCTTGGAAAAAGTTTAAACATTTTGATTGAAATATTGTATTATACGAATATTAGTAACTTAATTTTTAGGGCTATTTGTTTAATAAAATAATACTAGGACAATACAATGAATTCAACATCTTGAGTGCGATCTTGTGTGCTCAAATAAAAAATTGTGATATTGTCAAATTCAACTAAGATGCTAGCCTAGGGTCTTACAATATTATTATAACAAAAAAATAAAACATTAAAATTTAGAATAAATTCTACAATGAGCTTTACAATTTTGAATTGATGTGTGTATTACAACAACTAGCTCAAAAGGTAAAGGTTAAATAATAGATTTTCATGATATCACATAAAGGAATGAAATAAGAGTTTATACAAAAAATAAAAAAATATGGATCCTAAAATTCGTACAAATATCAAAATTATTTTTTTACGATCAGATCGGTAGACTATAGTCACAAATGAAATAATATTTGTTGTATCTAATAAGGAATTAATATGCTTAAAATTTATTGGAAAATCAAAATTTAGGTTCATATCATCAAAATATAAACTGCAACTAAAATTACAATAGTAAAACAAATGTTTCAACTAAATGTATATTGGAGAAACACAGAGGTGCTATGTAAAGAAAAAATCTATAGACATGGATACAAAAAAATATTTAGTTGAATATCACAATTGAATATAGACTATAGACTACCTATTATACTGTATTGTTTTAGAACAATAATAAAGGGAAAAAGATATTTGACATAAGTATTTTATTAGTTAGTGTCCCATAAGATTTTAACCTTGTCTTTGGAGCACAGGTTGGTGAACTAGTTTAGAAAAATTTAGATATAATTAAATCCAGCAATATGCTAATTAGGGTGTACCTAATATCTAGACCCAAAATGTCACCAAAATAACTAAGACATAAGAACAATTGAACTTAATCAACGCTATGAGATTTGTCAAACAAAAAAAAAAATCATTGATACGGTTTATATGATCGTCAGTACCTTTCGGCTTTCAAATAATTTAGAGGAACGAAATAAGTGTGCTAGTGCACTCATAGTTTTTTTTTTTTTTTTTTTGGCAACTCTAGTGCACTCATAGTTAGTGGTTGGACGAACTCAAAATGCAAATAGGGATGATTTTTTTTTTTTTGACAACACAAATAGGGATGATTGATAGGCGCAAGATCGTACATGTAAAATATCATATGTCCAAGTCGTGTGGAAGAGCAGGACTGTTCACATGTGTGGCCACACCAGCCAGGGCCGGCGATTAGCATGTGCGGCGTGGGCGACCGTTCAGGGGCCTCCAAAATCGAGGGCCTCCAAATTCAATTAATGCTAGTCTGCTATGCTAGCTGCCATGATGTGCATTAAGTGGTAGCGGCGTTCCGTCGGCGACGAGGCGCCTATGGTGACTTCGAGAATCTCCAGATCTGCCGGCTGCCCCGGTCCCGGATGTGCTCATAGGGGTAGGGTTTGCGTGCGTGTGTTCATAGGGGTGAGTGTGCGTGCGTGTTGTGGCGTCTGCATTGTATCTTGTGTAATTCTCAAAAAAAAAAGCTGCTATGATGTTAATTACTTCCGTACTAGTTTTTTTTCTCTTTTAGCGTTAAGTTTTTGATCTGTACCTAGCATTGCAAGACCCATATAATTTTGAAGCTTTATAATTAAGTGAAAGCATGCTTTGATTTCCTTTAAATTTAGGGCCTCATCATTAATTTTGTTCCGGGGCCTCCAAATCCTAGGTACGGCCCTGCACCAGCTATCTGCACCATATATTTCGTCAACAGCACGGATCTTGATGCTGCTATATATTTGTTGTGTTTAGTGTTGTTAAGGATTTAGGGTTATATTTTTAGGGATAAGGGGTTTAGGGATAAGGGGTTTAGGGTTATATTTTAAAAAAAAATAGGGTTTAGAGTTTAGGGGTCTTATTTGGTGTTTAGGGTTTAAAGTTTAAATTTTAGGGTGCGCGAATCTTGTTGCAGTTGGACAGCCACAGTAGATAGTGCGGCCAAACACGAAAAACGGAAAATGCACTCCCTAGTCGCGTCATCTCTTATATCGCAGATGACGTCCACTTCTCGCAGTCGCACGAAGTCCACAAACAAGTGGAAATGGATGACGGAAAGGGTGACGCAATGAGACACTAGACAATCACAAAAGAAACGGCTGCCGGGCAGCAAAGCCAATAGGCACCAACACCTATATAAATACAGCGGCACCCCTGGTTCCTTGCAAAAGCACAACGAGAAACAAAGCAAGCGAAGCAGAGCAGAAGCAAAGCGACAAAGCGAGCAAGCCAAGCAGCAAGCAAGCTAGAGCAGAAAGGTTCGATATCATCTGCACGGCGGCGAGAGATAACGACCAGTCAGGCAAGATGGTGCAGGAGCAGCAAGCAGCGAAGGAGGTGATCCCCTGCTGACGCCCTACAAGATGGGCCAATTCCAGCTCTCCCACCGGGTGGTGCTCGCGCCGCTGACAAGGTGCCGCTCCTACGGCAACGTGCCGCAGCCGCACGCCGTCGTGTACTACTCGCAGCGCGCCACCAAGGGCGGCCTGCTCATCTCGGAGGCCACGGGGGTGTCGCCCACCGCGCAGGGGTACCCGGAGACGCCTGGCATCTGGACGCAGGAGCAGGTCGAGGCGTGGAAGCCCATCGTCGACGCCGTCCACCGCAAGGGCGCACTCTTCTTCTGCCAGATTTGGCACGTCGGCAGGGCCTCCACCAACGGTATGTTCCCATTATACTTTTGCTTGAGTTGCTTGATCAGAAGCTGGTTACTGATTTTCCATTGATCCAATTCGCAGAGTTTCAGCCCGACGGGCAGGCGCCTATCTCGAGCACAGACAAGCAGATTTCTCCTGCCGGCTCCGGGACGCAGTATTCGAAACCGCGCCGGTTGCGGACCGAGGAGATCCGCGGGATCGTCGATGATTTCAGGCGGGCCGCGCGGAACGCTATTGAAGCCGGCTTCGATGGTGTTGAGATCCATGGCGCGCACGGGTACCTCCTCGAGCAATTTATGAAGGACAGCTCTAATGACCGCACCGACGAGTATGGCGGTAGCCTGGAGAATCGGTGCCGCTTCGCCGTGGAGGTCATCGACGCCATTGTCCGTGAGGTGGGCGCGCACCGTGTGGGCATGAGGCTGTCGCCCTTCGTTGATTTCGTGGACTGCGTGGACTCCGATCCGGTGGCGCTTGGTCACTACATGATCCAGCAGCTCAACAAGCACGAGGGTTTCCTCTACTGTCACATGGTGGAACCTCGAATGGCTCGTACTGACGGCCGCAGACAGATTCCTCACAGGCTCTTGCCATTCCAGAAGGCGTTTAATGGCACATTTATCGCCGCCGGCGGGTATGATCGGGAAGAAGGCAACAAGGTAGTGGCTGAAGGCTATGCTGACCTTGTCGGATATGGAAAGCTCTTCTTGTCTAACCCTGACCTGCCTAAGAGATTCGAGCTTAATGTGCCACTGAACAACTACGACCGTTCTACCTTCTACACGCAAGATCCCGTTGTTGGCTACACTGATTATCCTTTCCTCGAAGACGGTAGCAATAATGAAGAATCAAGTACTCAAGCTTAATCATGCACAATCAATAATTTCCACCATTCTTTGTTGACATTGTAGCAGAGTCATTACGTCATGTTGTTTTATTCTTACGCCAGAGTATTGTTTTATTCTGTATTAGTGTGAGGCGAAATAAATGTACTTCTTGAAACTTTAGAAAAAAGTATCTACTAGTTTATAGATTATCTGATTTGGAGACTTGTCCAAGGAGAATTGTTGCCACCTGTACCTTTTCAAACTCTTTCTTCGGCAGGCTACAATGGAATTCTCATCTAGAATTCCACTGTACCGTGTGAGCTTACTCGACATTTCTTTAGTTCTCTTTTGCAAATCATAACAGTCTAAATCCTCATGCAGCAATTCATTGACTCCTCGTTGACTCAATACATTCAGTCATAACTAGATTTTGTGAGGCTCTGTTTGTATTATAGGATTTTCAAAGGAATTGCTGAGGAAATATATTCCTGCAGTTTTAAACACTATAGAAGGGTTTGGAATGGAGGATTTTTGAATTCCTTTCTAGAGGAAAGGTTTTTTTTTTTTTGCTTTTGCGTTTTGAATGAATGAGAGAATCAACTGCCACCTTTTTGGTTTAAATTTCTTCATGAAGTCTGAGAGTTTCAAGATTACTAATGTTACTGGTGCATGGTTTCATGGAACATCAAGAGTCTTTGCCTTAGTCATTCACAACAAACAGTAGCATACGTTAAGTTTTGTCGAACTTCTCATGCCATTGCTTATGTGTTTATTTCAAGTCATACAAAGGCTCGCATGTTTTTACTTATAGTAGGGGTATACAAACGGTCGAGAGAGGGAAAGTTTCCAAGTCTTTGGTGAATGAGTGTGTGTGTGGGTGTTCGAGCTCGAAAAGCGCCGAGCAACCCGAGTTTGGAACGAAGATCTAGGAGCTTGTGGAGTCATGAGGTCGAGAGAAGTTCCTTAGTAGTAAAGAAAAAAATGCTCTAGCCTCCTCGATATGGAGGGTCTGCCTCCCCTTTTATAGTTCAAGGGGAGGGCAGGTTATAAGCGAGATGTCGTGGTGGTGAAGAAGAGTAAGTACAAAAGGTGGAATGGCCTTTGTCGTCCTCTTCTCCTCAAGCGTCGTGTATTGTCGTGGCGATGGCGTTAGGTCGAGTTTGTAGGGTTATTGTACCATCTACCCAACCGAGGTAGGGTCTGTTCCCCATTTATAGGTTTCCCCGAGGGCGTGACCTGTCATGGCCCTACCCGAGTCAGGAGCTATGAGGCGTGCTATCATACAATCCTGTCCAGGGTAGTTGGACTCGGGACCGGCCATCTCTCCTTCATGTATCTTGTACGGGAATGAAACTATCTACTGAGAGAGCTCGGTTTCACGTTAAGTTTCACTTCTAGAAAATCGGGAGATGAATCTTGCAGCGAGACTGGCCTTAGGGAGTCCTCAACAACCTTTCCAAAACGCCTGAAGTGGATCCTAAGGCTATCTCCAGCAGATTTAGCAAACCAACAAAATGTGTTATCGACAGGTGTTTTCGGGTTGAAAAAATGCCTCCAACAAAGGACCCGCATTTGCGCTCATTTTGCCAAGCCGGCTCAGCAGAAGGCAAAAAGCCTATCCTCTATCCACAATATGCAATCTCTGCGCCCTCTCTCTCTCCTCCATTCGTTTCTTCCCGTCTTCACGCCGGCAACATATCTCTTCAAACTATCTCCTCAAAGTTCTGTTCCAACTTCTAAGTCATCCTCTTAATGAAATATGGGTGAACAACCCGTTCTCGAAAAAAAGCTCTATTCCAAGGAAACAATGAAGGGAGGCCAAATTTCAAAAATAGCGGGTTTCGAGTTTCCAACGAGCCATTTAGATGTCCTGAAGGGAAAACGAGCCCCAGATTACAATCTGATAAGATACCCACCCAAACACCAGCACGAATATTAAAGCACATCCAACAGTGTATAATTAGACAGATACAAAGCAAAAATATCTGTCAACAGATAAATAACAAAACCAACAATAAATTTAAAATCCCCATTTTACGGGGGAGCATTAAAAAAGATCTGAAAGGGGCATTCATGTTTCTGAATCTCTGCACTATGTCCCGAATGAAAGCATGAGTCATATTATAACAGCCAATGTAAGGTAATTGAAATTATAAAAACATAAGGAATTGAGATGTACGTGGAAACCTCTTGAACTCTTGTTTTTAAATATTTGCTTAGGGATGTACTACAAGCAAGATTTTTTATAAAAAAAAAAAGAAAAAGAAAACAGGTTAGACAGGATTTCTCCCGAGTCGGAGATCCCGCCTTCAACTGCATGTAGCTTGTACATAATGATGCCTTATGTTGCGTGCGTCGCTTACTCATAAATCTGCAGAGTTGTTAAAGGTAGTAGCTGATTAGCTATTGTTCTAGTACCGTTGAATGGAAAGCTAGTAAAAGAGAGAACTCTGCAAGTCCGCATAAAACCGAACAGAGACAATATCATGCCTTTGCGCCTACTACGGGATAGATTCATCTTGAGCTTTTTCTACTTCAACACAACATTTCTACTCCGTTTTTTTTTTTGACAGGTATAAAAATCATCTTCCAAAGTGGTGGTGGCCACAAGAACAAGCCAAAAGAGTGCCAAGGGATGACATCTCAGTTACCGTTAAAGCCATGAACAGGGTCATGGCCAAGAACAGTGCTGCAGGTATGATTAAACCCAAGAATTCCTTTACTGTTCTGAATGATGTGCCTGATGATATCTTGCATAAGGTAATGGTAGATGTGGGTTTGCAATGTGATAATTTGGGGCAACAATTGGATGTTTTTTAGATCAGAAGAGCTAGCTAGAGCTGCAATAGCTGAGGCCAATTTCAAATGTTTTTTTGGAAAAACAGGTAGCCAAACAAGTAGAAGGGGATGACACAATAATTCAGGATTTGGCAATGAATGCCATTTCCAATAAGGATAGGGGTTTATCTAATTCTCCAACCTCAAAGGGAGGTGTTGCAGGAGATGATACCCAGGGCTGTATCGAGTGATCTTAATGTCACTAGTTTTAAATGAGGATTCTGTTTTGAAATGTTAGGGAGTGCAGGAACTGCTCATAGGAGGAAATATATCAAAAACCATATTTTACATGATAATTTGGATGTGGTAGCAATTCAAGAGTCCATTAAACAATCTTTTGATAAAAAGGAGTTAGCGAGAGATGGAGGGGCCTAAGGAATTCCGATTGGATTTGGAGTCCTTCTAGGGGGTCACTCGGGGGGTCTCATTCTTTGGAATCAATACAGATGTATTAGAAATGGAAGACACAAGAGGGGGGTTTATATGCTCAATATTCTAGTTAGAGCCAGATGTTCTGACTTTTCGGTTTTGGATTTGTAACATATATGGACCAGCTAATCATGATATTTTAGAAGAGTTTATTAGGGAGCTTTCTGAGTTTTGTGACAAGGAGCCTTTACCATTCTTATTAGGGGAGATTTTAACCTAATCGGGAGCAATAATGACAGAAATAGAGGGCAGGGGGATCCAAGGCTCATGGATATCTTCAATCAGTTTATTGGGAAGTTTTTATTAAGAGAAATTTTCATGAGTGGGATAAAACTTACTTGGTCAAATAAACAAAAAGTCCCTACAATCATCAAATTAGATAGAATCCTTGCTTCACCTGATTGGGATCTTTACTACAATAAAAAGTTTTGCTTGGACCAAGGCAGAGTGGGCTCGATCATTGTCCAATGGTGATTGATCTAGGGAGCAGGGTGCTTTGTGAGACCAAATTATTTTTCTTTTCGGGAACAATGGTGTCGAAAAAAAAATTTTACTCAATTAGTAATTGACAGGTGGAATTTAGTAGAAATAAGGGGAGTTGAGAATTATTCAATGAATAGATGGCATGATTGTCTACATGATCTCAGACAATATCTTAGGGGATGGAATTTAAAACTAATAGGGGAACAAAAAAAGATTAAAGCGAGAACACGGTAAATAGGATTCAAGAGCTAGATAGTTTGGTGGCGAGAGATTATTAGAAAATAATGAATGGGAGGAAAGAATCAATGTAGAAAAACAGCTTGAGGAGATTTATCTTTTTAGAAGAGATACACTTTGGAAACAAAGAGCTGGTAAAAAATGGGTGCTTCAGGGGATGCTAATACTTATTTCTTCCATCAATTTGCTGATGGGAGAAGGAGGAAAAGTACTATTTTTCTCTAGAAGATAATGGGGAAGAATTTACTGGACAAAAAAAGAATTTCTCAACACATTGTGAGCTTTTATAAGGAATTGTTTGGACATAGTGCTGAGACTAACTTGAGGTTAGGGGAGAATTTTTGGCCTAGTACCTATAGCGTGGGACGAGAAGATCAAAATGAGCTGATCAAACATTTTGGGGAAGAAGAAAAATAAAAAAAAGGTCATCATGAACATGAAACAAAATTCAGCCCCAGGGGCCTAATGGTTTTAGGGGTAATCTTCTTTAAGAGATTTTGGGAGAATATCAAACAGGAGGTTATACCAATGTTTCTTGATTTTTGGGAGGATCAGCTAGACATAAAGAGACTAAACTATGGGGTAATTACCTTGATCCCAAAAGTAAAAGAGGCTAATAGCATTCGACAATTTAGACCAATATACCTTCTAAATGTAGATTTCAAATGGTTCACTAAAGCTTTGAATGACAGATTAGTGCCTATAGCTAGCAAGATTATTGGTCCCAATCAGGCGGGATTTGTTAAAGGCAGAAACATCTTAGAAGGGGTAGTGATCCTTCATGAAGCTATGCATGAGCTAAAAAGAACTAAACAAAGGGGTTTGATTTTGAAGATTGACTTTGAAAAAGCTTATGATAGGGTAAATTGGGCTTTTTTAGAACAAGTCATGATTGGGAGTGGTTTTCCTGAGAAATGGATAAAATGGGTCATGAAGACTGTTAAAGGGGGGCAGGTATGTGTAAATGTTAATGGAGAGAGAACTCCTTACTTTAAAACCTTCAGGGGGTCTCAGACAAGGAGATCCTCTCTCCCCTCTCTTATTTGATTTGGTGGCGATGCTCTGGGGGTCATGTTGGATAGGGCTACTAGTCATGGTCATATACAGGGGATTTTGCAACATTTAATTCCGGGGGGTATATCTCAAATTCAGTATGCCGATGATACAGATAATAATGATAGATGGATCGAGATAATTCAGTGAGGAATTTGAAATTAGTCTTGTATTGTTTTGAATGGTTATCTGGTTTGAAAATAAACTTTCATAAGAGTGAGGTCTATGTGTTTGGGGCATCACAGGGAGGAGAAATATGAGATAGCTAATAAACTAAATTGTGTTTTGGGTGAGTTACCTCTGAAATACTTAGGGGTTCCAAATGGTGATAGACACCTGGACATAAAAAAAGTTTTCAACCTATTACTGACAAAATGATGAAAAGACTTGAACCATGGAAGGGTAAGCATTTAGCATTAGGAGGCAGGGTGATTTTGATCAATACTTGTTTGAGTAGCATTCCCATGTACTGCATGGGTTTCTACAACAAAAAAGGGGGTACATTCCAACATGGATGGGATGAGATCTAATTTCTTATGGCAAGGGGCTGATAGAAATTTCAAATATCACATGGCTAAATTCGAAATGACCTGTAGACCAAGGGATCAAGGGGTTTTAGGCATCATAAATACAAGAATTATGAATGACTGCTTGCTAGTAAAAGTGGATTTGGAAAATACATTCTCAACCTGATGCTCTCTCGGTATAGAATCCTTAAGGCTAAATACATGAAGAATTGTAATTTCTTTGACTCTAAGACTAAGGGGAGCTCAAAGTTTTGGCGGGGCCTACACAAGGTCAAACACCTCTTTAAATGGGGAGCTACCTTCAAAGTGGGAGATGGTCCGACATGTAGATTCCGGCAAGATTGCTGGATCCCGAATGTCCCTTTATGCATTGCATATGAAGATCTTTATAAGGCTGACTAGGGATCCCGATTGCTTAGTCAATGGCGCCATGATGAAGGGGAGTGGGAGGTTGATTTCAAAAGAGCTCTGACTGTGGGGGAATTTGATAGATGGGAAGATCTCAAAGATCTGTTAGAAGAAGTGACCCTAAATGACAATAATGATAGAGTAAGTTGGGAATTAGAAAAATCAAAGACATATACTACTAAGTCCCTCTATAGATTCATCACAAACAGGGGGGATGCGTAGTAGGGTGGCTGGACATATTTGGAAGAGTAAACTACCACTAAAGATCAGATTCTTTCTCTGGCAAATCTTCAATAATAGGCTTCAGGTGGGGCAGGAATTGATTAAAAGAGGATGGAAGGGCTCGGGGGAGTGTTGCCTGGGAGATGGACCTGAATGTGTAGAGCATATCTTGTTCAAATGTCATACAACTAAAGTTGTTTGGGGGGTAATAAAAGATGTTTGGCAGCTCCAAGACTGCCCAAGATCTCTTGCAAAATTAACTTTCAAATGGATATATGGGAGGGGACCTGTTTTAGTCCTGAGTTATGATGTTTCTGTTTGCTTGTTTTTTGCTTGGGCATTGTGGACAAATAGAAACAAAATGGCGATTGAGAAATCATTTCCAAATTCTCCAATTGCCATTGTATTTCGTGCTCTATCATTCATACAGAAATGGGCGATCCTGCTTAAAAGAAGATGACAGAAGCCAAGTGATGCGGTGCAAGGAGGAGATCATGGAGTGGAGCAAGCATTTTTCGCCTTTAAGCCTTTTCTCTTCGGATGTAGTAGAAATTTAACTGTTTCTGTTAAGCTTGTTCCTGTTCTAGCTTTGATTTTAAACCTTCATTGTAAGCTGGTAACCCCAGCAGAGAGGATGATGTATGGTGCACGCTGGCTTTCTAAAAGCCGAGTTAATAAACTCTTTTAAAAAAAAACACAAAAGAAAAATTAAAAAGAAACCTTATACTAGTCTGTCCTCATCAGAAAGGAAAAGCAGGATGGTCTCATATTGTAAAGTTCCCTCACTTTTATCTTTTCAGTTAGTTGAATAGATTCATTGGTGGTGGAGGAAGTGGCTATAGATAGAAAAGCAAAATAAAGATAACTGAAGACAGTCACTTTACTGAGAGGACACAAGTGCTAATATTTATTAGTAGAACCATGCAAAAAACAAGGCTGAATAGATAGGCTCTTTTGTGTTTGATGGCTGTAGTAACAGATGAGTGCTGAACAGATCAGGTGCGTGTAGAACCTCAGCCCTTGCATTGCTTTAATGGACCCACCAAGTACGTTTCAAAAAAGAAAAAAAATACATTGAAGGATGAATTTAGGTAAGATGCAGTTTGGTAGGGAACTTACTATGTCATCTATGTGAGCCAGCTTCATCGTGTGCTCTTCTGATTCACACCACTTCTTCAATTTCGAGTTGCGCACAATATGCAGCTTCCGGAGCTTGGTGAGGACACACGGAGGCAAAGACTCGATGAGAGGGCATCCTCTGATCGTGAGGCTTGTGACAGAGAGGTCTTCCAGCCACTCTGGCAGGGCTGATATGTTGTCACAATAATGCAGTGCCAGCGACTGCAGCGATGAAAGGTGCCGCACGCTCTCTGGCAAAACTGCCAGGTTGGAACTACCCAGGCTCAACTCCTCGAGGGTAGGAAAGTTGCGAAGCAACCGCATACTCCGGCATTTGCTGACGTGCACACGGATTATTTTTGCAGAAGATTGGCTGATGTTGTCTACCTCCCCAACGAAGAGACAACTTGATCGCAATCTTGTATGATGCACACACGAAATGATGGCGGGCATGGCTTCAGCCTTAATATCGGACAAAAATTCATCTCCAGAGTGTCAAGCACGGGGAACATGAACACCGCTGCACCATCCTCACCAGAGTAGGTTGTGTTCCACTCCTCCAACCCTGCCATGAACTGCATGGTGAAGCGTGACAACCGAGGGAATGCTCCTTTGCCACCACACATATCCTTGTCGATTTTTGTGATGCTGGGCAGTTTACTTAGAATCAGCTTTTCTAGATTTGGTAACTGCCCAAATGGTGGCAAGCTGCTACATTTAGGCAGCGACCACAAGCCAATATAAACAAGATTCGGGAGATGATGAGAAATGTCCAGGGACCACTTAGGAAAGTCTGTGCTGCTATAACCATATAGACTCAAGGACTCCAGACCTCTTGGTGGCACTAGTTGTTCCAATACATCCTTGTCCTCAACGAGTCGATTAGAGTCCAAAGCCCAATCCAATGTTAATTTTGAAAGATTCCTCTTGTCGGATAACTTAGTTCCATGTGCTTCTTCCGAAAACCTAACATTTTCGAGAGAACATATTCTTAACTCTGCAGCATTTACATCCTCCAGCTGATGGAGATTGCTACGACCACTGCCACCATCAGCACGAACCTTAAAGAGTGGTAATGTTAGTGAATAGTGCAACCGAGAGTTGGCCTGGTCTATCACTTCATCTGAGCAATCTGCGAGACCCAGTTTTCGCAACCTTTTGAGGTTCCCAATACTTTCTGGTAGACAAAAGAGCTCAGAATTCGATGATAGGTCCAGATGCTCCAGACTGGTAAGGGAACCGATAAAATCAATATGCCTATCACCTTTTGCTTTGCCAAAGAGGCGTGTCATCGAGTATTTTATGCTCAAAAACTTGAGATTGGTGAGGTTTGCCAAAGCATCTGATAGATCTCCATGGCCAGACATGCAATCCCTGTCAGAACAATAATGGTTTAAATATGACATGTTTAAATGCTGTAGTGAGGTGAGGCCACGCAAAGCTCCTGGCAACCCTTTCTCAATGCCGCAGCATCGCAGATCCAGATGTAACAAGCTCCGGAGCTTCTCAAATGATTCTGGTAGTTCTCTAATTTTCCAACAATATGATATGTCCAAATACTGTAGATCAATGAGGTTGCCTATATCTTCTGGTAGCCAACCAAGATTGCGACAATATGATAAGTTCAAACATTGGAGGTTTGTGAGACAGCACAAAGATTCAGGTATTACTTTCACACTGGAGCATTCTGATAAGTTAAGATTCTGCAAATTTGTGAGATTACCAAGTGAGTCTGGCAGTTCTCTTAACCCAGAACATCCTGACATGTCAAGATGCGCCATACTTTTAGATCACCAAATGATTCTGGCAGTTTTGATATACCAGAACATCCTGACAAACCCAGATATGTCAGATAACCAAGTTTGCCAATTAATTCAGGTAGCGCAGAAATCTGAGAAGATCCATGCAAGTTTAAGTACTGCAGTTTTGTAAGTTCAGTGATACACTCTAGGAGCGTTTCATTTTGCATTCTTGGAGCAATAAGACACCTCAGCTGCTTCAATTGGCCAATAGAGACTGGCAACAGTAAGCCAGAGCAGTCACTGAAATCCAAAATACGCAAGCATTTTGCAAAAAGAAAATGAAGCACCAGGGATATCCAATTTGCTGCTATTGGAAAATTGAAGTGCCCTAACTCTCTTGGGCAAAATATTGGACAATTTTATTTGTCCGTCATAATTTTGGAGTGATGCATACCGACAGTATTTCTGCTCACTTGTATTGCTCTTCTTTGCAGCACCAGTTACTATTAGTTCATCACCGATGACTGATCTCGCCAGGTCATGCACTAGGTCGTGCATGGTGTACGGTACCACACGCTCTGTAGAAATCTGTGAAATAATATCACGTGTTGTTAGAGTTTTAATTAATGTAGATTTTCAGAAAATCAAGGCTAATCTTCATCATGTACCATTACCGATGCACAATACGGCCGGACCATATCCTAAAAGCAAGGGCTATATCATGATTATTACTAGTTGTTTTATCATTGTGGTGGGCTGACTATAGAGTATTGCTAGCCAGTAGTAGTGCAATTACTCAATTAGAACAGATTAGTTGGTATTTAAGGGGATTATTGCTTGATAGAGGCAGTATGAAATATTGAAATAAACAGGATTTGTTGGACGAATCAATCAGAGGGAATCCATTCATGTGTGCATGTTTGACTTCAAATATGCACCCAACACGCCACGTCATCATAAATAACTTCACTTTAGCTCAGCCGTATCCAAATTACGTTAGCAACAACCGTGTGGCGCTAGGACCCCAAGGAGGTACAAGTACACGACGTGGATTAAATACAACAGGACAACGACACACATAGAGGTGTTTCGAGCTTGTCTTGAGGTGTAGTCGCAACCAATTTTCTGTTTTTTTTCTGTTTTCCTACACACTATCCGGCCAGCTACTAAATAGGTCAAAGAGATGGGGTTGCACAACTACTAAATAAGCCTGTTGTCAAAAGAAAAAAAAACTACTAAGGCCAGTCTCAATGGTGAGTTTAGTTTTAGTTTGTTTCCAAAGACTGTCATGTCATATAAGATGAAATGAAACTTGGATGAAATCCCTCTCTCAATGGAGAGTTTCATCTTGTGGTTTCATAGGCATTTAATTTCATGACTCAGAGATAGTTGGTATTCGTGCCAAGAGAGTTCCACCAAGATGAAACTTTTCCCTTATCTTTCATGCAAAAGTGGACTTTTGCTGATGTGGCGCCCTATTTAATGTCCCAATACTTTATGGTCACATGGTTTCAAATTTAGTACTACCCGCCCCTGCGATAGTATTTTCAGATAGATTAGTGGTGGAAAAAAAAAAAAAAAGCTGGATGCCCCCTATCTATTACGGGTAGCGGCCATTAGGGCGTCCTTAGTGGTTGTACAAATTGCTAGCGAGAAGAAGCATCTACCAAACAGTAATGATAAACTCAAAGCGCTAGCGAGGTGCTAAGCGCATACTCCCTCCGTCCCAAAATGTTAGTCGTTTTTCGGTTTTTAGTGCCACAATTTTGACTCGATTTATACAAAATACGTGCAACGTTTGTATCTTCAAATAATTTTGTTAAAAAATAGATTCAAAGATCTTTCTAATGATACTAATTATGTATGATAAATATTAATATTGTTTAATATATAATTTGTCAAAGTTGTTTTTTCTCGGAAAGCCAAGCGACAAACATTTTGGGACGGAAGGAGTAGCTTGCACGCTCTTTAAAAAAATCAGTTACTTACATGCGGTACTCCCTCCTACCCAAAATACTAGACGTTCTGGGCTGTTGGCCCGTTTCCACAAAACTTGACGTCCTGGCGTCGCGCTAGTGAAACTTGACGCGATTGCCCATGGAGCAGACCTGCGTCCCACCGTCCCGCTCGATCGTGCTTCTGTTGATTGCACTTCCCCCTCTCATCTCCCTCCCTTGTAACTCGACCGCCCGTGCACATTCATAGTGCGCGCTCCGCTCTTCTTCACAGCACGTGTGTGCCTCCACTTCGCCCGGTTAGCGCTCGCCGCCGCCGTAGATAACCGCCGCCGCCACCATGGATTGCAGATCAGAGAAGTCGCCTTTTGTAACTTGCTCGCCCGCCGCCAATTGCGATTCCGTCGATCCCACAGCACGCGCGCTCCACTTAGAGCTCGCCCTCGCCGCAGCCGCCGCAGATAGCTGGGTTTCGCGCGCGCCATGTCGATCGCGGGCTCGTCCACTTTCACTCTGCCTCCATCCCATATTGCTGCTACCGCAAGCACCGCTCATGTGCGGTGTCCCTTCGTGAAGGGGAAGGACCGGCTGCCAACCGCACATGAGTGGTGCTATAAGAAGAGAGGGTTCTCAATGAAAAAAGGTACTAGAGAGAAAGAAGAACCGAAAAAGAAATAATTGATTAAAAAATAGTTCAGGGTTCCTAATGCAAAGTGCCTAAATATCAAGCCACCAGCGCAGCGTCGAGGATCGAACATGGATCACCTAGAGTTACCTCGCAGCACTTGCCACATGAGCTAGGAAACTTCCGCAATCATGTCCGTCAAGAATTTTGGGTATGGAGGGAGTACTAGTTTTGACTTTTTATTTTTTATTAGTTGTTCCCAGACTCTAGCTCTGTTAGTGATTAGCAACGGTAACTGTGGACGCCCTTAGAGCAATCCTACCCCAAAAACTACGATAAAGTTTCACTGCAATGTCATATAGACATCATACATAGAAACTACTAGTAGATCCCAGTTGCTAGTTTCGTAAAAATAAATTCTCATCCAAGTGTCAATCTAATTTTGGTCATCTACCGATCAAAATAAATACTGAATTTTGGTTATCTACGGTGCTTGCAACAGGGATGCGGACGGCAGTACCAGAGGGGCCGCCGGCCGTGGGGAAGGTTGGTGTTCTCTCCTAGGCGCTCGGTCTTCAGCTTCGATTTGGGTCTTCTCGGTGGTTGAGACTTCAAATGGAGCGGCGGCGGCGGAATTAGCAACGGGCTGGGACTCCCCGTGGTGCGGTAGATCAGCTTTCAGGGGATGCGGATCTGGGGTTGCTTGGGTTGGGCAGTGGCTGGGTGGGTAGATCGGGGAGAGGGGGCGCCCAGGGACGGGGACGACGGGTCGGGAGCCATCTCAACTATACCTTTTGATTTATCAAACAATATTTGGTACATCTTATTTAGAATATTTTATTGAGCATCTGAAAACTAATTATTAATGCAGATATAAGCTTGATTCTGTCATGTTTTATTATGAACTGGATCAAATAGTCAAATGGCGTAGAAATTGTTCCTATTCTTTATTACAAACAAATTTTTATCAGTAACATGGCCTATGCTATACATGCTCGTATGAACTGCATCTATGTACAATACACAAAAAAACTACTAGTTTGTTAACTGATAACCTGAGGAGAGAAGTGGGGTATATAGTAATTTACCGAGGGCAACTTAGAATGTTGAAGGAAGGACATTTCCAAAAGCTGCTTTGTGTATTCCTTGCCTTCGGATGGATTAATGAAATCAAGGGAAACCCATTGGTGAATCAAATCATCTTCAATGATAATCTGCCCTTTTCGGAAGATGGCACAATAGGAAAAGCATAGTCTCAGGATTGGCATCATCCGTTCGTAACTTAACTTCAATGAGGGAAGCACTTTGATATGTCGTGGATTATCAACACCAGGAGATTCATTCCAGATATTGCTGCTGTTCAATTCTGACCACCCATGCAAATTTTTGGTTTTTAAAATGCATCCAATTGCTTGAGCTGCTAATGCCACACCTCCACACTTCTTTGCAATATTCAATCCTATCTGCTCCAACTGTTCTTTGTTAGATTTATATTCAAATTGACTAGATCTCTTAATTATATCCCAGCAAAAGTCATCCTTCAAAGGCTGTAGCTTGTATGGTTCCGTGGTGCAAATTTTGTTTGCTATATATTCACTGCGTGTGGTGACTATGACATCTACCATGCTGCCCTTCTTGGCCAGATGATGCATCATACTTTTCGATTTCGCCAACTCTAAGTCATCTTCCTCCCATATATCATCTAAAACAATCAGAATCTTCTTGCCAGGAATCAGATTATCCAGGCATCGGTTTATCAACTGCAATGTTTCCGTATTCTGCTGACCTCCTTCTGTTCGTACTTGTGAAATTATCGACCTTCCAATTTTCTTCAAATCAAACTCTTGAGACACAAAAACCCATATCCGATGATCATATTGTTTGAATTCAGTATCATTGTAAACAAGTCCTGCCAAGGTGGTCTTGCCCATGCCTCCGAGGCCATAGATTGGAACAATTGTTGTGTCACCCCTAGTTTCACCTGCAGATAGCAACATTATGATAGCAAGCTTTTCTCCATCCCTCCCCACGATTTGAGCTTCATTCACATCGTCTGACGTTGTTTCACGTGGATCATAATGCTGCTGGTCAATAATAGCGCTGGTGATATGGGAGAGGTTGAAACTCTGAAGTTCCACATTGATTTTCTTCAGTGTTTCTCTCATGTTCTTCATCTTATTAGCCAGGACCATTTTCTTGTGTGTAACCGAGAGACAAGCAAACACTCCTGGCATCTGCAGGAGAATTTGACAAATCACAGTGTAAGGAAAAGGCAGCACAAACTGAGCTGTACTATGGCCATTTGAAATTATAGATAAGATTGGAACTTTAGCTAGTTTCGATTGGATGTATCCTGGTAAGATCGTTAATTAACGACTGCTATCGATATGCTGCCTGAGACAGGGCATGCTCTTCCCTCTGCGTATCGAAGCAAGGAGGAAAAAAATTTAACAAAGTCATACCATGGGATATACTACTCCCTAAAGACCAACGCATGCTTTACTAGGAACTTCAGCTACCTTCTCTAGTCTAAACTGAGGGCATTTCTATGTTTCGCAGCTCTGTTTGCTACCGTTAGTGTCAAATGTGGACCGAATGGCGTGGAGCGCCAAAAAAAAAAAAAAAAAACAGTGCCAGAAGAGTGCGCTCAAACTTTTAAAGTTTTTAGTGACATATACATCACGACTATCTTTTATAACGACACACATGTAAAACCCTAAGAATTTACTACCGTGTTCTACTACGTGTATACGCACCTTTGCAGTGGCTTTGCTATCAGAGTCTTGGTAGTTATCCATCATGTCGGAGATCTCCAAGGCGGCGAGCTTGAGCCGCTTCAACCACAGCTGCACCGTCTTCTCCCTAATCGACAGCTTCTCGGCGTCCTCCAGCACAGCTTGCACGGATTCCATCGTCTCCTTCATGTACTCCAGATCGCTGCTGAAGTTCCACAGCAAATTGGCCTGGTCGGCGATGGCAGAGTTGAGCTTATCGCTCGCAACCTTCACGACAGCGGACGTGAGTAATCCCGCTACGACTTCCGCCATGGCTGCAGAGCTCTGGATCTCTCTCTCTCTCTCCCTCCACTATTTGCCCTGGTCTGGTCGCTGTGTAATAGCATTTAAGTACTAGTACCAAATCACTAATGCTGGTACTGGTAGCTCATCGCCACGAGAGCAGTGGCTGAGCCAAGTTGGTAGGTCTTAGGCACTCTTTGGCTGGGGATTCGAGACTAAATTACCAAATAAGAGGACTATGGTCTAAATTTTAGTCTCATTTAGTTCATAGTTCAATAGACTATTGGGAGGTGCTAATTGAGACTATTTAGTCTTTATTTAGTCTCTAGTCCCTTGAACCAAACACCCCCTTAGTCTTAAGTCGCATCAACGAGACAATATTATTTGACTGGTCTCATGGGCAAAGTCTCAACCGGATTTCACGTCCTAGTTTCTAACACACTCAAATTTTGAAAACAATGTAGAAGAGACTCTCTTTTCCTATTAAATTTTTACCATCTATCTTCATCAATACAGTGCTCTGTTAGCATATTTAATGCTCATAAAACTTTATAAATCCTTATTAAGACTGACCTTAGGCCAGTCTCAATGGAGTTTCATGAGGAGTTGTCATACACATTTAATAGGGTGTCACCTCAACAGATGTGGACTTTTTGCATGAAACGAGCACGAGAGGGAGGAGATTGGTTCATCCCCATGAAGCGTATTGTTTCGGTCTTTGGAAATCGCGTGAAATGTGCACTGAGAGAGCTCCCCGTTTCATCCCGTCCGATCAACGCCCGCCACGCGCGACGACTTCCCTACCGGCCGCGCCCACCGTGGGTGCGAGCTCCAGGGGTCATCGCTGCCGCGTCAAGATTGGGGGCTGAGGAGTCGCAAAGCGGCGCCAGTGCTCCACCGACGACACTGTACGAGTTGTGTGCTCCACAGACGACGCGATGCGAGTAAGGAAGAAACAGTGAGACCCCAAATAATCTATCAAACTGTGGAATGAAACTATGCAACGATAGGTACGAGCAACACATCAATCGCAATAATTTTGCCAACTGGTTGCACAGGCAGGATATCGACCACCAATCCACCATGATCAATGTAGGACATTTAGTGTTACCGGTAGCACATCAATCGCCATAATTTTGCCCACTGTTGCACAGACATGACATCAATCACCAACCAACCATAATAAAACAGACAGTGTAATTATGCTCGTCTTGCTTGTCGTTACTCGTTTTCCTGTCTTTCTGTGGGATGGGAGGAATATTATTGTGTGTTTCTGCTCTGCTTTTCTGGCATTGTTTGAGCCTAGACTCCAGACTCTAGTGTATAAGTTGTAGTTTTTGAGCGTGTGTTTAGTTAGTGAAATATTTTGGGTTGGGCTACTGTAGTACTTTTCGTTTGTAATTGTTAATTATTGTCCAATCATAGACTAGCTAGGCTCAAAAGACTCGTCTCGCACTTTACAGCTAAACTATGCAATTAGTTTTTTTTTATTTATCTACGTTTAATGTTCCATATATGCGTCAAGAAATCCGATGTGACAGCTGTATCACTTTTTGGGCTCAACTTTTGGGGTTGCACGACTAAACATGGCCTGAACTCTACTCAATACGCACACCGAAGCTGACCTTATAGACAATGGCACGTCGTAGTCTTGACGCCACCCGAAAGTCCAGCACACGAGAGAAACAAGAAAATTAATGGGGATAAACCCCAGTAGAAAATAAGGAAACAAAAAGCCTGTAGGCATAAGACAGGTAAACGGATGGTAATTTTGCAGCTGAACATCAGAAAGCTTTTTTATTCATGCCTCAATAAAACGTACTGGCACCTGAACAGAACAGTTGAGGGTAAATAATGAACAGAAAGCTTGTATCACTGACTCAAGCTAGTAACGAATTCTAACCAGCGGTTCAAGAAGGTCGACAATATCAATGCTCCTTCAGCTTGATATCCGTTTTCCGCAATCTCTCCATCACGGACTGGACTTTTGTCTGACATCTTCCATCTTTGCGCGGCCTCGTCCAGTCCATCTGGTGTAGTGGTTGGCCACCCTTCCATTGATGCTTCTTGCGTCAACCTTGCCATGTCAAACTCTATTTGGTTCTTCAACAATGATATCTATCTTCTTACTGCAGAGTGGCACCGGTGGTCGCTGTCCAAAGAACGGTTTTTCTGGCATGACCTGGAAGCCAATGGCAGCATGCTAAGAATATATATATTCGTATTTCAGAAAGAACGTTCTATACCGCATACTGCGATGCCTTCACTATGAGATGCAAAGCATTCTAATAGAATGCCATATCAGTTCCATGTACCTTTTCAAAACCGGAGTGAACAATTGGCAAAATTATTGGCAACCGTTTCCCCGGCAACGGCGCCAGAAATGGTTGTTGGTATTTAATAAGCCTACAGAAATATTTATAATTTGTATAATCCGCAAGCGAACGGATATCGGTGAGGACTTCACCCGGGAGAGGGTTTTAATATCGAATCCACAAAAAACGGGTGAGGGAGACTTCGACCTAATCTTAACCCATAGTAGCACAAGACTTAAGAAGGTTGAGATAGCGAGAGAGGACTACTAAGATATCTAGTTCTTATCTTGGTAAGCTATGTTGATATTATCCTTATGGGGACGTACTCAAAGGAAAACAGGGACGAAACGTGCAATCCTCCAGCAACAGGGTCCTACTTGGCCTATCCAACGGGAGGTGGAATCTAAAGGAATCAATGGTACTGTCACTACCACGAACTACCACACTCCGGAAGGTAGGGTGCATCTAATGATATACCCGAGTCCAAACACCATGCTTGCATCACAAATATTACTCTAATCTAGGCGCCAGATTAAAGTACTCAAAAGAGACTCGCAGACCAATAAAAACAATATAAACAATGTTGCTTACTAAAAGAAGAAGTAGATTACCAGAGTAACTCCAAGTGTAGGTTAACTTCCACCGAGGTACAAGTTGTGGAGGTAGCACCGACAGGCCGGCACCTCCTCCGGTCCCTTCCCTCTCTCTATCTCTCTTGTTCTAAAGACTAGATCTATCTAGATCCAATCCCCTCTTGCATGCTAGCTCTTCTAGATCTATTTCTGTCTAGACCTAGGGGGAGACTCAGGGTCTCAGCCTATTGATAATGAATAATAATGAATTAGGGTTTCACCTTGGGGTCAGGGGTATGCTTATATAGCCCTTGGCAATGAACGATAGCCCTTGGATCAAACCGACCTTGAGCAATGGCGTAGATACAACCTCAATGTCGGTTACAAACCGACCTACGATGCGGGCCTGGTTTGGACTCAGGACTCTGGCGGTCGCCATGGATGGGCCTGGCGATCGCCAGTCCATCATGGAGTTTGGGCTTCAACTTTTGTGGGTGCGTAGATCTCGTCGATAGCTTTCCAATGACTGGTTGAAAGGATGTGCTACTATGGTTTGAAGATGAATTCGCTCAAGTGTGCTTTTGGAGTTTTAGCTAGGAAGTTTCTCGGGTTTATTATCCATGACAAAGGCATAGAGGTTGATCCTAAGAGGATACGTAAGATCAAGGCAGTTCAAAGCGCCCCAATGCAAGAAGGACTTGCAAAAGTTCTTAGGAAAAGTGAACTACTTGAGAAGATTTATTGCCAACTTGTCCGGGAAGATTATTCCTTTCACCCCATACTTAAGTTGAAGAATGAAGCTGAATTTGCCTGGGGGCAAGCCAGCGGTTTGCATTTGATAAAATAAAGGAATATTTGTCTTCACTACCCGTTCTTCGCGCGCACGAAGGGAGTGCCTTTCCGATTGTATATCGCCGAAGATAAGGTGATTGGGGTTGTTCTTACTGAAGAAGATGAAGGAAAAGGAGTATGTTGTTGCCTATCTTGGTCGTCGTCTTCTTGATCCCGAGACAAGGTATGCCCATATTGAGAAATTATGTGTATCACTATATTTTGCTTGTTCCAAGATGAGACACTATCTTTTGTCAAGCACATGTGTGGTAGCATGCCGGGCCGATGTTATTAAACATATGTTGCATTGGCCAATCCTTTACGAAAGGGTGGGCAAATGGGCATACTCTTTGATTGAATATGATTTGACTTTTGAGCCATTGAAGATTTTAAAGGGTCAAGTTCTTGCTGATTTTCTGGTTGAGCATAGCACAAATCTTGATTATGAGGTGGATTATGTCACTTCTCCCCATGGCGTTATATTTTGATGGATCGGTTTGCAAAGACGGTGCCGGAGTTGGAATTGTTCTTGTTAATTCTTGCGGTACTGAATTTCCTATGTCAAGCCGGTTGGACTTTCCATGTACTAACAATCAAACCGAATATGAAACTCTCTTGTTCGGATTGATCATGTTAGAAGCTATGGGGGTTGAACATGTTGAAGCATTTGGTGATTCATTGCTTGTGGTGCAACAAGTTTCCAAAATGTGAATGTCAATGTTTGGATGGATCACTTCGTGCTCGCCCGATGTTTGCCTTGATTTAATTGGTAAATTTGCTGAATTCATGATTCGACATATTCCAAGAGAAGAGAATCATAAGACCAATTTCTATGCTCAATGTGCTTCCTAAGTATATCAAGGAAGAAGATCATTTGCATGTGAAATATGTGCAAAGAGCAAACTTGCTTGCTCAAAAGGCATCCGGCTTTGAGGTAAAAGATAAATATTTTCATTTACAACATTTGTCGATGCATGAAAGTTTGCTTGTTTCAGATCTTAGTAAAAATTCGGTTCAACCAAGTTTAATTGGACAAACCGATGTTACTAACAATTTGGGACAGCAAAGCGTAATTCTTTTGAATCGGTCTAATCTGTCTTAGACAATGGTAGTATCGATTTGGAAGATTGGAGAACTCCTCTCTTGTCTTTTTTGAAAGATCCTAGTGCTAAAGTTGACAAGAGTGTTCTACGCTTGCTTTCAAGTATACATTGCATAATGGTGAGCTATATCGGAGGACCGCCAAGATTTGTTGCTAAAGTGCTTGGGGACCGATCAAGCAAGAGTGGCAATGGGATAACTTCATGAAGGCATTTGTGGTACGCATCAATCGACTCAAGATGAAGTGGTTGTTGGGATGGGCTGGTTTCTATTGGCCTACTATGATGGCCGATTGTTTTCGCTACTACAAAGGTTGTGAAGAGTGTCAACGTTTTGGGAATATTCAGCTAGTGTCGGCTGCTATGCTTCATCCAATTATCAAACCGTGGCCTTTCCGTGGTTGGGGGTTAGACTTCATCGGTCAGATTCATCCTCCATCTTCGAAGGGGCATAAGTTCGTCTTGGTTGCTACCGAATACTTCACTAAATGGTCGAAGCGGTGCCATTGAAGAACATGACACACAAGGAGGTAATTGAGTTCATCACCGAGCATATTATTCATAGATTCGCATTCCCCAAACATTAACTATGGATCAAGGAACGTCATTTATGGCAAAGGAGGTAAAGAATTTTGCCGAATCATACAAAATTAAATGCTCAATTCATCTTCATATTATGCTCAAGCCAATGGTCAAGCGGAATCCACTAACAAGACTTTGATCAAGCTTATCAAGAAAAAGATAGATGAACATCCAAGAAGGTGGCATGAAGTCTTGTCAGAAGCTTTTTGGGATCATCGAATATCGAGGCATGGTGCAACTAAAATTACTCCTTATGAGTTGGTGTATGGTCAAGAGTCGGTGTTACCCATTGACGTAAATTTGGATGCATATAGATTTGCTAAGCAAAATGATCTATCTCCTACTATGTATCATGATTAGACGATGGACAACATCGATGAGGTAACCGACAAGAGGATACAAGCTCTAAAGGAAATAGAAAGGGATAAAGCCTTGTGTTGCAAGAGCCTAAAATAAGAAAGTTAAGAGTAAGTTGTTCGAATCGGTGACTTAGTTTGGCAAACTATATTACCGATAGGAACAAAGAGCAATCGGTTTGGTAAGTGGTCACCCAATTGGAAGGGTCCTTTCAAGGTGGTCAAAGTGATATCCGGGAACTCCTATGTGCTTGAGTCAATGAGTGGAGAACGCAAAAGCAAAGGCGATTAACGGGAGGTATTTGAAAAAAAATATTTCCTAGTGTTTGTCAAGAGACCTAGTGCTCTCCAGACAATGGCCGATGCATGCATCGCCCTTAGAACAAAAATGGTCGATACATAGTATCGCTCTTAGTTGCCGCACAACCGATATGATGGGTATTCGCGTTGTTTGGTTTTCTTTGGCCCTGTTTGGATCACTCTAGCTCGGCTAGAGATAGAGATAGAGCTAGTTTCAAACTCTAGCCTAAACTAACTCTATCCCTTGAGGTGTTTGGATCCAAGGGCTAGTTTGACAATAAATGTAACTTTTTAATCATTTGACTCATTTAAACCATCTCTCTATCTGGATTTAGTGTGGCAGGCTCTTGACACAAATAAATTATTTAACTCTAGGCATTGGGTTGTAATTTTCATCGGCATCACATGCATCTCGGCGATGCGACGTTTCGCCCGGCGGGTGTCGGCATTGGGATTTGGAGATGGGAGTGGATCCCGTGCAAAAAAAAAAAAAAAAATTTTGTCCCAATGCAAACTAGCCCAAATAATCATCCCTTAGTGGGGATAGTTTTTTGGGGTGGGCTAGTTGCAAAAAACTAGCTCTAGCCCTCCTGTTTGGCTACTTTTAGGCTAGTTGAGGCCAAACTAGCCCAAACTAGCTCTAGCCCTTGGATCCAAACAGGGCCTTTGTCTTGTTTTTCGTGGTTCGTGCACCTCTCGCCCGAAAAACACGGGGGCATATGTTGACACCCAAATTAGTCCTATGCTAAGTTTGGAATGAGCAAAGTATAAGGGAATGAATGACCATTGTTTCATGCATGGACAATGCCATTTTATGTGAACAAAACGTGTCAAAGGTGTCCTAAAAATAGTAAAGGAGCATGCACTTGAAGAAATCCGGCGAAGGAGAGGTCTTCACAACTTCCAAAGATGCGCGTCGGACTCTCCGGCATTGCATGGAGCCGCTGCCGGGCGCGAGCACCGGCGCCGGTGTCTCCGGACCGCGTCGGTGCGGCGCTGGCGCGTCCGGCCGCGATGCATGCATGCCGCCGTCCCCCGCCCTCGCCCAAAATAGCTCGTGGACCACATCCGCAGACGACGCTGGCGCGTCCGGCGCCCCTATTTCGAAGGCCCGGGCGCTTGCCAGTTCGCGATCTGGGCCGAGATTTTCCTAATTTCGAACCGACTTTATTTCGGGTTGGTTTTTGGAGAGTCCTGATGTTTGGAAACGTTTTGGACAATTTTCTAAAAGGATAAGACCACCCTCCTCTATATAATGAGAGGTTCGTGGACGATTTGATCTCATCTACATTCAATCGACAAACACATCTACTACCGTCTTGCTTGTAGGTCAACTTCTCCTCTACCCTGTTGTTCGGCGGCGTTCTCCGCGAATTTTGTCGACGCTCTAGGCGGCCTTGCTAGTCCTAGGGCACCCCTCGCGTGCGTCCTCCGGACGGGTTCCCGGAGGTGCATTCGGAGGTTCTTCCAGCTATCACCGAGCTCTACATCGGCCCTAACGGTCTCTTGACCGTTCGTGGTTGATCACGCCGCGGTGCTTTGCTCACGCTTTCAAGGTTGATCGCAACCTTCGTGGGCGTCCAAGACCCTCCCGGTGTGTTTGGCGTGGAACCCTAGTTTCGCGTCAACATAATGCACAAACCAGAACTAAGAAATCAAATTCGTCCTTCCTAGTTCCTATTGCTCTGCTTACTCCTTCCCCAAGTTTAGTCTCCCATTCGATCCCAAATTCTTACGTTAACAAATTGACAACCACGAGCACTGATAGATAACACATGTACAATATGACAACACAGTGGCACCACGCTTGAGTTGGGAATATGATTGTTTGTCATTAACAAAACATAAGGGACAAATCCTACGCCCCAGGGAGCCTAGCCACGTCGCCCCTAAAATTTTGAGTGGTCTGATTTTTTTTTGAAAAATCCTTCTATTTCTCCAAAATCGTATCGCGGACCACGAAAGCCCTCTCAGAACATTTAATTAGTTTCACTTTTTTACATTTTACCCCACGTCTTACTCAACATCCTACATATGAAGAAGACAAAATTCAGAGTTTGTGCAAACTTTGCGTTACCTGCCTGCCTTTCACTTTTGTGAAAACACCCCGCCTCCCTAACCAAATATATACTCAACATCCTACATCCGAAGAAGACAAAATTTGGAGTTGTAGCTTCCAACACTGAATTTTTATACATTTGGTGATTTGGTGTGTATGCCTTAACCCTTTATATCATTTGCCTATAATTGTTCCATTAGTTTAATGCGAACATACATCATGTAAGGATAGCCTGCCTTTTTATTTTGTAGAAAAAATGGCAAGGGAAAATCAGAGACATATGTAAAGGCTCTCAGACAATACAAAGCAACAATTGAATTTGGCATGTTTTGGGAGCGTAAATTCTTAGAAAATATGCTAAGTAAGAAAAGAGCCAACTTCATCTTAATACATCTTTTGAAGGAGTGAATGTCAATTGTGTGTGTTTATCGATAGCATTGAAAACTTTCTCTCGTTCAGAAGTAAATTGCTCGGCCTTTCCTTATGCAATATAAAAGATGTTTATAGTTGTCAACCACAAGACCATATTAGTACTCCACCATTTGTAATTCATATCATCAAGTACATTTGGCTTCAAAGCAATATCAAAACTAGTAACTAAAAAGGGTCTCCTAGTTTGGTTAGGAATCAAGTTCCATGAGAACTATAAATACAAGGGAACATGTAATGGATCTCTCTCTCTCTCTCTCTCTCTCTCCCCTCACACGTCTGCCCCTCTCCCCTGCCCTAGCAGCACCCGTTGCCCTTGCCCTGCTGCACGCCACCGCCCATGCTGCCCTAGCCGCCCCCAGCTTCCCTAGCTGCCACTACAGGTGAGCCCCTGTCGAACGATCCGACAGTAGGTTAGCGTAAAATTAAACCGCCCGTTTTATTTACTAAACACCATGCATAGTGTCTTTGATTGGATTTTCAAGGCTATTCACCCACCCTCTAGCCATTAGATCCTTTCAGACCCGATATAGATGGAATCAAAGTTGTTCAACAATATGCTAATTAGTGTGTACCATGGTAAAATAGCGCAACAACTAACTTTTCGACAGCTGCAATGATAGACAACGTTTTTGTAAAAGAAACATGAAAAACACCAGTAATTGATGCAAAAACCTCAAAAATATGAAACTTGATGAACACAAATATGTTTCAAAATTTTCACAAATCTAGGTAACATTACCAAATACCAATATGACATTAAAACATGGTTCATGAAAGTTTAATTACCCAAAATACCTAGTAGCAAATGATAGCTAATTAAATTATCCAAAATACCAATTAGTACCAAAGCTTGGCTTGTTGGAATAGCGCCGCTATTTAAAATGCTAAGATATGCAACTTAGCGGCGCTATAACGCGCAAAGGGGTTATATATTGGCATAGCGACACAAATAGAAACAAGTTATTGTCAAGTCTGTCCCGCCGCCCGGTTTTTCCATGGTGTGTCCTTAATATGTATATCCAAAATATCATCGAGATACCTATGACATAAGTGCAACTGAACTTGATCTATACTAAGGGATTTGTCAAAAAAAAAAAAAAAAAATGATACGGTTTACAGCTACATGAGAGAAAACTTTTTTTCAACATTAAACACTGAACATAAATATATAATATATCTTTATATATAATATATCTTTATATAAGTGTCCGGTACCTTTCAAGTTTCAACTAATTTAGAGAATGTGAACGTAATAAGTGTGCTATTTTACTTATACTTTAGTGACTGGACTAACCCAAAAGATGCATATAGGGATGATCGGCGAAGAAGATCCTACGTAAACGTCACACATCCTAATAGCGTCATCTCTTATTGCAGATGACAAGCACTTCTGGCACAAGTCAAACAGCCTGCAGTGTGAAAGTCACGTGCGGCTGTTGCGCGCCCAAAACACGTCCTGTTACAACGAACCTGCCTGAGAAATGAGAATCCATGGGCGCATGTCCACTGCAGCTGCCGCAAACCTGGACGCCAAGCCAAGTGGATGACGGAAAGGATGACGCATCACAACGGAAAACGGCACGGGGACAATCTACACAGTCAGAAACAACCGGCCTGGACCGACCACTCCGACACGTATAAATATACAGCGACACCCCTGCCAGGATAGACGCAGAAGCAAAGCGAGAAACAGAGATAGCTAGCAAGTGACTTCCAGTGTTGCAAACATCTGCAGCAACCGAGAGCAACCAGCTGGCGGGCAAGATGGTGCAGCAAGCTGGGATGGAGGTGATCCCGCTGATGACGCCTTACAAGATGGGCCAGTTCCAACTCTCCCACCGGGTGGTCCTCGCGCCGCTGACGAGGTGCCGCTCCTACGGCAACGTGCCGCAGGCGCACGCCGCCGTGTACTACTCGCAGCGCGCCAGCAAGGGCGGCCTGCTCATCGCGGAGGCCACGGGTGTGTCGGCCACAGCGCAGGGGTTCCCGGAGGCTCCTGGCATCTGGACGCAGGAGCAGGTCGAGGCGTGGAAGCCCATCGTCGACGCTGTCCATCGTAAGGGTGGGATCTTCTTCTGTCAGATTTGGCATGTCGGCAGGGCCTCCAACAACGGTATGTTTCTATTTAGCACGTACATCTTTGTACATCTTTGTCAGCTGTGATTATGCTACTGTTTCATCAGGAGGTGGTTGCTGATTTTCCTTGACCCAATTCGCAGAGCTTCAGCCCGACGGGCAGGCGCCTATCTCGTGCACGGACAAGCAGATTTCGCCGGACGCCAAGTCCGGGATGGTGTATTCCAAGCCGCGCCGGTTGACGACCGAGGAAATCCCTGGTATCATCGATGATTTTAGGCGGGCCGCGCGGAACGCAATTGAAGCCGGATTCGATGGTGTTGAGATCCACGGTGCGCACGGATATCTCCTCGAGCAATTCATGAAGGACAGTTCTAATGACCGCACCGACGAGTACGGCGGCAGTCTGGAGAACCGGTGCCGCTTTGCCGTGGAGGTCATCGACGCCATTGTCCGCGAGGTGGGCGCGCACCGCGTGGGCATCAGGCTGTCGCCCTTCGTTGAATTCATGGATTGCGTGGATTCTGACCCGGTGGCGCTTGGCCACTACATGATTCAGCAGCTCAACAAGCATCAGAGCTTCCTCTACTGCCACATGGTGGAACCTAGAATGGCTACTCCTGTGTACGACCGCAGAGAAATTGCTCACAGTCTCTTACCATTCCGTAAGGCATTTACCGGCACATTTATCGCAGCAGGTGGGTACGATCGCGAGGAAGGCAACAAGGTAGTGGCAGAAGGCTATGCTGACCTTGTCGCGTATGGAAGACTCTTCTTGGCTAACCCGGACCTGCCTAAGAGGTTCGAGCTGAATGCACCACTGAACAAGTACAACCGTTCCACCTTCTACACGCAAGATCCCGTTGTTGGCTACACGGATTACCCTTTCCTCGAAGACGGTGACAATAACGATGAGTCAAGTACTCATGCTTAATCTTGCAGACAGTCGATCTGATCACAAATAATAATGTGGATGGTTCATCAACTATGAGTTCGCCATTATTTCCACCAATTGACATTGTGGCAGAGTCATTATGTCATGTTGTTGCTTTCTATACTAGTGTGAGGTGAAATAAATGTACTTGCTGAAATTACTAGAAAATGTATATACTGTTTTCTAGATCATCTGATTTGGAGACTTACCCAAGGAGCATTTGTCACCTATACCTTTTCGTAATTGCCTTCTTTGAGAGACTACATTTTTTTTACGAATATGCACGAGTGTGCGTATCTTTGTATTAGAAAAACAGTGTTGTATATACAAGAATGCCGATACCGGCAAAATCAGAAAAAAATAAATGGCTACATAATGAAAATTAATCCTTTTCGTCCATCGGCGCGCGCACGCCTCACAAAGGTGCAGACGGTGTCGCATTGTGCCTGCGCGTGGGCCAGTACCACTCTGGTTCCCCAACCTTTGACGGCCGTGAACAATTCTCGAAGGCCTCAACATCGGTTTGAGTCAGATCATCACCAAGGAGCGTGTCAAACAAGCATCTTTGGGAGACTACAATGGAATTGTCATGTAGTATTTCACGGTGCCGTGTGAGCTTACCACGTGAGCTCATTGATTTTTGTGAGCTTACCCATAATTCTTTACTCATCTTCTTCAATTATAGTCTAAATCCTTGTGCAGCAATTCATAGAATCCTCGTTGAGTCAATACATTTAGTCAAAACTAGATTTTGTGAGGCTCTGATTGGATTATAGGATTTTTCTTTTAATTCCTTTGTAGAGGAAAGGCTTTTTTTGGTTGAACATTTCGAAGGAATGAGAGAATCCACCGCCACCTTTTGGTTTTAGTTTCTTCATGAAGTCTAAGAGTTTCAAGATTACAAGAGTCTTTGCCTTAGCCATTCACAACAAACACTAGCATATGTTAAGTTTTGTCAAACTTCTCATGACATTGCTCATGTGATTATTTCAAGCCATACAAAGAATCACTTCTTTTCCTGCAAGTGTCTTTGCCTTTGCCTTAGCCTTCTCTTCAACATCAAGAGGACCATTAAGGTTAGCAATGCTAAACATTTGTATCTTGTGCTTTAGAGTACTGGGAAACTCCCTCCAAGATTGTGATAACTTCATAAGGATTTACCACCAGTAAGAAGCTTGTCAGGCAACACACACTGGGAATGCTTGAGTTCTTTTGCTAGTTCTTGTATCTCATGTTCCTATTCCACTACAGAATGATCATCGGTCATCTTGTAGTCGTATAACACTCAATAGTCACTCCTAGCATTAGGAACACCAAATTTTGTGTCAAGCTTCCCACATTTCTTTGCTAGATGATAACATGTCCACAATGTTTTCCCCTAAAACACTTGTTACGACATCTCGAAACAAGTTATCGATAGCCTTGAAAACTTGCTCTTGTTTAGAAGTAAACTGCTCGACCTTCCTTATGCAATAACAAAGATGTTCATAGTTGTCAACCACAACACCATATTAGTAATCCACCTTTTGTAGTTCATATAATCAAGTAAATTTGGCTTCAAAGCAATATCAAAACTAGAAACCAAAAAGGGCCTATTATAGGGTTTTGGATTGTTAGATATTTATGAAAATTTGGGCATAACTAAATCTAGAAAAATAGGAAAAAGTTTATGCGCAATATATATGTTGACGCGTGATCTACTTGTCGACACATCATATTGATCATATAAATAACAAAAAAAGATCAATTGGGGTTGTAACAATATAGAGAAAATTATTTTCTTGGCCCTATTAAAAGTTGCTCTTTATTTTTTTTTTTTTTTTTTTTTTTGAATTTTCTTATTTGGCCTACTTTCAAGTTTTTTCTTATTTTCTTGGCCCGTCCGTCAGTTTTGGGCCTTAACAAGTGTTAAGTGGTACGTGAATTTTTTTTATCTTCAGGCCTATTGAAAGATATCTTTCAATATCAACAACCTTCTGTAATGTTTGTTCAACACCAATATTTTATGAAAAATAATACACAATAATATGTCCAAATGTACACTTGAATTATTGTAAGTTGTTGGTCCCACTAGCATCCAAGAAGTTGTCGGTCCCATTGTCACTTTCTCTCTATGATGGACATAAGCGCAGCAGACTGGCTATTGGGGGAAGATGAAGATAAGGTGCACCCTATGTGAATTAAAAATACAAATGAAGAAGAGATTAGCTTATTGTATACTTTGTCTATTAGATCTCATTGTTGCTTACGTAGCTTGGCTTAAAGCCAAGTTTATTGGGCTTGCTCTAATTTTTATGAGTTGGCTATAAGCCAAGGACTTGGCTCTATTATTAGTCTTGCTCTAACAAGGGGCTGGCGCATGAGCCTTATCTTTAAGTATTAAGCTAGCAAATAGTGACAAGATATAATCTAGTTTTGACTTGCTATGTTAGGTCAACGAGGATTCAATGAGTTACTACATAAGGATTATTCAAACAATTATAATCTGCAGAAGAAGATTAAATAAATTGTGGATAAATAAACTCACAAACAAGTATAAGCTCACACGTTATAATGAAACGTTGCATAAGAATTCAATCCATTGAAATATACACGAGAAGGGATTTTCGAAAAGGTACAAGTGGCCAAAATTCTCCTTGGGCGAGTCAACAAATCCGATGATCTAGAAAATAATAGGTGGTTTATTTATTTGGTAATAATTTCAGCAAGTATACAGAATAAAACAACATGATGTAGTGACCGGCGACTGCCACAATGTCAATAAAGAATAATGGTGGACATAATGATAAACTCATAGTTGATGAACCATGCACACTATTAATTGTGATCAGATCGATCATCTGCATGATTAAGCTTGATTACTTGACTCATCATTATGTCTTCAAGGAAAGGGTAATCTGTGTAGCCAACAACAGGATCTTGAGTGTAGAAGGTAGAGCGATCGTACTTGTTCAGCGGACCATTTAGTTCAAACCTCTTAGGCAGGTCCGGATTAGCCAAGAAGAGTCTTCCATATGCAACAAGGTCAGTATAGCCTTCTGCTACTACCTTGTTTCCTTCCTCTCGATCGTACCCGCCGGCAGCAATAACCGTGCCGTTAAACACCTTTCGGAACGGCAGGAGCCCATGAGGGATCTGCCAGCGGCCGTCAACGATAGTCATTCGAGGTTCCATCATGTGGCAGTAGAGGAAGCCCTCGTGCTTGTTAAGCTGCTGCATCATGTAGTGGCCAAGAGCCACCGGATCAGAATCGACACAGTCCATGGAGTCAGCGAAGGGTGATAGCCTGAAGCCCACGCGGTGCGCTCCCACCTCCTCGACAACAGCGGATGACCTCCACCGAGAAGCGGCACCGGTTCTCCAGGCTGCCGCCGTACTCGTCCGTGCGGTCATTGGAGCTGTCCTTCATAAACTGGTCGAGGAGGTATCCATGCGCGCCGTGGATCTCAACACCATCGAAACCGGCTTCAATTGCGTTCCGTGCGGCTCGCCTGAAATCATCGACGATCCCGGGGATCTCCTCGGTCTGCAACCGGCGTGGCTTCGAGTACACCATTCCGGACTCAGCGTCCGGAGAAATCTGCTTGTCCGTGCTCGAGATAGGCGCCTGCCCATCGGGCTGAAACTCTGCCAATTGGGTCGCAAAATCAGTAACCAACTAGACAACCAGCTCCTGATCAAGCACCCAGCTGAGAGCTGAGAAAGATACGTTCGTACTGGATGGGAACATACCGTTGGTGGAGACTCTGCCGACATGCCAAATCTGGCAGAAGAAGATGCCACCCTTACGGTGGACGGCGTCGACGATGGGCTTCCACGCCTCGACCTGCTCTTGCGTCCAGATGCCAGGAGTGTCCGGGTACCCCTGCGCGGTGGGCGACACAACCGTGGCCTCCGAGATGAGCAGGCCGCCCTCGGTGGCGCGCTGCGAGTAGTACACGGCGGCGTGCGGCTGTGGCACGTTGCCGTAGGAGCGGCACCTCGTCAGCGGCGGGAGTACCACCCGGTGGGAGAGCTGGAACTGGCCCATCTTCCACGGCGTCATCAGCGGGATCACATCCTTCGCAGCTTGCTGCACCATCTTGCCTGGCTGGTCGCTCTCTCGGTCGCCGGCGTGCTGCTCTGCTGCACTGAAGATGAAATGCAACAATGCAGTCACTTGCAAGCCCTCTGCTCTAGGTTTCTTGCTTGCTGCTGCGCTTGCTCTGTTTCTGGATTCGCTTCGCTTCTGTTCTGCTTCTTCTGCGTCTCCTGGCAGGGGGGTGTCGCTGTATATTTATACGTGTCAGAGTTGGCGCTCCAGACGTGCTGATGATTAGGTCATAATATAGTTTGTTCCCGTTGCGTCGTCACCCTTTCCGTCATCCAGTTTTTTGAGAATTTTTCCGTCATCCAGTTGGCGTGACCCTTTCCGATAGCGGCAACAGCAGCCGGCCAATGATTTTCTTATTTCTCACGCAGGTTCCTTGTAACCCGGTTGTGTTTCGGTTGCAGTTACACAATAACCGCACGTGAAGTGCACGCCGGCCCGTGATTTCCTTTTTTTTTTTTTTTTTTTTTTTTTTTTGAAAGAAATGATTTCCTATTTCTCAGGTAGCTTCCCGTGAAGTGCACATGTCATCAATGCAAGTAGTGTTAGATTAATTGGGCTTAGCCCATTAGTTAACTAGCAATTAATCAAGGAAACTTCAAAGGCCCACACATTTATGGTAAGTGGAGTGGGATTAGTACCACATGGTACCCTCACCGAGAGAGTGCTTAACTTAAATAGTGGATTAGTTGGTGCTCTCTCGTGAGGAGTGAGGGGAACATGGGGAAGCCACGCGCAGCGCCGTGCCGTGCCGCGGCGCGCGCCCCCGCGCCGCCGCCGCCCGGCGTCGCGCGCCGTGGCCTTGGCCGGGCGTTGTGGCACACTGGAACGTCCCAACGGGCTTCATGGCCCGAACAAGCGGTCGCAAAGGGCATAAGGGTAAACATACCCAGCGCGGTGCGCGCCCCAGCCGAGGGTTAAAGGGTAGCGCATATGTGCGATTGTGCGCCCCCAGCCCGAGGGGCAAGAGGGGGTAAATGCACCTGTGCGGTGTTTGCCCTAGCGACACTATAAATAAGACGCCCTCATCTGTCATCCCCATCCAGCGACGCCACCCTCTCTCGTCCACTTTGTTCTTGAGCTTGAGCTGAATCTCTGCATCTCCGACCTGAGCTCCACTGCGCGCCGCGGGGGACTCGGCGAGCGAGCCTCGGGAACTCCGTCCGTCAAGCCTACCCTGCGGGTAGGCGGGCGATCAAGTTTTTGGGGGCGCTCCGAAGCGCGGCTCGCTCCTTCCCCGTGACCGATGGCTCCCACGGCGAGAAGCGCCACCGGCGCCAACGCCGCTGCAACACGGATCGGTGATGTGCAAGCCGCTGGTGCCGGCGACCTCACCCATGGGTATAATCCGTTCACTTTGCTTATGCTTTTGCTTCTTGTTGGAGTACTAGGCTTTGCATATAATGCTAGTTCGCAGTAGCATGTTAAGTTTCTCTATGCCTATGATATTCTGTTAGCATACATGATGTCGTTTTTATGGGTTAATATATCTCGTAATATGCCTAAATGTTCAACAATCCAAAAACTTGATAGGTTCATTACGAGTGCTACCTTTGTTTGCGTCATTAAAACCACCTGCTTTGAATGATGATGGTTCAAACTATAAGATCCGGCGTGTCCGATCCAAGTTGTGGTTTACCGCAATGAGATGTGAGCATGTGATCGGGAAAGCGCAGCGATCCTCCTCTTTTCTGGCGAGGAAGAAAGGAGTTTCGGTGAGGCGTATAACCTGTTACGAGGTGCTCTCATCGGCATTATACCCGAGAGTATGATGCAAGTGTATATGGATCTCCCCACGGGCAAGGACATGTGGGATACACTTGAGGCCAAGTTCGGGGTTCCCGATGCCGGCGAGAGTCGTACATCATGGAGCGTTCTATGACTTCAAAATGGTCAATGACCGTTACGTGGTCCAACAGGCTCATGAGATACAAATGCTTTGGTAAAGGAACTAAAGAACATGGAGTGTGTGCTTCCCGACAAGTTTGTGGCCGGCGGTATCATTGCCAAGCTGCCACCTACTTGGTCGGACTTTGCCACTACTGAGGGCACGGGAGGCGGGCGTTCGGTGTGAACGACCTGATTTCCATCCTCACCGTCGAGGAGAATGCAAGGGCTAAAGAGATCCGTAGCAATAAGGTGTATGAGGAGGGAGGCTCTAGCGGCAACATGGTGCGAGAAGAGGAACCCTCGAGAATCATCGGAGGAAGAAGAATCCTCAGAACAATCAGAGGAACAAGAATGCTGTCAAGCCAAAGGCTGCAAACTTCAAGGTGCTGGAGAAGACTTTCTATCCATATAGCCAAATCGGCTCAGGACCTTCTCAACATAGTGAGATTGTGATAAAGTAATCCCACTCTTTCCACACCTTTTGCTCTTCACCTTTTACTACAAACCCATCGGGCCGATCCATGTAAATCTCCTCATCCAACTCTCCATTAAGAAAAGTTGTCTTCACATCCATTTGATGAATGATCAGATCATATGAGGCACCCAAGGAGAGTAGTGTTCGAATAGTGGTCATTCTAGCAACAGGTGAATCAGTATCAAAGAAACCCTCCTTTTGAGTATAACCCTTAGCCACAAGCCAAGCCTTGTACTTGTCAATAGCACCATCGCCCTAAGCTTCTTCTTGAATATCCACTTACATCCAATTGGTTTACAACCACGATCGACCTTAGATGTTTAATCTTTTACGTCTAGTTAATTTTCAACTTCAGCCTTAAAGATTTTAAAGTAGTCTAATGCTAATGCCTCATCTTTAGTTTTTCAGCAAGTAAATATAGCAAAATCTAGAAGCATCATGAATCAACGTCATCAAATATCTCTTTGCACACACCATTCATCTCACATAGATCGAATGTGTATGAGTTCTAGAGGTGCCAAGAGTCTCTCCTCCACGCCTTGTGAGGCTTTGGAGGTTGCTTAGACTACACACAATTATGACACTTAGAACCTTTGGTAATGGTGAAATCTAGAATTAACTGCAAGACATGTGGGTTCTACATATGATTGTGCCTACCTTTGAGATTTATCAGAATTTCTTCATATGATTGCAGTGCCTGTTGCAAACTGATAACAAGACATGTGGGTTCTACACGGCACACCACTTGATGGCTGCGATGAAACAAGTTCATTTGGATCATCACGAGATAACTCTAAGTGTAGCTCTATCTTGTGCCTACCTTTGTTTGGCAATCTTCTACATACGATCTCTGCACCAAAAGCGGGCTAACGGATCAGGCCACGTCGCCCGCTACTCACTAGCCGTTGGATCGAGCCATCATACGATCTGGTCCGTCCAATGCGGATTGGTTCGGGTCTCGTACCCGCTTCATCGCCGTCCCCGAGCCATTCACGGGCGATCATTTCACCGCCCCCTCGGCCTTCACCCTCGACTCCTCCACTTCCCTCATCCCGGCGCGAGTGGGGTCCCAGCGGCTCGGCGACCCCGCGCGCGGGCGGGGTGCGGCGCGGCAGCCTCGGCGACCTCGGCCTTGGCGTGGTGTGGTGTGGCTGCTCCGGCCACCCCGGAGCGGGCTAGGGGCACGCAAGCACGGCAGCCGCGACCACCCCGGCGGCGTAGGGCTCGTGGGCGCCCAGCCCCGCGGCGGGCCTCCCTTCCACGGCGACCCTGGCATGGCGTCCCTAGGCGGCGCTACAGACTACCAACGGCGCAAGCGGCGGGTCGAGCAGATGCAAGGCAGGCTAGCAGCGCGGCGCTACGAGTTCTCTAGAAGGTGAACAGTACATGCTAATAAGAACTATACATTGTACTAATGCGTGCAGAGATTTGAAAAACTCCTAGGAAAGTAATTATAGATCCAAGTAATGTAAAATTAATTTTGTTAGATTCATAACTTAATCCTCTACCTGTGGAAAATATGTTTGCATAATATGCTACTCTAGCTAAAATTTCTTTATTTATTATAATGAGCATAAATTGATAAATGCAAAATAAATTCCCCAAGGTTCTACAAATAGCAACACAATTTTATTGGATCTGTTGTGATGTGTCCTTACCTGGAGAAATGTATATACACAACAATCTTTGCATTATAATTTTTTTATGCTTTTGTTGCCTTATGTTGCAAAAAAAAAAAAAAATTGTGTAAATATTAGCTTTGCATTGTGTCATGTTAAATAGTTTGACAATAGCGCACAAACTTGAAGAGATACGTGTGATGCTAAACAACCAAACCTTGTGTTAGTGGATCTGAATCGAAGATCTTGCTTCACAGTTGGGGCAATGTCCGCTACTTTTGAAGTCAGTATCTTCGAAGTTAAAAACAACAACGTTTGAGTAGATCAAGATCAACCCATTCATGTTTTGTAATTTTCCATATTGCTATAGCTTTGATTTGATTAGGACAAAGACGGATCTCATGATGGACGCATCCTGATCCAACTGCTTTTATAAAATGCAAACAAGTTTTAGTGCTTAGCTTTTTATCCTTTCTAACCAAGCTTCGTCAGGTAGATGGGGTCTGTTTAGCAAAACCAGCAACATAAGCATGGTACAGTACAACCATTTCCAGAGCTACCATTTCTTGAAAAAAGTTTGTGTTCGAAAACAAAGTTTGGTTCACTTTTTCAAGAGACTACATATACTATTATTTTCCAACAAAAAATTCATGGAATTAACTTGTCAATCAGCTGTGTAATTCAAAAGAAATTCTAGCTAAATGCAAATTCCAAAGCATCAATCTCATATGACCATTTGAATTGGCTTTTAGCGAATGGATCGTGCAATTGGAAATAGTCACCAATTATAACTACTTTCGTCATTATATGTTGCTCACTTTGTCTTATCTTTTATTCACTTACAAATGCACTCGGGGACATTTGGTTTGCAATTGCTATTGAAGTTGTTGTCCCCACCTATGGAAATATCATCAACAAGCATTTCAATGTCTACTTTAGCTGCATGGAGATCTTACAAGTTACAATGCACCCTCTACCGTGTGTTGCATCCTATTAATTCAATGAAGCTAGAGTACCATGCTTCCTTACACTATTTCTCTTCAAAAATGTGATTCTCATGAACCTCAAGATATTTAATTAGGAGCTTCCTATGTATAGTATCCCACTTTGAAATTTTCATTTATAAAAAAGGCATAATTACCGATCATGAATCAACATCAATAATGACTTTTTTAAGTTAGCCCAACTTTTACAAGAATAGATGGGTACTTAAGATAAACAACAAGATCTGATATTCATTGTTAGCAATTCCTATGAATTCGAGGATTGCCAAAGACACTATAAATATATCAATAAATTTGTGTTAGAGCTGGAATTATCAATGCATAGTTGTATTTGTTTATGTAAAACAAAAAGATTGAACCCTAGATTTGAACTGTAGTTACCTGATTTTGTTGTGATCAATTGAATGCATAGTATTCACCATCATATGCATTGATGATACAAGTCAAATGCACTTTTTAAAATATCTTATCCTCACATGGATACCTCACTGATATATGATTTCCAGTTCTAAGCTTTAGTATCCGACTAATCATCAATTTTTTTTTTTAATAAATGTAGCTTTGTACTTTGCTACCTGTTGAGCTATAGAGCTTTTTCTAATAACTGAAACTAATACAGGGTAACACATACAGATTATTACCTAAAAATAATAGTTTCTCAAGTAATAATCCTAGAACTACCAATTTTACTTGTTGCTACCTTTTAAATTTGAAAGTGTTGCAAGGTGCCCTATGAGTAAAATCAACTTAAAGGTTTCTTCCACCTATTGGTACTGAGGTATCTTTCCATATTAAATAGATTAATGTAACTTATGCATAAAGTTGTCGTTACTTGGTGTGTTTTCATAGTAAGTGTACAAAGTGGATGTTGAACATTTGAATTCTTGCGGGTTGCATTGATTTCTACTAAAGATTGTCATGATGACCAGGAAACAATATCATTTCGAAAATGTGCAATTTATGGTAGGGTAATCGGGGATGATAAATTAGAAGGCGAGCATTTCGTTTAAATAAACCGTGAGTTTTGATTCTGTTTCTCTTCTTTGCATGACGATCGGGTGGATACATGCATGTGAACGTATTATTGTTTCCCTTTGCCGCATGACGATCAAAGCTAGATACATGCATGTGAACGTGTTATTTGTGTTGTGAACAATCGTGGCGTGCCCCAAGAACCGGGTACATCCGTGTGAAGAATTTGAGATACACCTGAATTTGCAATGTTGTTTGCGTCGCCATTTGTTTGTGATCGGACATGTGCATCTGTATTATTTGTGTTTGCCGGTGTCTACCATTTTCAATTTACGTTGTGTAGCCGAAACGGTGCATTATCTATGTACGTACCCACGGTGGCCGATGCGTGCTGTAGGTTTTGTACTAAATGTCCGTCGCGTAACCGAAGAAACGCGTTTGAAACACCGAACAAGCGCCCGAAAATACGAAACGTTTACGGTCATCGAAAACAAAACGGTCGTCTATAAAAGTGACTAAATCCTACGACGAGCCTACAAAAGAACGTCTGTAAAAGCCGGAAGGAACGCAGACGAGCTTACTAAAATGCGTCTCGTAGCGGCGTGCGTTACTTCCCGACACGTGTTCGCGAACAACCGTCTCGTAACATGGAACACATTGCGGACGATCGTTTTAAACATGCGATCAGTAGTTACAGTACGAGTTACGATCGAATCGACCTACGTGCGCGTGCCTCGAGTGCATTAAGTTTCACGTGACGGTAGTACAAAACAAGCGCGTCTGTGGAACTGGAGTGTAGTTACTGATCTAGCAATCTAATCTGCGTCAGTAGCCTGCGGGTGACACGCATTACACGTGTACCACAGCGCCTGTAGAAATGCGAAGATATCACAGTATGCTCCTTTCCACACGGGTCTGTATTTGAATAACGGTTTACAGACCCTTATAGTGATCGGGTGTCTGTGAATGGATAACAGTTAGAGGCGCGCGATGCAGACAAGCGTCTGTCGTGTGCGTTAGCGGCACAGACGCCTTCTTGTGCACGCGTCTGCACATTCGAAACTATTACAGTCGCATACTGGCTTCGTGCGTCACTACTTTTGGACGCGGTACAGTCGATTACTGATGCCGCGGGTCTGTGAGGTTTCCAGAGGTACAGTCGCATCTTAGACAATAATGTCTGTAGATACTGTAGACCACAGTCGAGCAAAACCCTGGGACACAGACGTTCCACGGCGCGTGTGTAACAAGGGCTCACTACAGACGGGAAGTTTGAGACGCACTAAATCTCGTCTGTATTAAAGCCTGTTGCAGACGCTCGCTACGGACAGAGTGTAAAAAAGTCGGACATTTAGAGACCCTAATGGGGGCGACAAGCGCGCGACGTAGAAGCCCTCAACGCGCGATCGTAGAAGCTTTTTTTACATAGTGTCTTTGGAGTGGGCACTGGCATACCAGCGTTGCGGAACATCTGGTTCCGGACTTCGACCATCTGGGGGTCGTTGCTCGTGGGAGCCTCTTTGATGGACCGGGTGATCATTTGTTGCAAGGCCTCATCATGGCCTTCCTGTCTCAAACCCTCCTTGTACCTCTGCCTCGTGTGATACGAGGCAGCATCTGACTGCCACGAGCCCACCGTCGCCCAACTCTTCTTGGAACTCATGCCACGGACGCGGTCGCGATGCTCGGGGTTTCCCAAGGCCAACGTCAGCGCATCGTGTCCCCGACGAATCTCGAGGCTCTCGCTGTTCTTAGCCGCAGTGGCCTCTATGACCTTCTTCTTGACCTGCTTCATCTGGGTTTGGGCCTCTCGGCTTCTTGGGCTTGTGGCCGTAGAAAGTCCCGGGTCCTTTCATCACATCCCTCGTGGGGATCCGGCTCCCGGCTTCATGTCTTCTCCTTTCTTCGGCCCGCCACGCCGGCTTGTGTCCGGCGTTCCCAATATTGCCCATGTGGTGGGGCGGTCGGTTCCGTTTGGCTAGCTCTGTGAACTTCTCGCTCTTCGCCTTTGCTTCGGGCGTGTTTAGCCTTTTGCAGAACTCTTCCCAAACTTCTTCTGAGATCATGGTGTATTTGGTGAAGGGTAGGCGTCCTTTCTTCAGAAAGTCTACGTTGAGCCTGTACTTCCAGTTCCGGAAGCTTCTTCCTGCGAGGAAGTAAACATGTTGCTCTACCTTTTCCATACCGGGCGCCTTGCGTATATTGGAACCGTTTACGCATCTCGCCCCACACCCGAGAACTTGTCGGTGTCGGGGGGCGGCTTTCCGATCTTCCCAAAGAATGGAGACCTTATCTTTCACGAAACACGAGATGTGAGAGCTGTACTTTCGCGACAACTTTAGTGGGCAGCACGGCTCGCCCTGCGGCCCCAACTCTTGAATGACATGGGCGTCATCGGTCTTCTTATGCCTCCCATGGTCTCCCCTTCTCCGCTTCGGCTTGTCTCCCTTTCCTTTGCCCGAAGAGGTGGCCGTGGGCGTAGGGGGGTTGTTGCCCCGAGGTGCCTGTGAAGGGAGCGGGGGATTGTTCATCCTGTAATTCATGAACCCGACGCCGCTTGCCGTGCTTCGTCCCCTTGGGTTGAAATTAGGATCATCTTCCTCCTCTCAGACGTTTCCTTCTACCCTTACATGGGCTATACGACGCCCGCTTGGGAACTGGGAAGTAGAGCTGGCTGGAGCTAGGCGACTCCCCATACAAGACGTTGAGGCTGGTCTTGTTCATTCGCCATTTCAAGCTACAAATATATAGTGCATTAGTAGTAGTATATAGGAGGAGTAGACAAGCTCAATTCAAAATTGTAGAAAGAGAGAAATAAAAAAATTTGGCTCAGATATAGCCCCCTTGAGATCACATCGCTTCTAAACTGTTTGCTTTGTACAAGTCGTCCTAGTTTAGCGACTTCCAAGTAGGGGACATTCAATCATCATAGCCGCTGCCTCGGCCCCAATAAGTTCATGTCATTGCATATATGCCCTTTGCCTCGGCACTAATGGGTTCACATCATTGCATATATGTTCAAAACAACAGCCCCATGCCAAGCTTAAAAAATAGTAGTAGAGTAATTAAGTACATTCAGTTCATGACAGAAGGCAAATTAAGTTTCACACGCAAAACTTTGAATACAAAGATGATAGAACTAATCAAGTTTAAGCATTACAGGGGCAATATTGACATATGGGAATGAGAATGGTGACCAACAAAGCATTAGGGAGCCAAGCCAACAAAGACTAGTAGTTTTGCATTAGGGAGCCAAAGCCAAGCCAACAGCCAACAGCCAACAAAGACTAGACCAACAGCCAGATATATATAGAATGAGGAATCAAAGTCATGAGAAAAAAAAGACATATATATACAGTGGCATAAGCTAAGTCCAGGAATTCAAAAATATGATCTGTAGTTCAGAACTAGCACTAGATAGCCAATATCCAATTTACAGAGGATTGATATATAGGAATTCAAAGGCATGTCCAAAGTGAGCCAAGGCATGTCTCCAACAGCCAGCAGCCAATAGCCAACATATAGAAGGCATGTCCAAATTACAGGAAATTGAGGAATGTCCAAATTAATTTGAAATGACATGTACAAAACAGCCAACAGCACTATCATCTCATTTTTAAATTGGAATATATGTCATGACAAAACAAAGTCCAAAATCAGAGCACTAGCTACTAGCCATGACTGAAAAAAGAGTTCAAATTGGAATTCAAAAATAGAGATGGGAACTAGCAAACAGGTACAGAGATAACAAATCATAGGATTAAGCAAAAATAGAGCCAACAGTTTAAATTGGAATACAAAAATAGAGGCAAAAACAGAGGATTGGGTCAATCATATATGCTCGGTTTGTCCAAATTCTATAGCATCACAGGCAGTGCCACATAAGCTCAACTAATTTGTTTTAATTTGCATCACAGGCAGTGGCAACATACACTAATTTCGAATCATATTAGGCCAAATTAATCGGGATCATAGTGGGTGGCATCACGGGCACAAGCATGCTCAAAAATCACAGAGACAATAGTCACCCGGGGTAAAAAATCAGCTAGCTAGATGCAATAGAGGAGAGTGGAAGAAGATGGGGGAGCGACACGGCGGAGAGGCCGCCCAATAGTCACCGGGGAGTGGAAGATTTGGCCGGAGCTAGGGTTCCAACCACAGCGGCGTCGACGGACTCGGGGCTCCACGGCGGGTGCGGGGAGCAGACCGGCTCGAGCACGACGACGCCCAGCGCGCGAAAGCACGACGGTGGCGGTGACGGCGGCGGTGACGACGGCGGGGGTGACGGTGGCGAGGAGGCGGTAGCGGTGACGGCGGTGGCGGCGCCGCGCCGCTGTGGCCCCCGGTGCGATTGTCTTTGCGGTGGCGCGGCGGCGTTCTAGTGCACGGGCGGGCGGGCGGGGCGGGGTGAGGGCGTGGTCGACGCGCGGCGGAGGAGGAAGACGGGCGGCGGCGGCGAAAAATCCGGCAGCCCCGGGGGCGTTTTGAAAACGCCGAAGGACTTAGGTTTCCTGAGTTGGGCCGTGCGTTTTATAGGTGCGCTATTTTGCGTGGCGGGCGCATTAGGATGCCCGCCACGCAAAAACATTAACCGTGGCGGGCGCATTAGGGAGCCCGCCACGCAAAACATTCACCGTGGCGCAAACGATTTTTCACAAAATTTAAGAAAAATTATTTTAAATTACAACAATTTATTTTTAAATGGGATAAAATTCAGAAAAATTATTATAAATTGAGAAAAAAATTCTTCAAATGGTTTTAAATACGTTTGTATTCAAAGTTTTTTGAAACTAGGTCATTTAGTAGTGGATTTGACCAAGGTTTGACGCCTCGAAATTTGAAATTTGAATTCTTTACACATTCGGACAACATTTCAAGCCCTAGGCGTCGTCGATTTGAAAAGTCATGAATAACACTTTTGTTAAGCTCTCCAAGATCTACATTTGGTATTAGGGTCAACTTTTACGTTTTCGAACTTTTCACGCATCGAAATTTGAAATTTGAATTTTTGCACATTCGGACGAGTTTTTCGAAGGCCCGGGCGGCCAAGATTCAAAAAGTCATGAATACGGAAAGTTCATAACTCATCAAGATCTACATTTCATATATAGGTCATTTTTGCAAACGAGAAAGTGTTACTGAACGTGTAGTTCAAAAATCAATAGTCTCCCCCGTAGTTCCCGAAAACAATGTCTAAGATATATGATTTTAGGACTACTTGTTTTCCTGTCACTTTCTTATATGCAAAAATGTCCTATACACCAAGTGTACATCTTGATGAGTACTTTCAAGTTTGTATTCAAAGTATTTCGAAACTAGGTCGTTTAGTGGTCCGTTTGACCAAGGTTTGATCGAGTCAAACTTTTGACTTTTTCAAGCTCTACTTTTTTCGAAGCCCTAGACGTCCTCGATTCGAAAAGTCATGAATACCTCTTTTGTTAAGCTCTCCAAGATCTACATTTGGTATTAGGGTCAACTTTTCAGGTTTTTCGAACTTTTTACGCCTCGAAATTTGAATTTTGAATTTTTTACTCATTCGGACGACATTTGAAGCCCCGGCGGCCAAGATTCAAAAAGTCATGAATACGAAAAGTTCATAACTCATCAAGATATACATTTCATATATAGGTCATTTTTGCATACGAGAAAGTGTTACGAACGTGTAGTTCAAAAAATCACTAGTCTCCCCGTAGTTCCTGAAACTCGTGTGAGATATATGATTTTAGGACTACTTTGTTTCCTGTCACTTTCTTATATGCAAAATGTCCTATACACCAAGTGTACATCTTGATGAGTACTTTCAAGTTTGTATTCAAAGTTTTTTTTGAAACTAGGTCGTTTAGTGGTCCGTTTGACCAAGCTTTGACTAGGACAAATTTTTGAATTTTTAAAGCTCTAGTTTTTCGAAGCCCTAGACGTCCTCGATTCGAAAATTCATGAATACCACTTTTGTTAAGCTCTCCAAGATCTACATTTGGTATTAGGGTCAACTTTTTTTCGGGTTTCGAACTTTTTACGCCTCGAAATTTGAAATTTGAATTTTTTACACATTCGGACGAGTTTTCAAAGCCCCAGACGGCCAAGATTCAAAATGTCATGAATACGAAAAATTCATAACTCATCAAGATCTATATTTCATATATAGGTCATTTTTGCAAACGAGAAAGTGTTACGAACGTGTAGTTCAAAAATCACTAGTCTCACACGTAGTTTTCACGAAACTCTGTGTGAGATATTTGTTTTTGGACTATTGTTTACATCGAGAATAATTGCAATTACATATCATTTTGGTGCTTTGGTGCATTGGTGGTCTTCTTCTCGCCATCGGGCGGGTCCATGGCATCATTTTAGTCTTGTCGAGATTGATTCTATCCTCAACGGCCTTTATCTTTTCCGGAAAATCGTAAAGAGGTGGAACTCATCATAGTTGTTGTATGTTTCGGGACTGGACCCCATCGGCTCCCACGATCCGGCGCTTTCTGCCACAACAATATGCCTATTTATGTTCTCCGCGTTCATATATAGTAGGCTACTTGTGCGGCATCGGATGCAAGTACCCACCGATCATCTTTGTACCGGACACTTTGAAGGTTCACGGTGGTTAGCCCAAAATCGTCCACTAGAACTGCGCGGTGCTTGACCACGGGCAACGAAAAACGGTTACCTGTGAGGTTACCACCATAGTCAAGTTCCCATATTTCTTCGACTTGTGCGAAGCATGTCATCTTCTCCCTTGTCACGATGTTGATGCCCTCATATCGAACACCGTTGTTCTGTGATGCACACTTCTTGTCCTTCTCTTTTGTGTGGAACCTTTGCCCGTTGACATCATATCCTTGCCACGTGGTGACCTGCATGGACGGGCACGACACAAGCTTCTTCACTTGTCTCGCATCATCTCCCGGGGGAATGTTACGCTTTTGGAGCCACCGGAGGAAACTGTTCTTGTGTTCCTTCTACGCCCAATCCTTCGAACAGTTCTTGCGCTTCCTACTTGCACGGCGGGAGCTCTTTGAGGTGCTTTTGAGCGTATGTGTCCATGATCACCAATTGATGAAGGATCTTGTAGTGAGCTTCTATCACTTTTTCTCTAGGTATGTCGGTGCGTGCTTTTCGGCCCGCACCCCATCCCCCGAGGTTCTTCCTTCATGTTGATGCACTGGAAGCCCAATAGCCCTACCATCTTTTATGTACTTCATACACCGTTCACGGCCTCCCGGCTTGTGTATGCCTCGATCATAGAGCCCTCTCGGGTAAGCGCGATTATGATTGAATCGATTGAGGGTAGACATTAGTCGCTCAGTGGTCCACATCGCCTGTAGGTACACGGGTCCCAGCTGTTCTATCTGATCAACCATGTGCATCATCGGGTGTGGCATAATGTCAAAGAACTACGGTGGGAAACACATCTCTATCGGCACATTGTTTCCGCGATGAACTCTTTTCAGTGACAGGCGACCTGCTTTGGCAATTACCTTACGGGTGATTTGGTTAAAGAAGTATGACAACCTTGTGACCACCATCTTCACGTATTTTTGACCGACGACTTTGATCACAATTGGAAGAAACACCGTCATCATGATGTGAGCATCGTGCGCGTTGAAGTTCGTCATTGTGAGGTCTTTCATGGATACCAGACTCTTGATGTTGAAAGAGAAACCTGTTGGTACCTTGATACCCCTAATCAACCGACACATAGCCAACTTCTCATCTCGCGTTAGGTTGTAGGGCCTTTTTGGGAGTTGGACTTTACCGTTCGGAAGCCGTGTAGCATGAATTTCCGGTCGGATGCCCATGTTAACAAGATTTTGACGTGACTTCACACCATCCTTAGTCTTGGCCTTGATATCCATCGGGAGACCGATCGTGCTTTTGAAGACATTTTTCTCAAGGTGCATAGAGTCGGTCGCATGGGGTGTATGCGGTATCTTCCGATTACTTTAGATACTTGATGAAAATTGACTTCTTCTTGAAAGGAAACGGGGAGGCGCTTCTTCCTCCAATTTATCTCTCTTTCTCTTCATTGTCTTGGAGGTGTCGTCTTCACGATCATCTTTCTTCTTCTTCTTCTTCTTTCCAAACTCGCACTCCAAGTCCTTCACCATGTCAAACACCTTCGGACCATAACTAGTCGGTCTTGCTGCGGTTTCGACTTCGCCCTTGTTGTCAAAGTATATATTCATTTTGCATCTACGTACCTATGCTTCTGCGGAGGAAGCGTCTCGTGTTCCATGTATGCAGTTTTGGTGGATCCCTTCGGGTAAGTGGAGCAGGTTTCTTCGATGCAAGCTACACGAGGCGGTCTTCCCTTTAATCTGCCCCGATAATGAAAAAAGGGGCCGGGTAATCGGTGATGGTGACAAAGATGATGGCACAAAGAGTGAACTTACGCTTGCGGTATGCATCAACCATCGACCCCATCATCAAATAGTACTGCATCTCCTCCATGAGCGGCTCGGGGAACACATCTATATCGTTCTTGGGCCGCTTTGGTCGAAAATGAGCATGGTGAGCAAAACATACCTCCGCTTTTGACAAAGATGTGGAGGTAGATTGTACATGGTGAGGACGACCGCCACGTGTTGTGTGTCTTGCTCAGATCACCGAATGGGTTCATTCCGTCGGTACTCAATGCAAACCGAACGTTCCTGGGCTCCTCTGCAAAGTCAGGGTAGGCGGCGTCGAAGTCTTGCCACTGCTTAGCATCCGAAGGGTGTCGTAGCTTCCCGTCATCCTTTACACGATCGCTAGATGCATGCCAGGTCATGTGCTTAGCATCCTCAGGGTTCCCCATAGAGAGCGCCAAGCGTCGGTGGCCGGGAAGGTACCACATTGACAGCGGCCCGGGCGTTTCCTCTGCGTGTAACCTTCCTCTTCCTCGTCCTGCGTTGACATGATCTTCTTCGCTTTGCCGCCTTTGGTTTCTTCTCCCCTTCTTCTTTTTTTCGCCCGTCCCCGCTTCCTCATCGAGGTCATCGTCCACGCGACATCCGGCATTCGCTTGTATCGACTAGCGCCACGGTCGCGGACAAGCGGGTCAAATTCTCGTCTTGATCGCCCGATATAGGATCGATGGTTGGGGCGAGCATCGAACTTCTTTAGTTTCATCGCCAGCGGCGGATCAACTTTCTAGCACAATACGTACTAGCGGGAACCTTGTTAGGCGTTGGATGCGTGATAGCAAGGTAACTTACGAGCTCATTGAAGCTAGTGTCGGACCAGCCATGACGAGACTTCAACATCGGCAAATTCGAGGTTAAAACTTAGCGCCGTGCAACCCTTCCCGGACTGTCTTTGTAAAAGCGGATCAATTGCTGCACAGCTTCATCTGTTTGAAGTTCTCCAACCATCTCGGGCACCCAAACGGAATGTCGTCCTCATCGAAGTCGGTTGACCAAATCTTCAAAAACTTCGGACGTCCTCGGGGCGCGTCATAGGATTCTCACGCTCGCCGTCCCCTCCACCACCACCACCATCATCATCGTCGTCGGCCGTGCTTTTCGAATATATCGGCGGAATTGGGCGGGTGGTGGACTTCACGGTCTTGGATCGGCCGGGGGACTTCACGATGCTGGATTGACTCGTGGATCGAAGGGTGGAACTTCTTCGCCGTGAAAAGTCCAGACCAAATAGTCATTGACGAAACCATGCATGATTAGGTGAGATCGCACCATGGTGTCGCTGAAAGCTTTTAGATTCTTGCAGCAAGCGCAAGGGCAGATAATCAGGCTCTGTTGAATTATCTCGTTGTGTAGCTTCGCTCGAGCAACAAACTTCTTCACCTCATCATAGTATTCGTCCTCAACTCTCTTTATCTCATACATCCAAAGGGCTCGGCGCCTCTCCATCTGTCTCCCGCTCTTCAAAAAAGCTAAGTGCCGTTACATAGTACTCAAACCGAAAAAAAGAAGAAGAAGAGAGGATGAGAGCGAGAAAGGCGATTTTTCTCTCTCCTCCATAGATCTAGATCTAGAAGGGGATGAAAAAGAGCAAAAGTAAGATGAAAAAAAGGCCTTTATGGACCAATTAGTGTCTTTTCCTCCTCCAAATCAAAGCCAAAAGTCCCAAATCAAAGATTTTGTCAAAATTTGGGTCAAAACCACCCCCACACACACACACGCGCGCAAGTTGGAAGAGGAAGATCCGTGGAGGAAGAAGGAGGGGGCGGCCGTGCGTATTTATGCGACGGACCTTTTTGCGTGGCGGGCGCCTTAATTTGCCCGCCACGCAAAAAGCCCCCGGCGGCGTGGGCGGGCGCACAGCGCGCCCGCCACGCAAAATATATATTAAGCGTGGCGGGGGCGCGTGGTGGGCGCCCGCCATGCGAAAATACAACCTTTCACGTGGCGGGCCACGGTTAAGCGCCCACCACGCGAAAGTCCTCCCCCCTGGCGCGCCCGGCCAATTCAATTCCATGGCGGGCGAGATTTGTGCCCGCCACGGAAAAGAAAGGGCCGCTGCTCGCAAAAATCATTTCAGTACTAGTGTTGGGATCTTGAATATATAATACTAGCAGCTCTGTGTTAGCAGGTTCTGACCTAAGTCAAAGGTCTGAATTTTTATCATACTTCTTGATACGTGAGCACCCTGTGTCTCATAATTTGTTTGTGTTTTTTGCTCTGCTTAGAAGTATTTAAAATTGATGGTGTACTCCACTCCAAAAAGAACCACAGACCAATGCAACCCTGAAATGTTAAATTTTGTCAAATTCAATGATATTGGTCAAGATTGATAGTTTACTCACCCCCAAATAAGAACCACAAACCAATGCAACTCTGAAATGTTAAATTTTGTCAAACCCATTGACACTGGTCAGTTAGTTGAGCCATTTATGGGGAAAAAATGTGCACTGATTGAACTACGAAATGAATCATATAGGACTACTCCATGATGAAGAAATTCCCAATTAAAATGGTATAATAATTGTGCTCTCTGGTTTAAATATCAATATCAATTGACACGGACATATCATGATTTGCATTTTGAATTTTATTTACGTGAATGAAAATAGAATTTGACGTTATTCTAATTATTGGACTGTGTGTGGAGCTCTGTGGTTTTTAATGTGAAGACACATAACTAATAACTTTTCAGCTCTATGTTTCTTTTTCTTCTTTCTCAGTTTTTACATGGCATCAGTCAGGAATCAACGTCCATTACTAAATCTCCATGCTAATTTCTTGTCAATTTTGTTTCCCTTTTGCTCAGCTACATCTTGTGTATTGTTGATGGATGATGAATCGATGGTTCAGTTAATCAGGTGATGGGCGCAGATCATAGGAGGAGACCGAGCTTTTGCTTGCTCTCATCCACGGTACCAAACTATCAAATCTTGCAAGGGTAAGCATGTACTTTAGTCTCTCCATCGAACATTCTTATGTGTCAATTGTGTTGTCTACTCATGGCAATTCATTTGGCAGAGATCATGTCAACAAGCCATCTATTGGTAATTTGGGTTACTGTTTTAGGATTTTTGAAAGCATCTGACACTGCTTATATGATAATTGAAGTGGAGTGGGTCCTTGTTTTTGGTAGCCTTTGCATTCTTATAGATAATGTTGTTTGCAGGTTGGTCTGTTCTTCTACCGAAGCAGCCGCGGCCCCTGAATTTGCTGCAATCAAAACCCGTGGCATTTGCACGGGACTATACTACGCCTTCTCGTGAAAAAGTGCTTCCCAGATTATATACATGCTCAAATACAATCGTGTAGAATTAAACTATGGAAAAATGGCTGTTATGTACATTTCTAAGATAAAGACGTAGTGTTAGCACAGACATTATACTATATGTCTACAATTTGTTTAGTTTTTCTATACTTCAGTAATGCAGTTTCAAGGCATTTTTAACCTTTGTCTGTCTACATTCAGTATGTGTCTTCAAAGTTTTTGTTTCATGTTTGTTTTCCCTTACTAGGCAAAGGGGAAGATACAATGTTTTCTGCTTACCGATGGATATGAAAGGGGTTGTGCCAATAATAACTTGACTTTGAATTGCATCACATGTCGATGTCTTGTATGGCTTTTGAGCTTGCGGTTCACATTGCATACTTCACTCATGTTGATTACAGTTTCTATATAGTTCAGTATATCAATCTTTTAATGACCTGTTCTTACTTGGGAGATGAACCCACTTCTATATGTTTATATGAAAAAAATTGGGAGGATGATTGTTCCCCATTTGTTAGCTGCAGTGTAACCTTGATGAAGATTATTTTAACCTGTAATATGATGTAAATAACATTTTTCTTTAGTATTATAGTATGTGATCGATTATTTTTTTATAAATCACCAAAGCATTTACATCATTTTTGTTGTTTAATTTGTGTTGTCTGCGTTAAGTTGTTAACACGGACAATATACTAGTTATTAAAAAATCTCATATTAAGATCTTATTATACCAAGAGATCTTGAGTTTTAGTTTAGCTAGGTAGATTAAAAGTTCTCATCTTAAGATCTTATTAATTATGAAGTTCTAAAAAACTGAAGGCTACGTAGATTAGATTGCCTATTGAAATTGTGCGAACATAGATCTATACAAGTTATTACCTTGTTTTTAGTTTGTTCATTGGACATCCGGTGTTGTCCTAGCTAGCCGCACGGTCCGCACAGATGATCCGCCAAGAAAGATTGGGACGACGTGTAGCATTACGTAGTATAGTGGCAGTAGATAAGCTGTCTCGCTCACCTCCTGATGGTTGGCAATTCTCCGTCAATGCCCACAACAAAGTGGATGACGAAAGTGGTGACGACGACGGAAATGGTAACGACTTTCGACCAGCCGCCGTTGGAGAACAGGAAGCCGAGTAAAAGTCAATATGGCTGCTATAAATTCCTGTCGAAAGATCCGGCAGGGGCACAAGCAAGCAGCAGAGCAGAGGTAGCAGTTTGAGTACAAGCTAAGATGGGGCACCAAGTACACAAAAGTGATCCCGCTGATGACCCCGTACAAGATGGGGCAGCTCGAGCTCTCCCACCGTGTGGTGCTCGCGCCGATGACACGGTCCCGGGCCGACGGGAACGGCCTGCCGCAGCCGCACGCCGCCGTGTACTACTCGCAGCGTGCCACCAGGGGCGGCATGCTCATCACCGAGGGCACGAGTGTGTCTGCCACCGCGCAGGGCTTCCCAGGCTCCCTGGCATCTGGACGCAGGAGCAGGTCGCGGCGTGGAAGCCCATCGTTGACGCCGTCCACCGCAAGGGCGCGCTCTTCTTCTGCCAGATTGCGCACGTCGGAAGGGCCTCAACCAACGGTACGTGGCGGCGGCACGCGCAAGTTTATTATCAGATCAGCTCGTTTGAGCGATCTCGTTGCTAATCCCTATGTGAACCACCGGCAGATTTTCAGCCAGACGGCCAAGCGCCGATCTCGAGCACGGACACGCAGCTCCCCCTGACGCCGAGTCCGGCATGGTGTTCGCCAAGCCGCGCCGGGTGCGGGCCGACGAGATCCCAGGGATCGTCGATGACTTCAGACTCGCAGCACGGAATGCGATTGAGGCCGGGTTCGACGGCGTGGAGATCCATGGAGCACATGGGTTCCTCCTGGAGCAGTTCATGAAGGATGGCGCCAACGACCGCACCGACGAGTACGGTGGCAGCGGAGAACCGGTGCCGCTTCGTGGTTGAGATCATCGACGCTCTGGTCCATGAAGTTGGTGCGAATCGGGTTGGCATTAGGCTTTCCCCTTTCGCGGATTACATGGACTGTGCTGATTCTGACCCCTCGGCACTCGGTGACTACATGGTGCGACAGCTCAACAGGCACCAGGGATTTCTCTATTGCCACATGGTGGAGCCTCGAATGGCCATCGTCGAGAACCGTAGGCAGATTCCTCATGGACTCCTACCGTTCAAGAGAGCGTTCAATGGCACCTTCATCGTCGCTGGTGGTTACGATAGGGAGGAAGGAAACAAGGTGGTTGCCGAGGGCTACGCGGACCTCGTCGCATACGGAAGGCACTTCTTGGCCAATCCAGACCTACCAAAGAGGTTCGAGTTAGATGCCACCCTGAACAAGTATGATCGCTCCACCTTTTACACACAAGACCCTGTCATTGGCTATACAGACTATCCTTTTCTTAGAGACGACAACAAAGACTTAGCTGCCCAAGATTAATCGTGTGGACGATCGATTTTTTAATCATAACTGGTGTAAGAGATCCATACTACTCTATCCATTACAATATATTTGTAAGGTGCTGCATTGTTTTTGTTTTAAGTTAAGTTTCTATGTTTGACCATTTATAAAAAGTACAATATACACTACAAAGACATTGCAAATGTGATTATAGTTGTTCAGGGTGAATTTGATGTTGCAAATGTTGCAAATGTCATTTTTTAGATAATGGATTAAAAATCCGGCTTCATCTATCGAAAGATAGAATCGGACCAATTATTACAAAACGTTCGGACACCACTCACACTGCACCTGAGGCACCAGGCAGCCAATTTTGAAGAAACAAGGAATAAAATAAGGTTCGATCTAAATGTGACCAATAAATCTTGTAGATAACCATCCTTTAGAACTAAAGAACTGCAGCGCCGAAGTTTCAAAGTACTGTCCAGCTTGCACTAGCTGGTCACGTTGATTCTCAGCTTGCTGCAGATTTGCCCACGCGAAGCCAAAGAGTTCCCCTGAATAGTACCTGCAAGAAAAGATTTTTTTTTTTTTTTTTTTTTTTTTCGGGCCGTTCACCCGTATTTCATTAAGAGGATGGAAAAACCAAAGGCGAATACCTGCAAGAAAAGATTTTGCTTGACATTTATCAAAAATGTTGCAAATGTCATAGAAGTTTTACTTATTCTTTCTATTCTTTTTTAAAAAAAAGAGTTATGTATTGCTGGTTAGATTGCAGCAGTGAGATATAAATACAATTGTTGTGGAGTATGTTGTATGGCACATGTTTTCGTGCCTTTTATTTATTGGACTTATTTATTTGGTCGGGGGTGACACATATGAGTGCAGCCCTAGTGTTTGGTTTAAGGACACGTCATTCCCTCTAGATTCCCTCAAATTCGGGACATTCCCATCCCTAAAACATAGCCGGAGCAACTCGTCTCTCACATTGTCTCCCCCGCACGCATGCCAAATTCGTCACTTATTCCTTGTTGCGGCCATGTACATGCCCTTGACCCGTCAACGTTCAGCCTCATCACCCTAGCAGCGGCTGGACAGGGGGTAGGCTGCCCTCGACTGATTGGCATGACTGTCCATAGCGTTGCCGGTGCTGAAAATTTTTTGCAGCCTGTCATATAGACCGATGTCTCAATTCCAGCAATTCCCACAGCGTCGGCACCGAGGCTTCCTCTTTGCATGGACCCCACCACACACCACCCCGTTGGTGGATGGGGATGAAGGAGGGCGTCTTCCCATGCATGCGAGAGCACCACGGCGGCCGCTCTTCCCACCTGCATAGCAAGCCGCGTGGAGTTGAGTGGATGAGAGAGGAGCACGCATGCGAGCACGACGGGTTGGGAGTCGTGGCTCGCGCTCGAGCAGGTGCCGTCGGCAGATCTCGCGTATCACAATCTGCGGGCGGTGGCCTCGCCCTCGGCGAGCCCGCGGTGGCGGACTGGCCACGCGCTCGCATCCGGCCGCCACACCTAGGGGCACCGTGGAACAGCACCCCACCAGCGCGGACCCGGCGCCCGGCGAGGCTGCGCCTGGGTGGTACGTTAGGGCGTCACTCGTCCAGTCCGCTGGGCTCCGCACCGTCGTCTTCCTCCCGTGCAAGGGCGGGGTCCTCGAGCTGGTTGCACCTCGATGCTGTCCTCATCGTCCGCCTGGTCCTCGGCTGCCTCCGCGAGCAGCGCCGCCGCTGGAGACGGATCCGGGCGGCGTCGTGGGGGGGCGCTGGCACCGCCGCCAAGCCGAATACTATTTTTTATGTTTCAAGCATCGGTGAACCTACTTGATCCGATGCCTGGTTTTTTTCGCATCTCAGCATCGGCCACAATGTGGGCATCGGTGCTTGAAGGTGAGAGAAAGAGAGTTTGAGCACCGACTTTTTGCAACATTGTGGCCAGTCTAACATGGGCAAAACGGCCATCAGCTGGGTGGTGACCTACTACGGGCGAGCCACCATGGCCCCAGTGATGCCCAAGAATGAACCAACAGAGGGCAAGGTTGTAAAGAAGAATGCCATAAAAAAACGGTAACGGTAAAAGAGAACGGAAAAATATGAATTCCCATGTGTTCCATTGTATTAGCTTCACCCAAGCATATGCAAGAAACATGTTAATATTCTTCATTCTGTTTTTATCATCTTCACCACTATTGTAAAAGTCGGTACTCTACAGTCATTGGCAACTCTAGTGAAATCGAAATATAAAGGATATGGCATAGAATAAGTAAATCTAAAATGTACACATATACATACTTTTGTCTAAAGATTTGTGCAGATCTTCTTGAAATTGGCTTAATACTTCATCCTATGAAGCCAAATTACGATTTATGAAGTACTCGCATACATATTAGCCTAGTAACTTCTTAATAGAGCCTTAGGAGATTGTGGCAACACCGCTAAAGGGGAATTGTATTGCCATAGGTTTTTGGGGTGAAAATCAATGATGATGTGAAGGTAAATATAAGTTAAGTATAAATGTATAATAGCCATCCATAATCTAGCTTTACTGGTTTCAGCCGTTGAATTGACATATTTGGGCTGGCCAGCCGATGTGACATTTGGCAGATTTTTAGCACGAAGTCAAGCATCGATCTCAAGCATAGACACATAGATTTCCTGTGACGCTGAGTCTAACATGGTATTCTCAAGCCATGCTGGCTGGAGACCGACAAGATCCCCACATGTCATGCGACTGAGGCTGGGTTCAACGGCATGGAGATCCATGGGCACATGGGTTGATCCTAGAGAAGCTCATGAATACCGTTGATCCTAGAGAAGCTCATGAATACCAATGAACACACTGATGAGTATGGTGGCAGCAAGGACAACCGGTGCTACTTCGCGGTTAAGATTATCTATGCTCTATTCCATGAAGTCGGTGCAAATGGGGTTGGCATTAGGCTTTCCCCTTTTGTAGGTATTGTGCATATTTGGATCCCTCGGGACATGGCGACAACTCAATAGGCATGATGGATTTCTCTATGGCCACATGGTGGAGCCTCGAATGGCCATCATCCATCACTACAGGAAGATTCATCATAGACTCATGCCATTCAGGACGACATCTTCCCCGTCCCATCATCGAGAAAGAGAATTAACGAATCCTAAGGCAAAGCGGCGAGAAACGCAAGGCCAAGCCACTCTTCCTCCGGGCTTTCTTTTTGCACTATTATGGACAGTCAAATAATGGGATTCAGTGCCATGCCTTCGTCGCTGATGATGGTTATGTTAGGGACGAAGGAAACAAAGTGGTTTTTGTGATGTAGCCAGACCTCCTTGTCGCATATGAATGGCTTTTTGACCAACCCAGACCTACCTAAGAGGTTCGATTTAGATGCTTCTCTAAACAAGTATGGCCACCCCACCTTGTGGGATAATGAGTCATCGACCTCATTTCACTCAGTCTCACTCTTCACTCACTCTCACACACACCCTCTCTAGTTCATCTCTCTACGTACTCTCTCTAAGCACAAGAACTAGGAGAATGAAGCAAGCAGAGGGGAAGAGGAGGAGGAGATTACTGGGGATCCCTACCAGCAGGAAGGCCATGGATACATCAAGTAGAGGTTGTTGTCCACTAGAGGTTGGGGATAGAACAGAGAGGAGCTCTCTCTCCCTAACCATTTTGAGCTAGAAGGAGGAGAAACCAAGAAGAAGGAAGGAGGAGGGAATAAGGGGAGCATCAACTACTTCACCTTGTTGAGAAGCTCGATCAACTATCATCCCATGAGCGCTTTGGTGAGATTGGATTTGAAATCTAGGCACATCTTCATCACATTTATGAACTAAACATGAAATACATAAAGTAAGACAAGGAATTTATGAGCTCGAATTACATTACCATATACTCATAGGAACCTTGCGTGGAAAACATTGTCTTTGGTATGCCTTCATTTCTGATACAGATTTGGTGATAACCAAACCTCAAGTCAGTTTTAAGCATGTACCATATTTTGAACATTCCTTGCTGGTTGAGTTTTTGGATTAGGGATTGAATTTTTAACTGTGTTGATCTTCACAAAGATTTGCGACTTAAATTTTTCAAACAAATGAACAAACCTTTGGCTATGGATGCGCCCATTAATATTGGCAAATTCTATTCACCGATTAGGGTAACATGCATCTTTTTTTTGGCCATTCTTTTTCATTCATGATCAATTATCAGAATATATTATTCTTTTTTTGGTTGGTAGATTTGTGTTTCGAGATGACACCGTAGCGTTAGCACAGACAACATACTAGTTCAAATGGTGGACATGAGCGACGAGAATATATTTTGTAAAAATAAAGCTGCTTTGATTAACCACGCAACAGTGAAAAAGTGATTTATATAATGAAAGAGTTACATGTACCAACCGATCAAGTTGACATTTTTATTCTGCGTACAACAAACTGTAACCAGTGACCAATGGAGAGATGAACGGTGTAGCTTACTAGATTCAAGCACATTATTGACCATGCATAATGACTAAGCATCAACAGTAGTTTCATTGTTGTCCTCATCAAGGAATGGGTAGTCTGTGTAACCAACAACAGAGTCTTGGGTGTAGAACGTGGAGCGATCATACTTATTCAGTGACGAGCCAAGCTCAAATCTTCTGGGTAGATCCGGATTAGCCAAGAAGAGCCTTCCATAGGAGACAAGATCAGTATAGCCCTCCGCCACAACCTTGTTACCTTCCTCACGGTCATACCCACCAGATGCGATGAACGTACCGTTGAACGTCTTCCGGAATGGCAAAAGCCTGTGTGGGATCTGCCCACGTCCATCAACGACAGGCATCCCGCCAATGATAGCTATCCGGGGCTCCAGCATGTGACAGTACAGTAATCCCTCGTGTCTATTGACCTGCCGAACTATGTAGTCGGTGAGCGCCACAGGGTCGGAATCCACGCAGTCCATGAGGTCAACGAATGGCGAAAGCCTGAGGCCCACACGATGAGCACCGACCTCGCGGACCACGGCATCGACCACCTCGACCGCGAATCGGCACCGGTTCTCGAGGCTTCCACCATACTCGTCGTCGCGGTCGTTGGCGCTGTCCTTCATGAACTGCTCGAGAAGGTACCCGCCCGCGCCGTGGATCTCCACTCCATCGAACCCGGCTTCGATGGCGTTCCGCGCGGCGCGCCTGAAGTCGTCTACAATCCCAGGGATCTCGTCCTTCCGCAGCCGCCGAGGCTTGGAGTACACCCTGCCGGCTGCATCCGGGGAGATTTGCTTGTCCGTGCTCGAGATGGGCGCCTGTCCGTCAGGCTGTAAATCTGCCGGTTGAATCACAAGCATTCACAAAAGTTCAGCCGCAGACAAATCAACCACCTCAAATGTTACGATAGTGTCACGTACCGTTGGTGGATACCCTACCGACATGCCACATCTGGCAGAAGAAGAGCGCGCCCTTGCGGTGGACGGCGTCGACGATGGGCTTCCACGCTTCGATCTGCTCCTGCGTCCAGATGCCAGGGGTCTCCGGGTACCCCCCCTGCGCGGTGGCCGACACACCGGTGGCCTCCGTGATGAGGAGGCCGCCCCTAGTGGCGCGCTGCGAGTAGTACACGGCGGCGTGCGGTTGCGGCACGTTGCCGTAGGAGCGGCACCTCGTCAGCGGCGCGAGCACCACCCGGTGGGACAGCTCGAACTGCCCCATCTTGAACGGCGTCAGCAGCGGCATGGCCTCCTGATGATGCGCCATCTTGCAGGGGTGCCTACCGGCTTTCAGATCGACGGCGTGCTTACTAGCTTTGTTCTGGGCTCTCGCTTGCTCTAGTTTAATTTGCTGTCTCGCTGCTTGTGGGTGTATGGCCCCGGTGTGGGAATATATAGTGTCGGAGTGGACCCTCCAGGCGTGGCGGCTTTGCGTCTTCCATTCCGTCGGGCACTTGGTCTCCGTTTGATGGTCTCCGTTTGATGTGGGCCTTAGCATAGCAACATGCCACGATGTCTTGTTTCTTTGGCAAATCGACCGGACTCAGATAGTTTATGCTCATTCTCATTAGTTATTGACAATAGCTAGTTTAGCAAGAATTCTATTGGCTAAGAGGACGTCTTTAATGACAATTTGTAAATAGCTAGCTAGATGAGATATAGATTTTTCATTCGCTATCAAGAAGAAAAATCAAATAGCCGGTGACTCACAAATAGGTAATCCAGCACAATCTCTTAAAAATATCTCTCTCACACATAACTCTTCACTGTGTAATGTTTATTTTTTCTTATTTATATGTCTCATCTGGCTAGTTACTCCTTCCGTTCTAGAAAACATGCAATTCTCGCTTCCGAAGTCAACGTTTTCAAAGCTGGCGGCGTAATTATATATTAAAATATATAAATATTTATACTAAGTAATTAGTATCATCGGAAAGATCTTTAAGTCTAGTTTTTAATAAATTTATTTGGAGATATAAATGTTGCACGTATTTTCTACAAACCTAGTCAAAGTTGAGAAAGTTTGACCGCACGCTCCCATAGTTGCAAGCTTTTTTGGAACGGAGGGGAGTATTTGCAGTTGTCATTGATATCCAATAGAATTCCTCCCGGATGAGCTATTTAAGAACAATTAGAGACGCCCTAATAAGAGGTTATTATACAAGAGATCTTGAGTTTTAGTCTGGCTCCATGCCTAGAAAACCGGCTTTTTCTTTGGTACACCCACATGACTATGAGCCATTCATTTATTTTGATTGGACGGTTAAGATCAACTATTACCTCCTAGGAGGCAATAGATGAATTATATATACTTATTAATAAATTAATTTGTAAAATATGATAGATAAGGAAATTTTTAGATATAAATGATCTTTTGTATATTTGATTGATGCATGTGCGATCTGGTAGATATGGTTTTTTTTTATATTTGGCAACTTTTTTTTCGAAGCGAGCGAGCTTGGCTCGTACTTCATTAAGAGGAGCGGGAAATTTCATACACGACTTGCGTCAATTCCCCGTAGCGAGCTGCCGGGGAGATGACGCAAGTAAAAAACACTAACACAGGGCACCGGCTGAAACGGTGGTGCGAAAAAGATGTAAACTAAGAAGAAACAAATGTGCTACTGAAATGTAGGAGCCCGGCGGGAGCACGCTTACAGGCGCTCAACCGTCTTCGCCCAACGCTGGCAGCGCATGGGGATGATCTCCGGACAACGGCCCGCTTGTGAGGTGGGAGGACGCCATCTACGGTGACTATGGAACCTCTCCGCAATCGTGGGATCCGGGGTGGTCGGCGGCGCTCCCCTGGCGGCGGCCCTCCCACTTGTCCGAGGGACACGGCGCTGCCGCCGCGGGTTGGGGGTCGCGGAAGGCCGACTTCCGCTGCGAGGCGCGATCCCAGCTGCGCCTTGGGATCCAGTCCTCAGCGATCGTGCGCGGGCGCCTTGGGCGGAGGAGTCTTGTCGGCGGCGCTCGAGGGGTAGCGTGAGGGACTCGATGAAAGCCGTAGCGTCGGCCTCGGGGCGGCCCCGATCTCACCGGGAGCGGCTGCGGCGGCGGCGGCGGGTGTCGTGGCGTGGGGCGGCGATGGCGGAGCGCGCGGTGGCGGCGTAGGGGCGGCGTCAGGAAGCGGGCGGCGGCGGCGGGGGGGCGCGGGCGAGGCTACCCCGGCATCTGGGCCGCGGGGAGAACTCAGCGCCGGTCGGCCCGTCGGGGCGGCGCGTCGGAGGGCGTGGCGGTCGATCCTGGCGGCATGGGCGCGGCCGGCCGCCTCCGCCTCGGTGCTGCATCTGCGAGTTGAGCTCGACCATACGCGACGGCGAAGGTGGCTCCATATCTTTTGCCTAGGAGACCACCGCGGTGGCCGGGTCGCATGACGAGGGGAGGCCACGAGCTCATCAAGCATTGGGTCCACCGGGTAGGAGGCCCCGCGCCCACGCGCGGCTCGGCACGGCGGGTCGGCGGGTGAGCGGCGTTGCTGGCGTCAATGTTGACCACCAACGATGGCGCGCGCGTGGGCGGGGACCCTCTCCGGCTGAGCAAGACCGATGCCGATAGGGCCCGAACAAAGGATTTGCCCGCGAAGAAAGTGGCCTGCCGGCCCTTGGAGCATCCGGGCCACCACCTCGGACGTCGGCGTCGCGGCAGATCACGGGGCGCGATGCCGGGCTCCTCGGCGTGGCGTTGGGTCCTGCGCGCATGACCCAGGAGGGGAACCGTGGCGGGCGGCGATGAGCATGCAGCTCTCCTTGCTCGATGTCTCGTCTTGTGCGCGAGAGGCGGCGGGACCGGGAGGAGCATCGGGCGGCGGCGTGATCCCGCGAGGCCGCAGTTGAAGCGAGCGCGACAAGGGAGGGGCGGCACGGCCCGCCGGCGGCGGATTGGGCGTGGCGTGCCGGGCGCCCATGCTGCGCTATCGAGCGGCGTGAAGCCGTCGTCGTCGGCGATGGCGGCATCACGACGGCTAGCGGCGAGCCCCGACCTCGGCGATAGCCCGAAACGAGCGGCGGCGGCGGCGGGCGGCGGCCACCATGCGACGGCGCCGATGGTTGTGGCGTGGCCGTTGGTGTCTGAGAGCAGCCTTGGTGCTGTCGGCCCGGCCCGGCGGGGTGCGGGCACCCTAATAGATGGGCGAGGGGGCACTACGGGAGGGCCGGCGGCGTCTCCGTCTTCGTCCGGCGGCGAGGACGGCGCCGCTGCGCTTGGAGATTGTTGGCCTGCGACAGCGCCGAGGTTGTTGCTTGATGCCAACAGCGTCTTGGCGGGGGCAGCGACCACGCTTCCCAAAGCCGGGGCTCGACCCGGTCCCTGCCGCCAGTGGCGAGGGCGGGCTCGGTAGCGTCTAGAGCCGCGGCGAGACCGCCCGTGCGTCCGGTGGCTCGCCGCGCGACCGCCGACGGCGAGACGGCCTTGGCGGCGGCCGAAGTAGCGCGAGGAGGGCTCGTGAGTCCACCTCGTCCTCGAGTCGGCGTCCTCGGCGAGCACCTCCGTCAGCTCCACCTTGGACCTCCCGGCCGAGGGCACGAAGGTCGGCATCGGGCGGGGGCCTTCCGGCGGCCACAAAGCGGTCGTCCTCGGCGGCCGCCGTCGCCGGAGGGGCCTGCACGGGGCGTGGGGAGGGGCGGCGACCGGCGAGCACGGAGCGGATGGGCGCATGAAGACGGCGTCGGGCTCCGGCGATGTGGGGGGAGTGGGTGACGGCGTCTCATCCGCAAATGGGCCCCCTGGTGACGGCGGTGGAGGGCGCGGCCGTAGGGGGCTGCACGGGGCTACGGACGAGAGGGGGGGACGAGCTGGGGGCGAGGAGGTTGCCGCGAGGACGGCGTCATGTTCCGCCTGCCCGGCGGGGAGGTCGGGGAGGAGAGGATCCCAACGAAGTGCTGCGAGGACCGGTGTAGGGAGGCGTCGGCGCCGCATGGCTGCTGGTGGAACGGGGGCGGAAAAGCGCTCGGGGCGGCTCCGGCCGCGTCCTCGGCGCGGCGCGCCGGGCGGGGGTCAGGGACGGCGGCGGGCAGTCCCCGCCCCGAGACCGGCCCCGAACCCGGCTCGGCGCGACCAGCGGGCTCCGCGGGGACAGCTTCATCGCGACCCCCACGCCGGCCGGTGCGCCGCGAGCGGCGACCCCACCCCTGCCGCCAAGCCGTGCTAGCCGGCACCGAGCGAAAGCCGGGCGTGGAGGCACCAAGGGCGCCTGGGCGGCGCATCCGGAGGGGCGGGGGAGGGGAGGGTCGCGTCCGGGGCGCCCTGCGGCGGCGGCGGTCGTCCCCGACCGGGCGGCAGCGGCGGCGGCCCGCCCGTCCGGCGCCGCGGCCGTGGCCGGGGAGGGGCGAAAAGGAGGAGCTGGGGTTGGGGGTTGGAGGAACTGGGAGGAGGGGCGGGCGCCGGTGCCCGGCGGCAACCGGCGCCGCCCGGGCGCACGGTGCAGGAGAGGGGGCCAGGAGGTAGGCAAGGAAGCAGCCCCAGATGCGAAATTGCAAAGACTAGGAGGGGAGATGGGAGGAGCTGGCTTGGCAGGTTGGCCGCACGGGAGGGAGGACGCCGGGGCCGGAGTGGCTGGCCGGCGGAGGGGCTGCAGCGGCGGTGGCCAGGGCGGCCGCCACGGGAGCCGCCCGCTCAGGAGGCTATCCCAACGGCTAGCTCGCCACGAACGGTGCTGAAGAAATGTCTATTTGGCAACTTTAAATTTGATATATTTTCACATGTATTTTTGCATGTAACCTACGCGACTTTGTATGTGACATGATTTGCGGGTATATGACAGTATTTGATTATGTGTTTCCGTGCGGACGGACCTGATCAGTAGCGTGTCTATACATGTTAGTGAGTGAATGGTAACGTAAGGACGTGACTACGTGTACGTGACTTACATGTGTGTGTGGCGTGTGTATATTTATGTGATACAATGAGTGGCAGGTAACTAGATTGTGTGTTACCATGTATATACGAGTACTATACGTGTAACATGAGTGGCCTGTACGTGATTGTGTACGTGACTTGAATGACTGAGTGTCAGTGTATTAGTGTTTGCAGAATCTAGTAAAAAAAAAAAATCCTTGGTATGTACTACTCTACTTAAAGTTGTCAAATAAAAAACAATAAAGTCAGTTATGTACATACCAGAGATGTTTTCACGTGATTACTGTTTGCAAATTCTTCCCGTGATTAGAGAGATCGTACTCCCGTCATTAGCGGTATCTAGAGGGATTATTTTTGTTTTTCAAGATTTTTTAATTCAAGTAATTCATAAAATCTAAATATCAATGGCTCAGATTTATTTAAGATATTACCTCCTCACAGGTAAATGGGTGTACTAGGCCAAGTTGATTAGATTGTCTATTGAAATTAAGGAATCTTTTTTAACCAGAAAATTAAGTATTATAATAATGTTGTGAACATAGAACATAGAAGTTATTACCGGTTTGTTTTAGTTTCGGTCATTGCAGCACTTCTGGTGTTGTCCTTGCCGCACGATCCGCAGAGTATCCGCCTAGGAAGGACATTATGGTTGATAAGCTGTCTCGGTCTCACTGACGATTGGTGCTTCAGACTTCAGAGTCAGTGCAGTCCGCACTGCATCCACCATCCATTTGCCCGAGGCCACAACAAATAATAAACCAGTGGATGATGGAAGTGGTGACGACTTTCTACGACGGGGCCGTCGCCTTTGGAGCAAGGAAGCCGAGTAAAAGAGAAATGTAGCCGCCAGAGGCACTGAGCTATTGGTTGGAGCACAAGAAGACGAGTAAAAAGAAAAATACTCCCCTGTCCCGACAAATATGTCGTTGTAGCGTCGATCGAGGTGCAACATTTGTTATCTGAACCCTAGACGCAGTGAAATCTAGATGCTTGAACTTCTCGTATGTTTAAAAAGAGTGCTAGAACGACAATAGGCTGCTAGCCGCCAGAGGCAATGAGCTATTGGTTGAGCGCCCACTTCAAATCAAAACCTATACATTCCCGTTGGAAGATCAGCAGGTGCAGAGCAAAACCAAATAGGAATAGCTTTGGCGCAAGCAAGCAGCAGAACAAAGCAAGTATAAGGTAGCAGTAATCTGGCTTCATGGGATTAACATTTAAGCTGACTTAAGAAAAACTAGTATAGTGCACGTACTATCGCTACGGCTTTATTTAAGGATGTACATGGTATATCTTTGTATACTGAACCATACATAAGAAGCTAAACAACATAAATAGGTGAAAATTAATGCACATGAACAGACGTTGTCGATTAAATTAATAGAATATGTAATCGAGCAAATAGTCAAACAGTTAAAAAAGAAACTATTAAAATTAAATTGGACAAATAACAAATGAGATACAGGAATGAGATAGCTGCACTGGTGGTATATTATCCATCTCTTGTTGAGTCCCAGCCGCTACTTTTGCGCCACCAGCATCACAGCTGTAGAAGTTGCGCTGCATCATCGGCTCCCTATTTCACCTGCTTGGAGATGCTGAACTTCTCAGGCAAGGACTGTCATCGACTTAAAGTGCATTAGCAGCCATTTCCCAATCAACCAAGACTCGCCCTCATCCCCAGGGAAGCCTGTATCATCTTCCTCAGCATCACTCACACCTTGATCCAATGATGCATATATATCCAAGTTTTAAATCTCCGGCTGCAGCTATAGCCGGAGATAGCTGCTAGACGACGTTAAAGCTAAGATAAGCAACTTTTAGCGCTAACAAATGATAGCAGCTAATAGCCGGATAATTATGGAGATAGCCGCTAAATGGGTCATATTTTAGTGGAGATAGCCGCTAACAAATTATGGAGATAGCAACTTTTAGCGCTAACAAATTTTGCCGGCCCATAAAATTACCCAGCGGGGCCCAACTTGAAAATACGTCAATGTTCCGTATTCTTTGTGTATTCTCTAGTCTTAAATGGGTCAATAATTATGTATTCTCTATTATTTGTGTTAAACTATTAACCATTGTGCTCAAAATACGTCAATCTTCTATGTTTTTTTCTGAGTTTTTCAAAAAACAGCTAAATATCATAGCTGCGGATATCTCTGGCTATAGCTACACTTAGCTGTTCAACAGGACAGCAGCTAAGCAGCTTACAATGTGACCGCAGAAGCCTAGAAAACTCAGGGAAACATTACTTGCCAAACTTTCCTAATTTCATTTGGAAACCGTATTTGCCCTGCCTAATAAGCTATTAGATGTAACATCCCCAAAATCAGAAAAGCAACAATGAGAAAAAAATATACATGAGCTCTGCCATAATGACCGCTAGGATCCGCAAGCGCACGGATACCGTTGTAGCTTTCACCCGGAGGGTTTTAAATATCGTATCCATAGGGAAACATGTGAGGTTAACTACGATCTAACTTAACCCGAGCAACACAAGACTTAAGAAGGTTGAGAGTGTAGAGGTGATCACTAAGATATCTAGTTCTAATCTCGATAAGCTATGTCTTCTGTTCTGTCTAGGGACATTACTTAGGGAAAGACACCAACAGAGCAATGACTAAAATAACAACGGCACCAAAATGCTATAAGAGCAATGACCCTAAACAAGGTCTTTGGTATGTGAAAATTACTTTTGCCACTAATAAACTAGTCATGAAGAAACCTATACTTCTAGCTACGAGACTAGGTTGTCATCCCTAGCTATGAACTAGAAAATATATATCATGGCATAAATAAAATAAGACTAGGCAGAAATTAATATAAAGAATAATATAAATAAAGATAAAATAGGTTCTCAGTTTTTACGATAATAATATCATCGTAGCATTTTACCTAGAGTAATAACCAGGTTGTCATTTCTATTCTACCACCGGAAGGTATCTACAACTAGAATAATAGTACTAATAACATCTTTATACTATGGAATAGTAATAAACCAATAATGAATAATGCTTCTATTCAATAACAGGGGTTAATGTCATAATAAAGATAAATAATAAATATAATAAATAATAATGATAATGATAAATGCAGGGATCAAGCATCATAAATATAAGATAAAGATTAAACAGTATTCTAGTCTAAGGACTCACATGGAATAATATAAGGAAAACTTACTAATGAGTAACTATCATCACAAGCTATTGTCTAACTTTAATTAGTGCAAACATCTAGTTATCATTGTTAGCATTACTACTTTATATCATACTCGGGAACATCAACTAGGATGGATTCAATAATGAGATCTTCACCTTCTTTGCGACACACGCCCTACCGTTCACTATATGCGGAGGGAGGATTACAGAGGACTCAATAGGGTCAGAACCCCCTACGATCTACCACACGACTCAGCAGATATAGCGGGCATTTGCGATATAACATATATAAGCACCACGCTTACATAAGCTATAACACCTATCTTGCACGATATAAGATGAGGGCTATACAATCCTAAGTATGCAATCCATAATAAATATCTAACTCTACTAGACATATTAAAGTAAACAATAAACATTACAATAAATAATATAATAAAGATGAAGAACAATGCCATAGATAAACTTGAGTAATATATCAAAGATATAAATGTACCTATAGAACACCTTGACAGACCAAGTTCAAGTCTTCTTAGACTTGGATCTCCTTCTAATCTACTATTATGTAGCTAATCTCTAGAACTAGAACTACTCAAGAACTAGGGTTTGTGCTCGATGACTTGATCTCGGAACTCGATGATGATCTCGAATTATCGATCTCAATTAGGGTTTCAGGGGGTCCCTCCGCCCTTGCTTATATAGCCCCATAGGATGAACCGCAGCCCTTGGATCAAACCGACTTGATTGGATCGGCTTAGATCTACTCCTTAGGTCGGTTGTGAGAAGGTTCTAGAAGCAGGACACATGGCTCGACCAGGCGAGCCGCCCGGTCCCACCTCGTGACAGGTGGGCCCCGGCTTGTGCGAGCCGTCTTCTTTTTGTCCTTTAGGTCCCTAGAATTTATATTAATCGTCTTGTTTCGGTCCTTTTCTTCCATTTCTCTATTTCTCCTCTTTTCTTCTGTTTTTCTGGAGTTATCCCGCAAAACTAAGTATGCAACAAAACTTGTGAAAATTATTAGTATAAACCCCTATCTTCTAGTGTTCTTGTTCTTATATGTACTATTTATTTATGATAAAAGTTGACGTTATCCACCGTCAACAAATCCTACTAGTCCTATAGACGGGAGGTGCACTACAAAAGATTCAACAAGACTCTCTATATATAGAGTTACTTCATATATATAGGAGCTATCACACTCACGATCTACCACCGATCCGGAATACACCACCCTCTCAAAATCTATAGGAGGAGGGAGTATGAGGGGGTTGAAGATCTCATGCATGTTAGTGTAGAGAGACTAATTGATTCAAGAAATTTCTCATGCGAGCATGGACTAGATGAGGTGTTCATGGAGTAGCTTTCATGCTCATTGGTGTCATTTTCCTTCTCAAACTCCAAGGTTGATTCATCATGCATGTCTATAGTTTTCCTTAGATTGGTGCCTCTCGGGCTGATTTTGTCTAAGATCTCATCCATCCATTCAATGGCAGTAGCACATAGGTTTTTAATATTCTCTAGCCATTGTTGTTGCTCTTCTTGATCTTCTTGGTGGTCTTGATGACTCCTAAGCTTGGGTTGTCTTAGCAGATTTCTAGGATCATCATGAGTCTCAAGGGAGAGAGCATATGAGGATTCATTGAGGTTAAAGATGAGGTTGGATAAGTCATCTTGTCTAAACATAGAAGGAGAGAAGATAAGATTGTCTTCTAGATAACTCTGCTCTCTTTCTATGCCATCCTTAAGTTCCTCCCAATGTCCTTTGCAAGAATAAGGATAATTTCTAAGAGACTCCTCCCTAAAAGAATTTGAACTGTATTCACTTAGAGGTCTCTTATGTGGACGAGAATTTTGGAATATTGTTTAATCGGAAAGGATAGCTAACTCAGGGGATTGGAAAGGTTATGAATTAGCTATCAAAACTTCGTCTTCTTGATCGGAGGATGATTCCTTTTCATCCTCAGAGGGTTTTTTATGAATGCTAGCCCAAGGGGCACGTCCACTGAACAATTCAAGGACATCCCATGTTTTACTAGCAGATAAAGAGAGAAAAGCTCCTTCCGAGGTGGCATTTAAGGATTCCATAGGATCCTTGTCAAGACTCATATAAAAGTGTTGGAGAAGCACATGGTCTAGAAGAGCAAGGTCTGGGCCAGTGATATTGAGGTCATTAAAATGATCCTATGATGCACTAAGGGATTCTTCTTTTAGTTGTTTAAAATTTATAACCTCTTCTCGAAGGCTAACCACTCTAGAGATGGGAAAGAATTTTGAATAAAATTCAAGGCATAGGGTTCCCCAATCTCCTTGCATACTTTCTACAGTCTGATTGTACCAATGTTTAGCTCTTCCGTTAAAGAGATTGGAAAGACCTTCCATTGTAAGGTTTCATCCAATACACCAGTGATGCGCAAGCATCCATAGATATGTAAAAACTCTCTAGGTGTGAGTGTGGGTTGGCATCGCCTTCTCCCGAGAAGGATAGTTTCTGAATCAAGTTTAAAGTCCAGGCACAGCTCGTAGCCAAAGGATAAGCTAGATTTGAAGTTAATCTCAGCAATTGTTTCCCCGACAATGGCGCCAGAAAGCTTGTTGGTATATTTAAGATGCACACAGATAAGATCCGCAAGCGCAGGGATACCGTTGTAGCTTTCACACGGAGGGTTTTAAATATCGTATCTACAAGGAAACGTGTGAGGTTAACTACGGTCTAACTTAACCCGGAGTAGCACAAGACGTAAGAAGGTTGAGAGTGTAGAGGTTATCACTAAGATATCTAGTTCTAATCTTGGTAAGCTATGTCTTCTACTGTTCTGTGTGGGACATTATTTAGGGAAAGACACCAACATAGGATGCTTTCCCTAGCAACCGGGTCCTACTAGTCCTATAGACGGGAGGTGGACTACAAAGAATTCAACAAGACTCTATATATAGAGTTACTTCATATATATAGAAGCTATCACACTCGCGATATACCACCGATCTGAAATGCACGATGAATCTAGGAGATGTCGTGTCTAAGTACCACGCTTACACTATGAATATTACTTTAACCTAACGTGCTAGATTAAAAGCACTCAAAAGAGACTCGTAGAGACCGTAAGAACAATATAAATAATGTTGCTTACTAAAAGAAGTTGATTACCAGAGTAACTCTAAGTGTAGGTTAACTTCCACCGAGGTACAAGGCGTAGAGGGAGCACCAACAGGCCGGCACCTCCTCCAAACTCTTCCCTCTCTCTACCTCTCTAGTTCTAAAGACTAGATCCTACAGAGAACTAGTCCTGTCTTGAATACTAACTCTAATCATAGATGGGATGATATGAATTAGGGTTTGTTGGATGCCTCTACCCCTAGGGTCTCGGCCTGGTTATATAGAGGGTAGCGATGCATGAGAGCCCTTGGATCAAACCGATCTTGATCAATGGTCAAGATGCAACCTTAGAGGCGGTTTGGAACCGACACAGAAAGATCAGGCTGATATGTGGGACCTGGAGCACGGGCATGGTCATGGTGGGTTCGGCTGAGCCCCTACTTTGGGCTTTTGGCCCAAGCTTCAGTGTGGTGCCTTAAATTGTCTTCTAGATCCTTATTTCGTATATGCCCAATTGAATATGCTCTGATATGTATGCTCTAGATGTTCCTTGATCCTTTTCTTGTTTAATCCTTGAAAAGTTATAGATTCACCAAAAACTTATGGAACTCTATCGCTTTAACCCCCGAGTCTATGTTGATATTCATTTTATGCCCTCATGTTTAGTTGATGGTTTAAAATAGTTGTTAACTACCATCAACAACCACGTTCCTACATCGAAGCATGCCAAGATCGTGAAACTCACATAGCTTCTCAAGCAGCGTGGATATCTCCGGGTCATGTTGATCTGGAGTGAAGATTGTCTGGCAAAGCAAGGACGTGAGCAATATGCGAGAATGAGGAATGACAATAGCCAATTCCCCATTGGATGTAACTCCCAAATTACAGGACCCACATGCACTTATCATTGTCTCCTAGACCTCTGATCGCTATGCACATGTACCTAATAACTTAAGAAGTACCATTAATCTTCCGAACAGGATCTCATTACAGAGTCATTGCGATATTACAACGGTTTATTCAATATACACCGAGTAAGTGCGGAAGGATTACATAACTTTAGTTTTACAAGCCGCTTGTTCAAATTAAACAAACTTAAATAATATATAAATAATATTATTACAAACCATACTAGTGGAGAGTAGCATTGATAACATTATACATAATATACAACGAAGAACCCCCGCCCAAGGGTTTCACCAACTACTCGTCCGTCATCCACTGAACACCGTCATGCGGCCAGGACCTAAACACACATGCTCATGACCTTCTACCGCAACAAGGGTCAAAGAACCCCTCGAAAGTACGGGGATACTCAACAAGACTTAACCGACAAGAAAAGAGGAGAAACTCGTGAATGCCGGGCTTTAGGGAATCAAGGAAAGGCTTTAGCAAGAATCAAGGATTCTTTTTTAACGTAAAAGTTTACTAATAGTGAATCCTCACTTTCAATATTTTAGCCAACATCTAACTCATTTTAGTTATTAAAAAGAATCGAGTGATCCTACACTAATTCAAACACTTCTTAATCATTCCATCTTTCTTTCATCATATCAATGTTCCATCAATTACTACGATGTGAGGGCGTAAGAATGTGTCTCCATATCCGAGGAGCAACGACGATTTGAATCAACTAAAACCCAAATTGGGATTCCTTACCACACGACATATGTAGAACCAAAACTTGCATATGTCAACCCTCACTTGATCGTCCAAAACGGGAACGAGGCCTACGCCACTCGACAAGACAAAGATTTAGCCCTCGCTAGCCCTTGGCCCGATGGGTACACGCTACTCCCGCCATCTTTCCACTCCCAGTGCGCGGTTGTCATTCCCGATTTGGCACACCCCCGAGATCAGGCTCACCGGAGTATGTGGCCAGTACTACAAAGTCCCGAACTTAACAATCCACTCAATGGACGGTCCTTAACTCGACCAATACGGACAAGAAATCGACTAGGAAACCCCGTCAACTTTTCAACCTACGTCCCCGTCCGGTCTTAAATTCATCACTATTTCTCATTATCTATCCAGTTATGCCATTATTAATGAGATAAAACATCTTCGATGAAAAAGCTTAACTAATAAAGCATGGCTAAGCATAACTTGGCATTTTTAAATAAAACAAAGTTAACAAGATAATAGCGAGATAATCAAGGATGACAATGCAACAATTAGGTTATCACTCAACTCCTAATTACTTATTGCAACATATCATAAACTTAAGCGATATAAGATTTGTAAAACACAAGGAACGGTTTAAATGCATCCGGGGCTTGCCTTCGTTGGCGATAAACTCGGGCTCTAGATCAGTTCCGCAGATATCAAACCCAACTTCCATGGACTGGTGAACCTCCTCAGGAACTTGCTCAACGATCACACTATCACCTTCGCTCACTACACGAGATAATAATACATGTTCAACATGATGCCATATATATTAAACATGATGCTTGATGCGTGAAATGATAAACATTGTGCGTATAACTTCCTTCACGATAAAGTTGCAAGCCAACAAAATCAACTTGTTGAACTATTTATATTACTAAAGGAGTTCTCAAGGACCATTTGGGGTTTTATGATCCAAGATTCACAATCAACCCAAAAAGTCGAGACAAAGCTAAGTCATTAAGACTAATTACTTGGTTTTATTAATTAATAATTAAAGCATAAAATAATAAATAGATCAACTATCTCTAAATGACTCCAAACTTTTTATAGAGATAGATAATACCATAAAACAAGATAGCAAAACAATTTTCATGACCTTTGGACATTTATTTTATTTTCTAAAATTCATGGAAGTTCATTTCTTAACTAAAAGAGCTAATTTGTACTTATGTAAAATGTACTCAAAATTCAAGTTTCTTATTTTTAATAAAAACTAGACATCATAGAGAGGCTACACAAAAATTTTCATAATTTTTGGAGCTATATTTATTTTTCTAGAAATTATCAAATAATCAAGACTATTCATTAAATCAAATTAAAAGAAAAACATTTTTTTCCTCCCTCTCTCCTCGGCGATAGGCGGGCCCAAATGGGCCAAGCGCCGCAGTTACCCCACGCCGAGCCGGCAGCCCCGACCGTTGACCGGCTATTCCTTGCTAGCGGCGCGCCTACACTAACGTGCACCCCGCTCCCGCGAACATGTCCGAACCCTACCACCGAACCCGACACCCACGGAGCGATTACGCCGGCGACCATGGCGGGCAGGCGGTGGCACGGCGACGCAAAACAGCCACCGAAAGGCATCTCCGTGGACGATGAGCACACTAACCGACGCGGCGCACTCGGGCGACCTATTCGAGCAACCAATCGAAACCCAATCGGCTCCTAGTGAACACACGGCGCAGCGCAAGGGGCGGCGATTGGAACAGCTCACCCGGCGACCAGCGTTCCGGGCGGCCACAACATGGCAAATCGGCGAAACAAAAGAAACGGGCGTGGTCGGTAGCTCACCAAGATCATGGTGCTCGCCGACCGGTTATGACGGGAGACCGGCGGCGTGAGTGAATTGCGGAAAACGGCGGTGGCAGCGGGCGTGCTCGGGACGGCGGCGAATATGTTTTGGCCGACACGGGACTCGGCCGCGAGAAAGAAAAGGTCAATCACAATCACAACTTCAAGATGAAGCTAGAACACCCGAAGTGCAGCCCGAGGCTCACCGAAAAAAGACCGAGAACGGCGGGCGGCTTGCGGCGGCGCGCGATTACCGTCCAGCGAGGAAGACGCCGCTAGCGGGCGATTTAGGAGGTGCGCGAGTTGCGGCGGGGTGCAAGAGGAGCCTAAGGATATTATGAGATGGTGGCGTGCTCAAACGCGCGATTGGGGCACAAAGTGGTGGCGGTGCGGGGCGGCGGAGCGGCTTCGGCGGCGACGGCAAAGAAGAAGAAAAGAGGAAGACGGCGGCCTCGACGACTTAAAAGGAGAAAGAAGAGAACGGAGAGGCGGCCCGGGGGCTTCATGGAGCTCGCCCAGGTGGCCGTGAACACGCCAAGCGCCCGTAAGACTCGAGGCGGCCATGGCGGACGGAAAGATCTCACCGAGATCTTTTCCCTCTCGACGACACTATAGCAGCCTAAACCCTAAATTGCATTTTCAAAATTACTTTGGATTTTTTAATAGAAGTTGAAAATCTATAAAAAGCAAAGTTGCTCCATTTTTCAAATTCTACAAGATTGCTTTTTGAACCATTTTCAAATTCGGCCTAGATTTAAAAATTTGAATTTGGGGCAAAAATCGTGGTTTTTCAAAAATCAAAATTACTTTTGAATTTATATGGCAACTTCAAAAACTCCAAAAACCAAAGTTGTACATTTTGAAAAGATCTGCACTTTTGCTTTTGGACCACCCTCAAATTTTGCATAATTTTTAAATTAGAGAAAACGGGTAAAAGAGGGTTGTGGAATTAGGGTTTTCGAAATCCAAATTCAAACTTGATTTAAACAAAACTTCACTTAAGGTTTCATGAGTGACCAAAACTATCATCCAAAAGCATAATTGAGACAAAACACATATGATCAACTAAAAGCCACACTTAATCACTAAAGCACAAGCAAACTATAAATTAAACCTGAATTTTAGTGAATGCATTTTTAGGGTTGGCTAATATGGATGCTTTGCAATGCATATGATGACATGCAAATTTTAATTGTTGCTTAACACCAGGGGTGTTACATTGGATTAGAGTAGATACATTATGGTGGTAGAGGCGTTGCATACCCTGGCGGTGATGAACTCATGGACACAGCCAAATCCATTGTGCAGTCCCTAATCTCGTCAGTTTCTTTTTTGACTTTCCAAGCAACATCTCTATTCCATCTTTGTATCTACATCACCAGAATATCAATGAACCGTCAGTTTCTGGCTAACATGAAACACTACAATGCAGAACACAATGAACAATGATTTCACATAGGCAAAGCATCGAGCACTGCATGTGCATACTCTCTGTCCTGAAAGGATTGTCGTTTGAAGACCGGACGCAGGTATCAAGGCCACGGGAACAGGACCCTAGTGTACCTACTCCCTCTGTTCCAAAATAAGTGACGTTTTTGGGTTTTAAGCCATAAGTTTGACTCGATTTATATAAAAATATGTGTAATATTTATATCTCCAAATAAATTTATTAAAAAATTAGACTTAAAGATCTTTCCGATGATACTAATTACTTAGCATAAATATTTATATATTTTAATATATAATTGCCGCAATTATTTTTCTAAAAGCCGAACGCCACTCATTTTGGGACTGAGAAAGTATCTTCTAGTAGTAATTATTACTGCTCTGTTGTGCACAGTGGGGGCTGCTAGGCCGAAAGTGAGAGGAAAGCAGTCAAGGTTATGCCGCCGACAATCTTCAACCCCGCAACCATCGGCGTGCCCACCTGCGAGGCTGACTGGGCCCTGTAGATCTTAGCAGTCTGAGGCCGTGGACGCCTGGAGGAGCAGCATGCTTTCGATCTGTCGCAAGCCCAGCGAGGAAGAAGGTCGCGACGGGATATGCATCCCATGGCGGCGGAACTCCTCCCATGGCCACCGCGGCTGCTACGGTGTAGGGCTGGGATGCGGCGAGACCTCCGCACCAGCGGGGTGGCTGGGGCCTCCTGGTACGGGACCTCGTCGGTCTGCACGAGATGCTCAAAGGCGTGGAAGATGCCACGATTCATTATCTTCCGGAGCGTGCTGGTCCGGGCAGGCGTGGGCGCGGCGGGCGGTGCAAGAGAGAGGCCCTGGCCAGGGAGCTCGAGCACCACAGTGTGGGAGGAGAGTGACGAGAGGAACTGGATCCACCATGAGGAGGTTTCGCCACCGCCAGCGCACGCCATGGGAAGGCTTCGCCGCCGGTTGGGGCAGCATGTAGTCGCCCAGCCGCCGTACCTCAAGGCGCGGGCGCTCCTACGTATGGAGTGGAACGGCCGCCGCCGTCTCCCGACCCCGCCTCGTATTTTTGACTTCCGGGGCCGCGAGTTTCTTTGCATTTATTTTTTCTAGAAAAACAGATACGGAAAAGGTGGGCGGGCTGGTGATTCGATCTCTCGCCACGGAGATACCGTGGGGCGGGCGGACCGGGAGCGAAATGAGGAACGCCCCCGCTGATCTTGCGCGGTGGGCGCATCCTTCTCTCCTTTTCACACGGTAGATGGGGGGGGCGAAAAGAGTGTTTCGTGGTCCTCTGCGCGGAACGTTTCCTCGCGAACGATCGGACAGGCTCCACTTTCTATTTCGGGAATAAATAATTTTCCACCACTTTTGTTTTTGGTAAGCATGTGTTTTTTTTTTTCTTTTTATTCATTCTCTTTCTTCTATCTTAAGTTTCTGATTTTTTTTTCAAGATTTTTTTTTTTTTTTAGAGACATAAAACATTCAGGGGACAAATGGTATATAGGGATAGAAATGGGTGGGGAGATCAAATAAAAGCAACTTTTATATAATAGTAATAAGCAACCATGTGCTTTTCATGTGTGCTCATATCGCCGATGATGTCGGCGAAAAAAAGTAAAACATTTTTTTTAAAAACTGCTATAACTCTTGAATGGTGTATCCGTTTTTTTTAAATTCCGCTCGCACCACTGTGTTCTACGCTGACGAAAACGAACAAAACTAGATCCCACTCGAATATGTTTTGAAGATTTTATTTTTTTTTTTTTTTTTTTCTAATAGCAAATTATGTATAACTTATATTATATAACTTATAGAACATAACGTAAAAGACCAAAGTACAAGATGTACTTGTGTAACATATACATATAACTTATAGTGTATAATTTATAGAACAACAATAAGACCTAACTACGACATGTAATTGTCCTAACATATATGTATAACTTATATTATATAACTTATAGAACATAACAAAAAGACAAAAACTACAATATGTACTTGTGTAACATATACTTATAACTTATAGTGTATAATTTATAGAACACAACAATAAGATCAAATTACAACATGTGATGTCTAACTTATATACTTTTAACTTATAGTGTATAACTTATGGAACATAACAATAACACAAAACTAGGTAATGTAGTGTCTAACATATATGTATAACTTATACTTTTAACTTATGGAACATAACAATAAGACAAAACTAGGTAATGTAGTGTCTAACATATATGTATAACTTATAGAACATAACATGAAAAGACCAAAACTACAAAATGTACCGTGTAACATATACGTATAACTTACAAAGTGTATAATTTATAGAACATAACAATAAGATCAAATTACAAAATGTGATGTCTAACTTATACTTTTAACTTATAGTGTATAACTTATGTAAGCATGTGTTTTTCTTTCCCTTTTTATTCATTCTCTTTCTTCCGCCTTAAGTTACGGTATTTTTTTTCACGATTTTTTTTTTTTTTTAGAGACATAAATCATTCAGGGACAAAGGGTATATAGGGATAGTAATGGGTGGGGAGATCAAATAAAAACAACTTTTATAATAGTAATAAGTCATATACGTATAACTTATTCTCAGATAACTTATAAAACAACAATAAGATCTAACTACGACATGTACTATCCAACATATATGTATAACTTATATTATATAACTTATAGTGTATAACTTGTAGAACATAATAATAAGACCAAACTAAAAGATGTACCGTCTAAGTTATATTGTATAACTTATAGAACATAACAAAAAGACCAAACTACAAGATGTATTGTCTAACATATATATATAACTTATAGTGTATAACTTATAAAACATAACAATAAGACTAAACTATAATATGTATTATCTAACTTATACGTATAACTTATAGAACATAACAATAAGACCAAACTAGAAGATGTACCGTCTAACTTATAGTGTATAACTTATAGAACATAACAATAAGACCAAACTAGAAGATGTATTGTCTAACATATACGTATAACTTATATTGTATAACTTATAGAACATAAATGAAAAGACCAAACTAAAAGATGTACTTGTCAAACATATACTTATAACTTATAGTGTATAACTTATAAAACATAACAATTGATATTAGAAAAAAAAAAAAAAAAAAATAAAGTCTTCAAAACATAGTCGAAAGGGGATCTAGTTTTGTTCGTTTCATCGCGTAGAATACACCGGTGCGCACGGAATTAAAAATGGATACACTATTCAAGAGTTATAACAGCTTTTAAAAAATATTTTACTTTTTTTACGACATCATCGTTTATATCAGCACATGCGAGGAAAAACAAAAAAAAAAGAGAACACGCTTTTCCTAAAAAGGAAAAAAGCGGGAATGATTAGTTTCCAAAAATGGATAACTTGCGCCTGGTCGGATCGCCCGCGAGTTAACGTAACCCGGGACGCCCGATGAAGCCACGCCAGTGGGCACACGACCGACGCGCTTCCTCGCCGAGCGCACGGCGCTGAAAGCCCGTTCGGGCGAAGCTTCCCGAAGCGGCGCTAGGGGAACGGAGCTCGGCGAAAATTTTGATGGCGAAGATTTTCGAAGCTTTTGTCGCCGCCGCGGCATCTTCCTCGATGTTTGCCGAGCCCGACACCGCCGCCGGCAAAGTATCATCTCCCGCGCGTCGAACGAGACGTTAACGTTATTGGTGACGCCACGACGCCAATCTTCGCCGAGTGGGAACCACTGGCAAAGGTCAACATTTGCCGAGCGCCAAAACCCCCTCCGCGCCGCATAGTAGGGTACTTCCCGAGAGCCAAAACCTCCCCGCGCCTTCGGCAAGCGGGAAGTTCCCCGGCGCCGTGAGACCCCGCCGCCGGTGAAATTGGCGCCTTTGCCGAAGCGCCATGGTTAGCGCCGGCAAAGCCGGAACCATGATTTCCTAGGTAGCGCCAGTGTCTCCAGCTTTGCCGAAGCGCCCCGCCATGGCGCCGGCAAATCTTCCCTTTGCCGAAATGGTGGTCGCTTGGCGCCGCAAAGCAACAAAAAACAGGGTTTTTTATTTTTTTAAATTCCACCTTGACAAACAATCAAAATCACATATATATCATATCCAACACATAGATACAACATCCGGCACATTCACCACAACAAGCACAATATATATAGCATAAATGTCACAAGTGCATCACAAGTTCACATCCAAAAGTGCTAAAAGTGTCTCAAGTTCACAAAGTGCATAATTGTCTCCACAAGTTCACAACACAAGTCCAACAAGCCCTACCACTGCATCTCAAGACGTTGGGCCTTCGCCTAGTGGGTACCGAATGCCTAGTGAGGGTAGGCCTTCTGCACCGCCGCAGAGTAGGATTCGAACCCGCCGACGGTTCTTTGCAAAACCAAAAGAGCCGCTAAAATGTGTTAGAAAGGATTTTATGCAAAGAAGCGAAAAACAATCGATTTTTTATACTCACGGGAGTAGGTAGAACAGCGCCGACAAAGGGACGGGAGCGAGGAGCCGAGGTGGCAAGGACAAACCGGACTTCGCCAACACCGCTAGGAACTTCGTCGGTTCCTCCAGCCGTGTTTGCCGCATTGCCGGCCCCGTGATTCGGCCTCCACCGTCGCACTTGTGGCCGAACCTTCACGTCTATCTCTTCACGCTGCTTCTTCTCATTTTCTAGCTCGGCCTACAACACATAGTACCAAAGTTTCAGTTTTGCAAATGTAACTAAGGTGTAAATATGAATGGACACCGAGTAACCCCGGATTAACCCGGAGTGTGTCGACTGGTCTTTGTGGAAGAGCTCACCCGCGGACGTATGGGTGGGTCGGTGGCGGCGCTTACCGCCGGATCCGGGTGAGGGAGAGATCGGAACTGTTGATGACGCCGTTGGCAATCCACATCCGCCCGTGCTTCTTTCCTCCTCCTTGCCTCATGACAAGATCTCGCATCGATCTCCGTGGTGCACGGATCGTAGTCCTCCCCATAGCGCGCCTTCGCCGCCACCGTGTATTCCTTGATCCGTTTCGGGCGATTTCGGGTTGGTGTATGCCTCGGGTGGTTCCGCCCAGTCGCCCTCACGTCCGACCCGACTTGCCCATGTGGGACATGCGAGAATGCACGGAAGTCGTTGCGGTTCTTCCTGGATGTGCCTTCGGCTACAAAAAAAGACGAAACCCGATTAGAAACGGCACTAAGGGGGCACCAAGAAAGAAAGGAACCTAGGCTTTGCATACCCATGCGGCTTTGTATTGGGCGAGGTTGCGGCCGCCTCGATGGTGTCTTTGGACCTTTCATCTTCAAACGATGCGCCCGGAGAGCTTCATGTTTGCTTAATGTAGTCCTCGGTGAACCACCTATCCACGATCTTCTCCCCCGAGCCGGATACGAACAAAGACCACTGAATCGCCGCACCGGTCCATGAAGTACTTGACATATAAGAAGAAGCAATCTTAATATGAAAACGAATCAAACTCAATGTTATTGGACTACCTCCATGTACCGCTCTCGGGTCATCGTGATCCGTCTCGCACGCTTCTTATCAAGCTTTCTCCCAAGTTTCTCCCCGCGTAGGTTATGGCGCACCGGTACTTCACCTCGTGATGCATGTCGACGATGCGTTTCTTGGCGGACTTGATAAGCACCCGGTTCGCCAGACCTCGGCTCCCTCCACACATTTGAAATAAGTCCGCATACAAACGCGGGTTATCCTTTCATTATTCCAAAAAGAGTATGAATGCAATAACGAGTTTCAAGGGAGACTAACCCAAAACTCGCTTTCACCTTCTCCGCCCACAATCGCGGTAGTCGTGGTCCCGGCAACCTCGTAGTGGTCAAACGTGTAGGCGTGTGCTCGCAGGCGAATCCTTGTACCAAACGAGGCCGGGTAGTGCTTTTTGCACAAGAACCCAAGGATGCCGTTGACGCCGTGCGCCAAAGACCACCGGACACAACCTCCCGCCTTCCTGCACAAGTAGGTCAAAATTTTAGTTTCCCTCCACATTTGAACCGAAGTAGTAGTAAAAACATCTCAAGTTACTTTACGCTTGCCCAACGGGCGAATCATCTGGCGTTGCTCCGTGCGGGCGTCGAGGGATCCTCGCAGGACCTCGCAAGTAGACTGCCGATGTACCCGCAGGAACCGGCACCATCCCCCACGGCCTCCTCGTCCCCGCCCCCGTCCCCCCCACCTCCTCGTCCCCCCGCCCGATTCGAACTCATGTGAGAGATGTCTTGGGTTTCAAAGCAATCGTAAACGGAAACGTCAATGAAACGTTCTCAAATTTTTTTCATAGGCTACACCTACCATAACAAGACAACTGGACAAGTTTCAAATTTTTCGGACTTGGCCTCGTTTTTTTGGAATTTTAAAACAATCCACCCGCAACTAAGTCATCGTGGCTCGTGAACTAGGCCTTCGATATTTCATGTGAGCACTTGCATGGCGCCTCAAATTGCGCTCCCTAAATAGAATATTAATTTTCCATTCACCTTTTCCAACGATTGTAATGACTTGCAGTTCAAATTGCTTTTCAAAAAATAATTAAAAAAATAGACATAGACACTATAAATATAGCAAAAAAAGTACGGAAAAAATCTAAATTTTCAATATGTTGGCAATAGATCCCTACCAAAGCTACGTAAAAAAAATGGGAGCCAAAATCAAAAAAAAAATGGTTCACCGAGTGCTTGGGATGGGCGCCGCAAGAAATCAAAACTTTGCCGAGCGGTCTTGATGGGGCGCCGGTGACCTATTTTTTTTGCCGAGGGTGGAACGGCAGGGCGCTAGGCAAAGGCCACGGTAGGGACGGGCGCTCGGTGCCCGGCAACCTTCGGCCGGCGTTTAGATTTGCCGAGCACCCACGCCGTAAAAGGTCACCTTTGCCGAAGTGATAAACGTTACGAGCGCCGCCGCGTAAAACTTCGTATTTGCCGAAGCGCCGGGTTTCACCGAAACACGATCCGCCCGGCCGCCCGGGAAGGGCACCGTTGCCGAAGCGCCGCGATTTTCAGCCTTCGGCAAAGACCGCGGCGCTTCAACAACGAGCCGCTGTCCGGTAGTGGGGGGAGGACCATACATGCGATCCTGATCGTTGGATTTTGAGTGAGTAACGAGAGAGAGCGTTGGGAAGTAAGTGGTTGACACTTTTGGGTGCAACAAGGAGGGTTATCTTAGCTGAGGACGTTTTTTACGGGTAGACCAAGCCATGAATATGTTGGTGCATTAGTAGGGTAGATTTGCATAAATCTTTGGACAAAAGTCTGTGTGGACATTTAAAAATCAGCTAGGATTACTTAGGCCAGTCTCAATGGGGAGTTTCACTGCACGGTTTCCAAAACGCCATATCAGTTTGAGCGGGATGAAACCATGAACAAAACTGGTATTCACAATGTAGCGTTTCATGGCATTGTTTCATATGCTCATTGTAGCATTTAATTCTTGTTTTTTGTTGGGATCAAATATACTAGATAAACTTTATAGCCATTGTGTGTTCGGATCAAACTTCTCACGTACGGCTGCATACTAGGATCAAGTCATCAAACTAATTCATGTACGTAAGGCAGCTTGCCAAATAAACATAGTATAATATATTGACTAATTCATGCACGTAAGACATCTGGAGTACTGGACCAGATAGATAACTACATCATTCACATAATCACTGGAAAAACATAGATAAACCAACTGGAACAGATAGTAACTAAGGTAGGAAAAAAAAGTTCAAATAGCCTTCAGCCTTGCACACGGCCTCTTACTGGTTCTTCTCACAAGACAGAACTGCACCCCATAGGTTTTGCTTTCATCCTACAGAAACAAAAACAGTTTAGTATTAGCTCTCAGCCGTTCAGTTCAGTCAGAAGACATTCAGTTCAGTATAAAAACTGTAGTTGAAGTCGGTACGGCAGGGGCGGGCGCAGGGGAAGTATTTGGCGGAGCCGTAGAGAGGGAAGAAGCTGGGCGGGCGGCGCGGAGAGGGAAGTCGGTGGAGAAAAACGAAGATGCTGGACGGGCCGGCGGCGCGGGAGGCAACGCCGCTTTCATTCCAAGGCGGCTACCCCCGCCCTTTTCCCTCCTTTGCCGCGCCGCCCGGAGCTTTGGCCGGCGCCCATGGCACGCTGCGCTGGATCTCGCCGCCAGGGAGATGGAGAAGAAAAAAACGGAGAAGGGAAAACGCGGCTGGCGCCGCCCGGATGGATAAGAATGCGCTACCGGCGGGAGGATTGGCGTGCTCGGCGTGAGATGAGGCGGGAAGAATTGGAGCGCGGCCTGGAGCACGGGATCGGTGGGGATGAAACTTTCCCCCTCAATGCCGGTATCGTCCGGTTACCGAGAAGTTGGTAATCAAGGCTAGCTCGTGTCGTGGGCCACGAAACGATCTGGCTTCTCCTCCTAGTTTCATGCAGAGATCCTCTTTTTTGCTGATGTTTCACCTAATTAATGTGCATGACATCCCCATAAAACCCCATTAAGACTGGCCTTATTCTACGCCGTATATCTTTTATACTCGATTGTGTCTTTATTATCTTCACCACTATTGTGAAGTCGATACTCTACAATCATCGAGAAACCTATGAATATGCTCGATTGTGTCTCATGGTACCTTAAACAACTCAATTGGTGGACCCGAGCGATAAGAAACCTACTAATATGATATTAATCATCACTATTGTAAAGGTACTAAAGGTTCTATGATACTAATCACCATGAGACACACGCTAGAAAAAAAAATTGTAAAAAAATTATAACGAACTGACTGTCTATTCACCATTTTTTTTTTCATCAAAGTTTTATTTTTGTTTTTTATAAAAAGTTGCACACCTCTACCATTTATTAAGAAAAACTAATATAACCACTAAATCTTTATAATAAGCCACCACTAAAATTAAGTAAAATAACCTAAAGTTACCTCTAATCTTTATCTAAATTATTCACATAGTAAATTAATGTCAACACTAGTACAGAAAAACTTTTCAGCAGCGCCCCTTTTTTCTAACTAGCTAGCCGCCTCTAGCCACAGAAGCACTGCATCTTCGTGACCGCCTCTCAAGAGCTATTTTCATGGGCGGTTGCATTAAGAAAGCTGCCTCTGAACTTGAGGTTGTACACTGGTGGACCTTGACCGCTTGACGAGGTGCTTAAGGGGGCGAAGGCACTGGTAGTAGATGCCAAAAGACAAGCCGTGGAATGTCGCGGACGCCGAGTTAGATGGACAAGCGGTTGGGCTGTGTGGAGGTGGGCACGGACCACGTAGGATAACCAATGGTCGACGAACTCATCGGCAATGGATGAGTAGACGGGGATGGCATCAGTCTTGAACCCACTCATGACATTCTGAGGCACTTTGCTTGGCCGGCCCTATGTACCACCCCGACTGTGAGTGCCCTATACGGCTATACCATGCTTGTACTGTACCACATGGGTGACCACCTCGACGACGGAAGGGTGGAGGCGAGGGGAGGGTAGCGCACAGGCACAGGAGTGGCGGTGCCCTTGGATAAATAAGGGCGTGGCTAATGTTCTAATCGACTGCCTCCGTCTCTCTCACCCCTGCACTCGATGTTGTGCCTGCCGCTCCTCGCGTCCAGACGTCCGTGTAGGCTGCCCCTGTCCGCCTCGCTCCTGCCTTGCACGCGCACCCTACCCTGTCGTTGCACGCTCTCTCCTCCCACCTGACCCCGTCCTCTCTCTCTCTGTGTGTGGGCGGGGCTAGGAGCCAGGCCCTAGCTCATAGTGCCCCCATCCCTGGTGCCTGAGTCATGCGCCCATCACTAATTGCACCATGTGAAAACACTTATAACAAGAAACACTTGGATGCAACATAAGTCTGACACGGATGAAACATTCGAAACATACCGTTGCAACACTTGTGTGAAACATATGCAACATCGAGATAAAACACATGTAACATGTGTTTGAAACATATGCATCATCCAAATAGTGCAACATGTGTGTGAAATATATGCAACATCCGGACAAAACACTTGCTGCAACATAAGTCTGAAAACAGATGAAACAATTTTTTTCAAATGCTTGCAACAAACCACTAAAAATACTTGCAAAAAAATGCAACATGCTAATCTACTTTGCAACATCCATATGTAACAATTGCAACAACCTCTGAAACACTTAAAACATATGTCTGAAATAGATGAAGCATTCTGACCAAACACTTGCAACATACCTCTAAAACACATGCAAAATATCCAACATGTGCAACATCCTAATCTACATTTGAAACATCCATATGTAACAATTGCAACATACGTTTGAAACATTTGAGACACTTGAAAATACATTTGCAAAAAAAAGGGAGGGAAATTCAGGGTATGCGTTCACAACAAGCATGTTGTTCGAGTGGGTGTCGAGAGTACGTGTCTCCAAGTGGCTCAGGTGGACTCAAGAAGACAAGGAACACAAAGAGGGGCCCACGACGATTTATCCTAGTTTAGGCCAATGATACCCTATCTCCAGCAGCTGATGATCCTTACACTCAAGAGCACCCAAAATTAGGGGTTTACAACAGAGTGTAGAGAGGTTTGGGTAGGGGATTAATTAGCTCGGTGCTAATCCCAGGTCACCTCACCGCCGGTGGAGTCTTCCCCCTCGCCAGAGAGGAGAAAGACTGCAGATAGCGGTGGAGGAGCTCTTGGTTCCCCTCTCTCTAGGGTTTCTCTACCCTCGGTGTTGGGTAGAGAGCGGATGGAATGAGCGATCTCAAAATGAGCGTCAGTGGATCATCCTCCCCTCGTCGGGATGTGACCTCCCCTTATATTTTGGGGTAGGTGGGTACATCGCAGTTTGGGGGAGCTAAGTCTATGGTCTACATGAGCCAGAGTCCAGGAAGGTCTTGCAATGGTGTCTTGTGGACCATCGAGTTGCCTTGGTGTCAAAGAAGCTTTGGGTGTCGTTCAGCTACCTTGCCCCTAACAAACACCGTGTCGAGGCCTAGTCGTCTTGGACCAGTCTTCCCCGAGCACACGTTCTGGAGTCTTCTCGTTGGCAAGCGAGGCTGTTCCGGGAGGCTGACGCGTGCGCCCGAAAGCCCCGCGCCCTCGAAACCCTTGGAGGAGTGTGTCTTCTTGCGTTATGCCCCATGTGTGACCACGCCCCGGGTGGCCAGCAAAGCCACGCCCAAGGGGGCAGCGCCTGGGGAGCCCCCAAGCCTTGGTGGCTCGCCGCGTCGGCTTCTAGTGCCCGAGCCTTGGTGGCTCGGGGTGTTGTCTTCTTGTGCTTCTGGCCTTGGGGTACAAGCCAAGGGTTAGGCTCAGGCTCGTTGGTTGGGAGCCCAAGGCTCGGGCAAGCCCTTGAGTCGTGAACAGAGGCAGTAGGCCTCGGTAGGCCTGTTTGGGCTGGCCTGAGTCCTTAGCCTGAGCGTGCGCACTAGCGCATCCGATGGGTGTAGAACCCGAGCCTTTGGGCGATCTTGGATGGATCAATCGGGAGTCTCTTTCGGTTGGGAACCCTTAATGTCGAGGTTTGACATACCCCTATGTTAGGATCTCATCATGCAGGAACGAGGAGCAAGTGAGGAAGCGGGGGCAGAATGGGGTGCGCGATGGGAGAAGGCCGCAACAGCGAGCTGAGTGAGGCGTGTGTTGTCCGGATGAGACGGACACCCGTTGCCAAGCATTATCAATTAATAATTTGATGTCGGACTCTGCAAAGGTGGAATCGAGACATGGCGGAGGGGAGGGGGTGATTAAGCTGGGCATATACGAAGATAACATTCCATATTCTTTTTAGTTATACAGTAGAATTCAGATACAAAGGATGTACAAGATTCAATATGACTATGTATTGACCATGGCTAGACCCGATATATTCAAACTCGTATGAGCACGGGTTACATAAGTCCATACAAAAAAAACTCTCCATTATCTGATAGCTACGGGAAGATGGACCCAAAAAATGGGCTAAAATTTTGGCCATTAGTATTGACATCTCCAAGAGATGGTCTAAATCATTGCAAAAGCTAAACACTACCGCCTGAGGAGACCTCTACCGAGCGCCATATTTTTATCTGAGAGCCCAACCCCCCGCCGCTCGGTAGAGTCTCCTCACCGGGAGCCGCTCTGGGACCCTCCTCAGCTCTCGGTAGCTCTCACTTTCTTGAGAGCCCAACCCTGTGTCTCGCGGGGCTCTCGGTAGAGGATGAGTCTACCGAGAGCCGGCCCTCGCAAAAACTCCGGTCTCGGTGGAGTTGAGCGCCCTCGCGTGTGTCGGCCTAGCAGCGCCTCACAAGCCAGGTCCGAGAGCCGGGTTAGGCGCCGGTACAATATGGTCGAATTACCGAGCCGGTGTCGGCCGGTAGATTATGGAAATCTCTACCGCCGCCTCCATGATTGCCCCCTCGGTAAGCAGTTTTGCCGAGAGCACTTCCCATTGGCTCGGCATAATATATATATATATATATATATATATATATATATATATATATATATATATATATATAGGAAAATATTTTTTCTACTCCCAGGGGAGTAGTTACTCCCATGTGTATATCTCTAGATTTAGTGTGTATATGACCGAACAAAGTGTATGCGTGGATGAAGTATATGATCATACTAGACTATCTAGGGTGGTATGTATGTTAAGTATGCATGCATACGTTGAGTATGTGGATATATCGTTTTTTATATACGGCAGTAGTGGCATTTTAGTAATATATTAAAAAACATGGGTTCCTTCGAAATTTTTTTCGCGTACTAGGATCTAGATTATCTTAATATGAGGGCAACGTATCGTGCAAACCAACCCTCCGGTGCAACCATGCAAACTTCTAATGCGGGACATAGGATGTTGATCCAAGGGTTAGATAATTTTACAATTAACCCCGCTCTAATCACACTTTTACAAATCCCCCTCCCACCTTCCCGTGGTTTATCACCTCGTATCCTTGGATCTACATCATGTGGCCCGATTAGAAGTTTGCATGGTTGTATGGAGGGTTGGTTTTGCACTAGATATGTTTCCTAATATGAAGATATAAACATACTCAAACCCGATAAAACAAGTATGAACACATACATACAAGCGTGGTATATTGAGGTGGGAGTAACTACTCCCACAGAAACCTCACCCTATATATATATATATATATATATATATATATATATATATATATATATATATATATAGAGGTATGTTATTAGAAGCTTAGGGCTTCCAAGTATTTACAGGAAGCCCCAGCCCAAACACCAGCCAGCGGCGGCGGCACCTCACCAGCCGGCCCACCAACCCGATATATATTCTCCTCTAAACCCTAATCCCACTGCTGGTTTTCAAATTAATTTGAATCCCCATCGGACCCTCCCCACGGCGACCCCACGGCGACCCCCTCCCAAGCGGCGGCGCGCGGCCACCCCACGAGCGGCGTCGCGACGCAAGGCGGTCTCCCGCGGCGGCAGCTCCGGCGTCCCCTCGCCACCACGCCCCCAGCGGCAGGTCGGGAATCCCGGCGGGCATCACCCTCCCCAATCGACGCAACTTGTTGCAGCCCGCACGACCTTCCTCCACGGCACCACGTCGCGACCCGCGCTGCTCTGCTCGGCAGCGGCGCTGCGTGGCTTACGCGCAAGGCCTCCCTCCATCCTGGCGTCAGTGGCGGCGCTCCCTTCCCCTCACTGAGTGCAGCTGGCTTTGGTTCTCAATCCGATGGATTCGCGACGGCGCTGTGGCCCCTCCAGGTTGTCCCCATGGCAGCGACGATGACCTGGCTGGGCGAGTCCCGTCCCCTCCACATGTGCTTCGAGTGGTTGACGAGCAAGCAGATCCAAGGTGCATCCTATTTCCTCCTTGGCCCCTTCCTATGTTCGTTAAGATTCACCAGATTTTGATACTTGTGCCTCTGCTATTTGTGTCAAGATCCAGAGCAGCCGGCGAAGCTGAGGCCTCGGCTTCTTAGGCGGAGGCTTCCAATGTCCCCGCGGGAGATGGGGCGCCGGCGAGGCTCGTGGTGCTGTTGACCTGTGCCAGGGAGATCCGGTCGGCAGGTCTCGCGGCGCCCTCGTTGTTGGCGGACGCTGCGACATCAACATGTCTGCCTCCGAATCGTACGTGCTGCAATCCGAAAACACAGGCTTTCCCTTTGCACTGCTCTCGTGATTGCAAAATATGTTTTGCTTCCATTGGATTTGTTCAGGGATTAAGGAATCCCGATTTAGATTGCTGCCTGCCATATATATTAAAATTATGTTGCCTCTCCCGATTTGGATTGCTGCCTGCCATATATAGTAATTATGTTGCCATTTGCCTGTGGTTGTGGAACTGAATAGATTTGGGGCCCTTTGTTTATTTGATTGAAGGGACAAAGCCACACGCCGGTCACTCAATTACCATTCGTGAAACCATCACCGCGATATTCGTGGATTTGACATGTGCTAAAGCTTTTTGAGATATCAGGTGAGGGCCGTTCATTCAATTGTGCACAATTTGGTAATTGTTGCACAGGCATTTTTGTAATCCATTTATCCATGCCCCGGATACATTTTCAAGATTTGTATCCATATCAACCTTTTTTCAGGTAATGTGTATGTACTCATCAGTACATCTACATTTTCAAGAACCTCCGGTCTAGCAACGGCGGTGGAGTTGGACCCTCCCAGATCCTGCTCAAGGCTGCTCGGCCGTTGATATGCTTGTTGGTGCTTCTATTGAAGACCACATCACAGCTTGATGTGCATATTCGTGGCTTCTTCTAGCACGCTGCTCTACTCTAGCACGGTGAGCAGCAAGTAGGATGTGGATTTTTTATGCTTCATTACTCTAGTCTTTTGGTCCAGTATGCACGTATGATGAATTTGTCTACGGATCTTGCTAGCCTCTTGCACGCATAATCTTTTTAAGCTTAGTGATATTATGTTCTTAGACCTAGTCAGAATTTTCTATGCAATATCGATGGATGAGCAGCACCCCTCACAGGAAAAGCTACGCTGATGGATTTTTCGTGTCCAAAATGTTGATTAATTTATTTGTTCCCCCATGTGTTTTGAGAGTTTCAAACTTAATTTATTGCAAAGAAATAGAAATTGACATATTAATCTTTGAATGCATACAAATTGAAATCTTATTTTTTTTGAATGCATATACTGTGAATAAAATTGAGACGTTAATTTGGACCTCACAGCTATCTTGTTTTGATAGGTTCTGGTTTCTGACTATTGACTAGGAGCAATAACCATTGAACTCTGGATTCTTTGATTTGATCTTATTGCAGTCAGAGAAGCATGAACCTAGTGGCAAGGTTGAACCCAAGTTCCGTAAGGGGAAGGAGGCTGGGTGTATTGATTGCGTTTAGAGGCATGTCCGTTTCCGCTTTTTATCCTTCTTGAACCACAGTTTATATGCCAAGGATTTTTATGGTTCGATTTGATTTAGTTACAGCCTTGCAGGAAGTTGGGGTTGCGGCAAATGAAGAGCTAGCAATGCAAGCAAGCATTATATAATATATCGCGTGAAGATTATGTGGGTGCAACCCTTGTACTTGGGGGTGATGCATGACTGGTACTTTAACAAGGAGGAGGATGATGGCTGGTACTTTAACAAGGAGGGTGCTCAGGTACAACTTGAAATGTTGAATGAGAACACGTCACTTGATCCATGTCTATTTATGCATATTTGTAATTACTTGTACTGTTGGAACTAGATACCATCGTTAAGATTGCAGCTAGAAATGGAGTTCTCAAGATCATTGTCTGCAGGTAAGGAATTAACTGAATTATCACTTTTTACTGAATGAATCAGAAACTATTAGAGTGGGGCCTATTTGTTCTGCTAAAATGATCGAAAAGCACTTGGTCGCAGATTTGTATTGCAGCTCTGTCTCTCTTGAGGTAAATTAAATTATTGCACTGTCTGGATAATTTCTTGACTTTGCATGAACTGAGATTTAGCCTCTTGCGTGCACTAGTATCTAGCTTTATTTGGTTGTATGCACAGTCCCTTCCACATAGGTATATATGCATATTGTATGAGCACAGTAGCTAGATGAGGAGGAAGCAGGCAGATTGCTTAATTGCATAGGTGGAGTCCCAATTGAATTAGTATTTCAAATTTCAAAGACGTATATATGCATTGTATGAGCACACTTCTATTGAGCCATTCCTCGCAACCATTCCTGTGCATGCATGTGTACATTTCTATGCATAAGGAATTATTTTGATATAGAAATGCATAGCCTGTTCAAGTGCAATTGTTTTGATATAGAAATGCATAGCTTGTCTGCTGATTGCTAAATTGATCCAGTGCAATGAGTAGGATTCTACACTTCTTGTGCTAAAATTTCTTACACAACTCTTCTTCCATGCAGGGTTGAACGTGTTCGATAGCTGACTTTGAAGTAATCAAGGAGCCAATCAACACGAATGACCTGAACACTGAAATGAATCCCAATGTTTGGTTCCTGAAATTTTATTTTCATCCTTTGGTTGATATGCTTGCATGCATAAATTTCTACACATGGTGGAACAGAGTTTTGAGATCTGACTGATCTCAATAGAAGCTTGTTCATTATGGATCGTATGCTTCCTGTGACGTGTTATAAGGTGTTGTTTCATTTTTTTTATGCTATCCATAATAGCTTGTATGCTTCTTTTGACGTAGCTGTTGGGACAGAACACTAATGTTTCTTAATAGAAGCTGTTGAGATTGAACAATAATGTTTATAAGCAATTCATTTTTTACTTATATGCTCCATGGTTGAGGAATAAGTGAATTTATTAGCTGATGATAATTTTCTCTAGGTTTTTGCTATTATGATTTTTTGCATTAATGTAGCTGATGTTAATTTCACAATTAGGTTTATGTGGGTGTTAAAAGTTTCTATGCCTACAGTTGTAAGGTTTTGAGACCAGATAAATCATGTTTCTATGCCATTCTTGCTACTGTTCGAACACAATTTTATACAATGTTGATTTTATACCGGTAAAAATAGAGTTCTATGTGCGGCTAAATTATATGTGCGCTTCAATACAATTCTATGCATGGTCATGTTGTGCACTAATCTTCCAATGGAAGTGATTAAAAGGATAATTTTTTTTCTGATGGTTATGTGTCTTCTCCCACAGTTTATATGCCCTATGCATGTATTTTTTAGGTTCTAATTCTTGAGAGGGATCGATATTTATATGCATTGATGGATCACTTCATATGCATGTAGGCTATTAATGAAATGCATCCACGTACATCTCACTCAGTATATTATTTTTTACGACAATTTTTTTTCTTCTTTGATGTTTTATCTGATTTGGTTGCAGGTTTGTCTTGCAGGGAATAAAGAGCCACATGATCGAACGACATGGTTGAGGCTACCCGAAGGATGTCTACTGTGTTGCAGTGGCTGCGTGCACGGCGACTGCGTCTCTCCCCCCTCTATGTAGCATTGGTTTCTTTACGATCATAGTTATGCATGGGTGAAAAATGTGTTTTTGACACCTGACAAAATACTTGTATGTATGCTTCTATGCACCTACTGGGCGATTTAGGGGTTCATATACAAGCGGTTTACATGTATTTGTTGTCGGTCCTTGTCTATGAAGTTGGTTATTTTGTGCACAATTTGGTAATTGTTTTGGGTGAGACTATCTCAGCCCCTCAGGTTTTAGGTCTCATCGCTTTATTTTGTGCATGAAGTTGGTTGCATGTGGAAAGAGCTCCAGTCTCCCATGGCTTGTACAATGTATACAATGTACTTCAACAACGGTTATTGATTTACCTGTATACATTGTACATGTACCCAATTGAATTGTGCGTATTGGCTCCAACATGGAGCATATTGATTTGTGGTTTATATATTCAGAGAATCATTACTTTACATCGTGTTATTTTTTCAAATTCTGAAGACACGATGGTCTACATGTTTATATGCATTCACTCAATATACGTATACGGAAACTTGGTTTTTTAGAAAATATATTCACTACGGATCTTGATTCGTGCACAAAAAAATGTCAGAAGCTCAACGGTGAAAACGGTTTTGAAATCGGATGTTGCGTTTAAAAGTTATAGCATAAAATGAAAAAAAAATTGATTTGTATGCATGCATGCAAGGTGTGTCAGGTGCATGGGAGGTGGTGTGTCAGGTGCATGTCCTCCAAGCCTCTCCCGCACGCGTGTTGGAGGCCAGCCGAGCGCGCCCACAAACCGGTCTGGAAGCGAGAGGGCACCTATCCGGTCTGGTCTGGCTGGGGCTTCCAATATCCATCTGCAGCCCTGGGCTCCCAATATCCCAACCCTATATATATATATATATATATGGTGCACTTTTTCTGGCACCCCTGTAGTTCACCCATATTTAAAAAAAACCAGATGTGTTAATACTTGTTTATTGGTTTGAGTATGTTTAGATACTCATATTAAGATACTTCTAGATCTTACTACTAAAAAAAATTTTTGGTGGAACCTATATTTTTTAATATATTACATAAAATGCCACTACTTGACGTATACAAAAAGTATATCCATATACTCAAAGTATGAATGCATACTTAACGTATATACCACCATGTAGATGAATTAAGTATGATCATATATACTTCATCCACATACACTTCGCTCTATTCGTATATACCATAAATCCGGATATATACATGGCGTGGGTGAATTACACCTGGGGTGTAGAAAAAATTTACCCTATATATATATATATATATATATATATATATATATAGAGGGTTGCACTAATTATTAATCAGTCCCCGACCCCCGCGCGAGGCCGCCCCCGCGACAGTCTGAGCGTCGCTTCCTGCGCACGCCCGCAGACAACTGCTGGACGATTTTGTTTTTCCTTCCGTGGCTGTTTCCGGTTCTTTTTTTTTTTTGGCTTGTTTTTTTTTCCGATTTTTTTTTTTCTTTCGTGCCTGTTGCGCACTCGAGCCTGTGTATTTCTGGAGTACTTTTTTTGTTTCTACCTGAATTCCTTTTATTTAATGCATATATTTGGCCGTTTATTCCTTTCTATACCAGGTTACTTGTGGCATTTTTAGAATTATTTTAATACAAACGGACCTTGTCAACAATAATAGTACGTGATGCTAAGCAAAATTGATACTATTTGGTTCATTATTATAGTCACAAATTACAAAGAATCCGTTGGCCTACTCTTTGGAACAACTTGGACCAAAAAAATATGTAGAACAGAGCCAAGAAAGGAGATTTTTTATGAATTCCACCGTTTATTCATTCAAAAATATTCCACAGCTTGATTAAACACACTCGCGCTCCTTAAGAAATCCAATTCCTTCACTCCTATGTCACTAACATAACATCCACCTTGGGTTCTCGACTTCTCCATGTGCCCTGCTCATGTGGCAAATTTTGGTCGAGGGGGTCTGCTGCGTGTTGTCCACTACACTTCCCTGCCTCATTCGCTCCTCTGCCCTGCTGACACAGGTTATGATGCAACATATATGTTTGTTGAAGTAAACTGAAAATAAGAAGTCAGATAGAAGAGCACATTTAACATCTTATTTGCGCTTGCACCTGAACATAGCCTCATTCAGCATATTATGATATATATAAATATTAGAAATATATAGCAGAAGTGATGACCCACCTGCACATATGGTAAGCAATCATCGGTATAAACTCTATAGGGAAAGCAATTTAACAAGGAGAATGACCGTAGGCGTAAGGAAAACTTACCAAGACAATAATGATCTGGCAGGCCAGGAAGCTGCTTTGTCCAGATTATACTAAATGAATTCTGAAATTATCACAAAGGGGAAGCAAAAAGCATTTGTTACTCCTACTTAACCAAAACACTTTCTGTGCTATTGCTAAATTGACAGCATTTTAGCATCTGATCTTAATTCATCAAGTTGCTGCCAGACTGAAAAGAACGGAGAAGAAAACCACTACGTTTCGGATAATAGTCATAATCATTAGGCACACGCACTGCTTTTGTGTCTCCATGTCCTGGGCTTAATAGGCAAATTCTACATGCAGGATAGTATAAAAATAGACAGCTGGGGCTGAACTGAGAAAGCACATTTCTATGATGAAATTGACAAATGGCAAAATTTTATGGCAAGCCTAACATCAGGCTATGGACTCTGGAATTCAGGGACTATCTAGCCATGCACTTATGGAGGGTCAATCAAATAGCAGCTGTCTCCATCTAAGGACGTGTGGCCTGAGGCATTGAAAGAGAGGAAGAAGCTGAGCTGCACACGAACTGAACACATAAAACCTGAGACAGTGAAAGAGAGAAAGAAACTAGACTGCACATGAACTGCACACATAAAAAGATTGTCACCTAAACTAAAATAAATAGAGACAAACCTAGGGAAAACTATAGATTGCTGGAATGTCAATGCCATTGAGAAGGTTAAATAGATAAATTAAGTGACCTCCATATTTCGGGTGACGGTCCTGGCGGAGGAGACATTGCACTTTATTAAGTTTAGATAAGATATATTTACATATTTATATATCTAAATGAATTTCTTTCTTGCAATATCGAAATGAGCATATCACAATCAAAAAAAAAGGAAAAAGAATAAAAGTTTACAACAGCACAGAGGAAAGAGTGTCAATGAGGGCAACACAGGAGGAAGACAAAATTACCTGGAGCGCACCAATATGGAAAAAACTGATGTGTCACTTGGCCATTAGCCCAATCATCCCTTCTTAGAGTCAGTTTGGTTGACAAATCAGAAAAGATATAAGCTTATTAAGTGAAGTCTTGACGCACAACTACATGGATAGCTGGATCTTCAATCGAAATTGACAGAACTGTAGCTGCAGCGATGATCAAGTTCAAGTTTTAATTTGTCATGCTTATGCATTGAGCGAAAATGAGCTGCTAATTAATCAAACAGAGTTACTATATCACAGCAGTTACTTATAATGTCATAAATTAATCATAGTACTAACTCTTGTGTCTCGAATCAGTAGTTAACTGAATAAGTGAACCCACAAAATTATAATTTTATTAACTAATCATACTGTGGACTGTGTTCCTAAATAATATTTTTCACTGTCACGATGCAGGCTAGGATTCCTAGGACCACCTATTTTCTGGAACAATCCTAATATCTGTTTCTAGAAATAAATATTTATGATAATAGGTAATTGGTTAATCATGAAATGTTTATCGGACCTTCTGCATCCAATATGTTTTAAACTCAATAAACATATTATATCTGAATAACTCATGATCCTAATCATTACAAGGTGCTATAATGAGATGGTACGCACCCTGAAGGTGTTAAATTCTATCATTGTAAAGGTACATCCATGCAATCACCAGTAATGCCAAATTCTTGGTTTGAGCTAAGATCTGTGATATACACCAAATTCAATCAGTGGCCATTCCAATTGCCAAAAACAGGCGAAAGGGAGGCGCCGAGTCTGTATTTGGTAGCTGTTTCAAATTAAATAAATGTGGTTTCAAATGATGCTTCCCTATTTATCTTATCCATTGTTATTCAATCTGGTAACTGAAGTTGAGCTGCACGGAAACCATTTCATGGTAAAATTGGCTATGGGGATTTAGCAGAAAATGAATCAGTAGTTCAGTACTCAAATGAAAGAAGTGTGTGATCTAAATAAAGAGCAAGAAAACCTGGCATATTATAAATGCAAAAATCATTTAGATTTAGACAGTGCCGCAAGCAAGAACCCTGAATTCTATTTACGTGGCAGGGTCTAACCCCGCCATATAGTCTAATCGCAAATAATGTCCTGTGAACACAAATAATTAGTTACTACTAAATTGTTGTAATAATTACAATACTAATCCACAACAACAGCCTCATCGGAACCATAAATCAGAATAATTCATCCTACTCATTACAACATTCTGTAATGAGATCATATCAAACATGAATAAGGTGTCGACAATTTCAACCATAAAAGATCATTTCTGAAATCTCAAATGCTGTCATCAATTTAAACTCCAAATCCTTACAGTTTTGGAGTTTGGGTTGCTTGGCTTAAAAAGTTGATGGTAGCACAATATAAGTTCAGCCAAGCAGAGCACACCTTCTTCGAGACAAGTTGCAAACTAACTTAAGCAATTAAATTAAAAATGCTCCTGACCACATCCACTGGGGGGCCGGCTGATGGACATCGCTCGGTCACAACATGATAACTGCATGGACATGATGCATACCACAATCCCATTAGCTCCCTCAGACTGTAGAAGTGGCAGTGAAAAACAGAACAGAGCATGGGAAACAGTCAGCCCACCCCCAGAAAGTATTGAACGCATGCAACAAAGCATGATGAAGTTTTATATTTGAGCTACGTTTATATTTATTGCCTAATGGGTGAGGGGTGGACAGTAATGAGGATAGTGCATCCACAATTCAGAGATAAAAAGAAACAAAAGAGCAGTCCCTGATCCTATACTCCTATGACAAAAGAGAGATTTAGGAGAGCAGCAGATTATCTAACACTGTAATAAAAGTGATAAAACTAGAAGAAGTAATTAGATGAATAGGTGTTTTGTGGGATTATCTGCACTCGTGGCTAGACTATCATGATTGAAGTTTCAACAGGAGTTTTTGGACAACCTTGGAACATCCTCGACTCATAGCTTCAATTCCAACAGATCCAGTACCACAATACATGTCCAGCCACCGATGTAGTCTAAGTGAAGCAGGAGAACCACCAACTCACTGCAAGTTTTGATCATGAATCCGTGAAGGTCCGAGTAAATCAAAATGGAAACAATGATTAAAGTGACATCAACAAATTACTTGTAAAATGTCGAAGGCTGCTCCTCGGACAACTTCCATCATTGGGCGGACATTCCTATCTTTGGGTGAAAGTAATTTCCTTCTGCAGACTTTTCCACCTAGCACCTGAACGAAACATACATACTTTGAGTACCAAAAGTACCTCATCTCGAAAGAACCACTAAATTAAGTTTCAAAAATAGATTGAGCCTCCTATGCGGTTCTAATTCTTAGAAAATCATACAAACCAGGGACATCTTGTTTGGAAAGCATATGCACCTGAACTCAAACAATTAAAAAGTAATTCCAGCACACAAAGCAGGGTGGAGCCAGACAGTGGCACAGCAGAACCAAAATTTAGCTGGGGTAGAACGTGAACACATAACTAATATTATTAAAAAATCAGATACATGCATCACATACTCATTGATATCCCACACGAATGGTTAATATATGATAAATTTAATCTTTTAAAGAATGAAGATGGTACCTATACTATTAAAAAGCAGTCGTCCATAACATGCTAGCAGCGCCTTCATATAATTCAATAATTCAACACACACCAATTGACTAAGATTCAACTATCTAAGAGCTAATAAACATGTAGATTAAACAACACATCAATTATTGTATGATATTATGTCATAATACATTTACACAGCTTTGAAAAAAAAGACAAAGCAGGACATAGCACCAGCGCATTTTGATAATGAACTGTAACAATCAACTAGTAAATATAAAATAAAAAAAGGGAAGCGGGGAGGAGAAGGAGATTGTGCAAACGACGACCTGGGGAAGGGGATCTAGAGGAAGGGCACATGGATCTGCCGAGACAGACTCACCTTGCTGCAATTGAAGAGCTCCTGGCCATGACCTGTGCCGACAATCTAACACTCGAATCATCAAATCAAATCAAGAAGGGGAAGCGGAAGGAGAAGGAGATTGTGCAAACGACGAGCTAGGGAAGGGGATCTAGAGGAAGGGCACCTGGATCTGCCAGCAGTGTTGGAGAATCAAACGCAGGAACGGCGGTGGCAGTGAGCTGACGGTGGCGACAGCATCGCCACGCGAGTTGCCACTCCTTTCTCCGGGAGTTCGCGACGGGAACTAACGATGAGTCACGGGTGAGCACGGGAGGTTGCTTATGATGGGAAGGTGCAGGTAGGATGGCCGCCCAAGGTGCGGCGAGCTCGCCGCTGCCGAACCTGACAGCAACCGTCAGTGCCGACCCTCAACTTGGCCTTCAAGACCGCGGTAGACGGCGAGCTGACAGGGTGAGGAATGGGGAGGGAGACGGCGAGCTGACAGGGTGAGGAATGGGGAGGGAGCCGGCGCTAGGAGGGCCCTGGACGGCGGAAGTGGCGGCACGGGCTTGTGCAGCGCAGGGGCGCCGAGCTAGACAAAACCGGCGTCTCCTCGCCTCCACCCTAGGATGGCCTTCAAGGTGCGGCGACGGCGGCAGCGGTGGCTAAATGCGGCGGCAGCGGTGGCGAGCTGGGCTCCTACGGCGGCAGCAGGAAAAGAAACTGGCGTCTCCCAAAATCCCCCCACGATCTATCGAGATTATGGAAAGAAAAAAATAAAAAACGATTAAAAAAAAAGGTGGGTGCGGGAAAAGGGAACGGTGACCGGCGATGGGTTGGCTCGGTGCGTCGGGCTCGGGTACTGGTGCGTTGGGTTGGCTCGGGACTAATTATTAATCGGTCCCCAGGGGAATACATATAATATATATATATATATATAATTTTGGCGTCCCACCTTGACAAACTTGCATCATTTGAAACGTGCATAATTTAAAACTTGCATCATTTGAAACGCGTGCATAATTTAAAACTTACATAGTTTAAAACGTGCATACAAACTAATACATCACATTCATACAAACTTGCATAATTTGAAACGTGCATAATTTAAAATAAGTCACTACAATTAAAAGATGTTCTACTATAACTACAGGTTCACTACTGCCGGTCTTGTAGAAATAACTCGGTGAAGTGTAGGTCACCGATCTTGAGTCCACAGATCTTGCCAAATGTGCAACAACGTTCTTAACTAATACATCCTCCTTTTGCTTCACAACTTCGATGACATGGTGTACTAACGACGGTTAACCGTCTTTGGGCGTGTCGCTAGGTCTCCAATCTTTTTGGCAACCACCTTTTCCCGATATTCATCTACGTAGTGAGTGTTGGCATTGGATTAGCCCATGTCCAAACATAACCCAATTGAGACATTATGCGGGTTAGAATGGATGCATAACTACACCCAGCGTAGGTTAAGTCATACACTTGAACCTGTAATTATTGAAAAAAAAATTATGAGAACATATCGGGATTATCACATCATTTCTAGATATAAGCTAGGTGATAAATTAACATATCAAGATTATCACATCATTTCGGTTTCCTCCGAGCCATTCTTGCAACCAATCCATAACATCATGACTCATGTTTCCTCTTTTAGTCACATCAACAATGAGGAGAATGTGTAACAACCCGGATTTTTCGCGAAAGCCAAAATTACGAACTTTTAAAAATTTTTCCGCAATGTGTGAAACATGTAGTCGCTAGGTCAAACGTGAATTGACCCACTAACAAAACGTTGCATACATATAGAATTATTTGTAGGAGATTGTCGGAGCTTTGTAGTTGAGTTAGGGTTTTGTGTTGGAGTGCACAAATCCGTAGCAAATTCCCTTCTCTTCTCTTCTCTCTCTCCAAAAATTCTCCTAATAATTTTTGGAAGACATCTCATGCCCAACTTAAATCATTCCCAACATCCTTGATGTCTCTCGTATCTTCTCTGAGCTTCTCCTGATCTCTTCCGAAGTATCTCTCAAATTCCTCGGATCATAGTTGTGATATCCTTCCTTTGTCTTTCTCCTAATCAAATGTATTTTGCTATAAGAAAACCCCTCTCCTTATTTCCTAATCAGCCGAGCAACTCTAGCCTGGGCAAGGTAACCGGCAACCTTGCATGCTGCTGTGCTCGTCTTGATAATCACGTGAGCTCCCTGCTACCTCTATGTTTCTCGTAGACAAGATTCTTGCAAAACTGAGGCTAGCTTGCAGCCAGCGTACACCACCATGCCCTCTATATGTGTATGTGCAAGTATATGTATGTGTATACAATGCATATGTACGTACGTATGTTAATGCCCAATCGCAAGTAGCAGAGCCCAGCTCCTCTTGGCCCAACCGTGAACTAGGTCCAGCCCAGCTCCCTCTCCTTGCCTCTCACGTGCGTTGCACGCACGTAGTGGAAACCGTCGCCGCCATCCTTCTGTGTGCTCCTCACGCGAGAGCAGCTGACACCACTGCTAGTAGCCCCACCGGTCAGAGCCACACCCGGCCCAACTCGCGTGCGATCGACGCCGCCTGGACAGACCCCACCAGTCAGCCACGGATCCTTCTCCCTCTGTTTTCTCTCCGTCTCTGCGCCGTCGAAACAGCATCTTCGTCTTCCTCCAGACGGAACTTTCCTCTGCTTTCCGTCCACAGCAGGGCAGCGCCGTTGAAGACCGGGAGGACGCTCACCTGCTCCCAGCCTCGGATGCACGCCACGTACCCCAGAGCTCGCGCCCCGACAATCGCCGCCACCCATCCCATCGCGAGCCCTAGCCTGCTGCCTATAAAATTTCCCCTCGGCCCGCCTCACCTCGCCATCCCCCTCCAGCGTCGCCACCACTCTTGTCTGCTCCTTAGCCTCCCCTGCCATCTCGCCGCTGGAGCGCGGCAAGGAGCAGCGCGGTGGATGCCCTCGGCGCCGTCACCATGACCGCGACGGCCGCGACCCCAAGCCGCTCACACGATGTCGTCCGTGCATTGCACCGCGCGGCCTCGACGAGCCGAGCCGCGTCCACAGCCCCGTCGCCCTCGCCGAGCCAAGGGACGTGACCAGGACGCCGCGACCTCACCACGCCCATGGCGAGCCTCACCGGCAACATCGCGTTCGCGCCCAAGCTGCCTCCTTCCAGAACCGCAACTCGACGCCGACCGGTTTCCACCGACCGCCGCTGACGCAACACGGGTACGCTCCCTTCCAAGCCAAAGCTTGCCTCTTTGATCCTAGAAAGCGACCCTGACTATCTCTCGCTACGAACCTGAGGCCGTAGCCTTGCAGAGCACCCGTCGTGCCGAAGCCGTCGAACCCGGGTGCCGTGACCATCCCCACACCGACTACGACAAGCCCCGGGCCGAACCTTTGTCGAGCAGCTACGATGATGAAGCTGCGCTGCCGGCATCGAGCCCTACCGGCGTCAAGCGATCTGCCTTCGCCAAGCTCGCCGGTGAGCCCCAAGGCCGCCCCTTTTTTCTTGATGCCGTCCTTGCCTACCTCTGCCTGCCCGGCCTTCGAGCCGCCTCGCTAAGGAGAGGTGTGAGAGCACACGCGCGCGGTTCGCGCGCGTCCCTGCCATACGCCATGCTTAGTTCATGCACCGCCATACGCCGTCGGCTCACCAAACCACTGCTGCGCCTTCCATGGCCACCGTCGTTGCCCTTAGGTAGGAAAGGCAGCACCTTTCGCGCACACCGTCGGCCGCCGCGCACTTTGCCTCGGCAACGACCACCAGTTCACGAGCTCACTGCACTGCCCTCATCGTCGCCTTGCAAAGAGCACCAATGGCTGCCAGTAGCCGTCTTGCCCTGCCGGAGTACGTTTGTGCACCGATGAACAACAGCGGCCAGTGCTTTGCCAATGCACTACCGTGCTCTGCCTTGCCACCGCACACACGAACACGCTTGGCATGGCACAACCAAAGCTTCGACCTTCCGGCCCTTGTTCGTTGTTATGCGTGTCCTGGCCTTCGATGCCGGCTTTGTTGCCACACACGCACGCCGCCAAGACCGCCTCGGCCAGCACCACGCCCATGGCCGAGGACGTCACCTGGGCACATACACGCACATGTGTTCCCTGCCTTACGTAGCCCAAAAGCCGAGCCTTGGGGGCCATGCCTGCCATTAGTGCGCACTCGCACAGCACCGCAGCTGCCGGCCGCCCCGACTTCGATCTGGGACGCGCCCTCGGTAGTTGGCACGCACAGCTGCACGGGAGCACGCACTCTGTGCCGCTCCACTCGCGGCCGCCGTGGCCTCGCTGTCACGCGCATCTGCACGCACCCATGCTGCCCGGCCGTCGAGCCTCCTCCGGTCGCCCGTGCTCGCTGCTGAGCACGCGAGCGCGCATTGCACACGCGCGGCTGCCATCGAGTGGACATCGCCGCTCCACTACACAGGCCATGCGCAGGGGCGGAGATGGGCCTACCCAGGCCATGGCTTTAGGCGTGGGCCAAAATATTTCTTATACCCCGCCGCTGGGCCTTGTGCGCCGCTGGGCCGCGCGGTGCTCCTGCTCGCTCTGCTGCTGGCCCAAGGCTGCTCGCTCTGCTGCTGGCCGCGTGGGCTGCCAGGCGCCGCTGCTGCTGGCCTGATGGACTCTGCTACCGCGTGCTGCTGCCTTGCAAGCAAGCAAAGCTTGCCTTGCATTAGCGTACTAGTCCATTCGTTCAGCTCCTACGCGAGGGTGCTTCCCTACCCTGTCCGTACGGTTCCGAGGAAGGAGACAAAAAAAAGAGGGAATACATGTGGTTACTGCTATTATGTGGTCTACATTGAGATTGAGGGGTATAATTGTTTACTAAGTGGCCTTAGGCGTCAAAATCCGCTAGCTCCGCCACTGGCCATGCGCATGCACACGGACATTCTCGGCTGAATCGAACAACCGGCATCTAAGACCGCCGGAATGAACGCGTCTCACCCATGTTCGCTCGCTGTGGCCGAAGCCGCTCACGGCGAGGCCGTTTTCCAGCCAGCCGAAGATGGTAGTGGAGTAGATGGCCCCGTAATCAAGCTCGCCGTGGCCTTGTCCTATCGAGGACACGGTCGCAAGCACCGGCCTGACATGCTTGCCTCTGCCGTCTTTTGCCAAGTCCTGCACGCACGCTCATCGCCTCCCTGTGCTACAGCACGTGCCTGCACCATCCAAGCAACCACATATCTGGCCCGCTTAGCCGTGCACACGCCTCGCCTAACACCCGCGCATGGTGACGCGCGGCCGTGACTTGCACGTTGTCGAGCGAGCACCGACACCCGGCCACCTCGCACAGCACCCCATCGCACATACACCTAGCACACTCGCCGTGCTCCTGGTGGCACTCGCGCTTTGGACGGCACTTGTTTGAACGTGTTATCCACACGATTGCGCACAAGCCAACCTTGGCATTCCTAGCACGGACACGGACACGCACAAGCTAACACTGTCCGCACTCACGTTCCTCTATTTCCTTCCTTTAAAAGAAATATTCTGTCGCGGTCATCGAGATTCTCTTCTCTATACACAATTCTCCCGCACCCATTCATCCTTTATATCTTCCTCTATACAAGATGGGACCTACAAATCAGATTTTTTTTTTTTTTTTTACTCCTTCTCTCCCTGCTCTCTCTCCCCACCCACCCACCATCTCCCACGCGAGCGAGGGGAATCGGCGGCGGCGCGGTTCAAGCGCACCCGGCCAGCCGCGGCGGCGTGGCGGGCGCACGCGCCCGACCCCACCATCTCCCACGCGGCGGGGGGAATCGGGCGGCGAGGCAGTTCCGCGCACCCGGCGAGCCGGCGGCCGGTGCGCTTCCACAACCCCACACTCCAGCTGGGTCGTCCGAGCTCAGGCCTCGGGCATGCAGGCACTCGGGGGCCCGGACAGCAGATACATTGGCCCTAGTATTTGACACGTAATGTAACACCATTACTTTCCTTCCCACTATAAAAGGAAGAGTAATGGCCTGTTAGCGGGGATCGACTCTTTAGGCTTTCACACTTAGACATAGCAATCCAGGGGTTGAAGGCCTACTTCACTCCTCATTACTACTTGTAAACGCTTCGGTTGAAGTGCACATTGGTGCGAGATAATACAAATCAACGCACTGCTGGACGTAGGGCCTCATGGCCTGAACCAGGATAAACCCTCCGTGTTCATCTCACGCACGCCATCTGGTTGGGAGCGCACACCCTATAAATTTATTGCCGGTCCTTGAGACACCCCGTTTCTCAAAACACCGACGGCGGTTGGCGCGCCAGGTAGGGGGGCGTTGTGCGTAAACCGCATCCCATTGACCTAGATGGCGGTTTCTCCATCATTTCCACCACGTTCTCTCGAGCACGAGCTCCGCCAAAGGGACGCCTAGCTGCGCAGCTCGGCGATGCGGAGTTCGTGGCGCTCGGCCGCGACTACAAGATGATCCTCCTCCCGACCGAAGTCGGTGAATGATCTGCTCCTCTCTCCGGAGAGGCGCACCGCCACCACGCCGCCGCGATGAAGAAGAAGCGTCCTCGTCGGCGCGCGAGGCGCAATCGCATCTTCGACCTCCTCCCCGCATCCGTCGCACCGGCGGCGGCGGCGGAACCGAGAGACCGCCCGGGCCCGCAACACCGACGGAGGACGAGGTGGGCGAGCGGATCCCTGGCGGCACGCGACTACTACCACAAGGGAGCTAGCCCGGACTGCGGGACAAACTACTTCGCCAGGGGACCCGTGGAGCCTCCCAAACCTGGGACGATCGGCGCCTTCTTCCGAGAGATCCACGACGAACACACCCGCCTAGGGTTACACTCCAACGCGATCTGTTCATTTGGTTACCCAGACTATGATTTTGATGATGATTATTATGATCCCACTCGGGAATGCTATAACGTGGAAGTCATGGATGGACATGTCTCGGATGTTGGGGAGAGTAGTGACCACGACGACAAAGTAGATAGGCCGCCAAGGCGAGTCCCTCCCCTAGCACCGGCGGCATCCGCGCCAGTCTGACCGGTCGCTGCTCCGACCAGACAAGACGAACAACTACAGGACCTTCAGGCACGGCTCCAAGAGGAAGCCGCGCGGCTACGACGGTTGGAGCAGACTATCCGACAGGAACGTGCGCGACGGGATCGTAACCAGCGAGCGCCCCGCCCCCCGAGCTCCCGGGCCAGCACCGGGAACGTACCTCTCCCGCCGAGGGGGGCAGGCCCTTTCAACCGCGCAAGTCTCAACGTAGCCGCTGCCGCAATGCTCGTCCGGGAAATGCCCGAGCCATCGACCACCGAGGGCAGGAGGGTCGAGATGGACTCAAAGAGCTCCTTGACAAGGCGGCCATTCAGCAAGCCGAGAGCTCAGCCTTCCGCGACCAAGCCACCTCCTCAAGACGTTGAGAAGAGCCGACACGGAGCAGGCAGGCCTCCGCCGACCCAGAACAAAGCCGAGCGCCAGCGCGTCCCGTCAGGGAACGCCTGGTTGATAATCGCAGCAACCGGGACGTCTTGGAACGCCTCGAGGAAAATCGTCCAGGCCGAAGCCGACGAGATGACCGCCGAGCCCCCGACCTCGGGGAGGAAATCGAGCAACGCCGAGGACGCCGAGGCGAGCGAGGTCACTCTCCCCCCCCCGGGGGCCACAAGTCTTCACCCGGGGAGATCGGGAGAGCTCCACTCCCGTCGCGTTTTTCGCCCCGAACCACATCGAAAGTATTCGGGCGAGACACGCCCGAGGTATGGCTAGACGACTACCGGCCGGCATGCCGGTTCTGGGGCGCACATGACGACAAGGTCATCATCCGCAACCCGCCACTCTACCTGTCCGAGTCGGCGCGGGCATGGCTCGAGCACTACCGCCCAACTTAATCGCAAACCGGGTAGACCTGGTGAGGGTGTTCAAGCGCAACTTCCGTGGCACCTACCGCGCCCTCGGGAACTCCGGGACCTCCGAACTGCCGGCGAGAATTCAGGCGAATCCTTGCGCACATACATCCGGCGCTTCTCCAAGCAGCGGAACGAGCTCCCCTAATGTGACGGATTCCGACATCATTGGGGCCTTCCCCGCCGGCACCACATGCCGAGAACTTCGTCGACAAGCTGGGGCGCCGGACCCGACCGAGGCCAACGAGCCGATGGACATTGCCACCAAGTTTGCCGTGAGGAGGCCGTCGGAGCCCTCTTCAATCAAGGCTCCAGGCAAGGGGAAGCGAAAGGAGGATGAGGCCGAGGGCTCCAACCAGCCGGAGCCCAAAAAGAAGAAAAAAAGAACAAGGCGCGACGGGGCAAGGGCCTGGCCCTCGACGACGCCGATGAGGACACTGGTCGCTGCAGTGGGACCGGGAAGGGGCCTCGGGCTCCCCGAACATTTGATGACATGCTTAAAAAGCCATGCCCCAACCACAAGTTTCCGTCAAGAACTCCCTCGAGGAATGCAAGACCCTCAGAAATACTTCAACAAGCTCGGGGACATCCCAGAGGGGGAAGAAGAAAAGGAAGAACCCGAGGGGGTGCCGAGGACGACGAAAATTTCCGAAGATTGACAACTGATTCATGATCTTTGGGGAAAACAAGTAACATGACCCCTCGGCAGCGGAAGAAGGAGCGACGAGAAGTCTTTGCGGTAGAGCCGGCTACCCCTAAGCTCCATAAATGGTTGGATCAGGCCATCAATTTCAACCAGACGGACCATCCTCACCACATCCCGAGCCCACGGGCTTACCCACTTGTGGTTGATCCGATCATCGCCAACACGAGGCCGACAAAAGTCCTAATGGACGGAGGGAGCACCTCAACCTCATATACGAGGAAACCCTCGACCTGCTCAAGATCGACAAGTCCAAGATCCGCCGAGGGGCCAGCAGCCTTCAACGGCATCGTCCCCGGCAAGCAAGTAAAGCCCCTCGGGCGCATTGATCTTCGGTATGCTTGGCACCCCCTCGAACTTTCGCAGGAGACTCGACATTCGAGGTCCTCGGCTTCCGAGGTATATCATGCGGTACTCGGTCGGCCATGCTACGCCAAGTTCATGGCCGTCCCGAACTACACTTACCTCAAGCTGAAGATGCCCGGGGCCCAAGGGAGTCATCACCACGGGCCCAACATACCGCCATGCGCACGAATGTGATGTCGAATGCGTGGAGTATGCCGAGGCCCTGATCTTGGCCGAGACCCTCGTCGCCGACGTCTCCAAAAGCTTCGACAAGATTTGCGGTGAGCCCGAGGCCAAGCGCCACACCGGCAGCTTTGAGCCCTCCAAGGCTACGAAGACCATTCCGCCGACCCCAAAGCGCCCGAGGCGAAGCTGCCGACCATCGGCTCGGAGCTCGACCCGAAATAGGAAGCAGTGCTCATCGACTTTCTCCGCGCGAATGCCAGCACATTTGCGTGGAGTCCCTCGGACATGCCAGGCATACCGAGGGATGTCGTCGAGAACTCCCTAGACATCCGAGCCGGCTCCAAGCCAGTGGTGCAGCGGTTGCGGCGGTTTGATGACGCCAAACGCAAGATCATTGGGGAGGAGATCCAGAAGCTAATGGCGGCCGGGTTCATCAAGGAAGTGTTCCACCCAGAGTGGTTAGCAAACCCTGTACTAGTAGAGAAAAAGAATGGGAAATGGAGGATGTGCGTTGACTACACTAGTCTTAATAAAGCATGCCCTAAAGTTCCTTTTCCTTTGCCTCAAATCGATCAAATCGTTGATTCCATGCGGGTTGCGAGACACCTTTGTCTTTCCTTGATGCGTACTCGGTTACCATCAAATAAAAATGAAGGAATCCGACCAGCTCGCGACTTCCTTCATCACACCCTTCGGAATGTACTGCTACCTCACCATGCCCTTCGGGCTGAGGAACGCAGGGGCAACCTACCAGCGCTGCATGCAGCACGTATTCGGCAAACTCATAGGAGAGATAGTCGAGGCCTACGTGGATGACATTGTAATAAAGTCCAAGAAAACATCGGACACGGTGGGTGACTTAACGGCCACTTTTGAATGCCCGAACAAGAAAGGAGTCAAGCTAAACCCGAAGAAGTGCATGTTCGGGGTCCCCCGTGGGATGCTCCTCGGGTTCATTGTCTCCACAACGAGGCATCGAGGCAAACCCAACCAAGGTGTCGGCAGTCACAAATATGGAGCCCATCCATAATCTCAAGGGAGTCCAAAAGCTTATGGGGTGCCTGGCATCCCTCAGCAGGTTCATCTCTCGGCAAGGAGAAAATGGCTTGCCTCTCTACCGCTTCCTGAAGAAATCCGAACGATTCGTCTGGACCCCCGAGGCGGAAGAGGCCCTCGGCAACTTGAAGAGGCTCCTCACAAGTGCTCCTGTACTAGTGCCACCGAATCCTGGAGAGCCCTTGCTCCTCTACGTTGCTGCCACCACACAGGTGGTCGTGGCTGCAATCATGGTCGAGCGACAAGAAGAGGGGCACACCTTACCAGCCCAAAGGCTGGTTTATTTTATCGCTGAGGTGCTATCCGAGACCAAGACTAGATACCCTCGGATGCAAAAGCGCTATATGTCGTAGTCTGGCTCAACGAAAGTTGCGGCACTACTTCCTGGCTCACCCAGTCACGGTGGTGTCGGCATTCCCCCTCGGGGAGATCATCCAGAACCGAGAAGCAACAGGAAGGGTAGCTAAGTGGGCTGTAGAACTCATGAGTGAAACCTTGACGTATGCCCCTCGGAAGGCCATCAAGTCCCAAATCCTCGCCGACTTCGTTGCTGAATGGACAGACACCCAGCTCCCCTCGGCACCGATCCAGGCTGAGTGCTGGACGATGTACTTTGATGGGTCTTTAATGAAGACAGGAGCGGGCGCTGGCCTACTTTTCATCTCACCCCTCGGGGTTCATGTACGCTATGCCATCAGGCTACACTTCCCAGCCTCAAACAATGTGGCTGAATATGAAGCACTAGTCAACGGCCTCCGCATTGCGGTTGACCTCGGGATCCGACGTCTGGAGACAAGGGGTGACCGACAATTGGTTGTTGATCAAGTCATGAAGGCCTCGGCATGCCACGACCGAAGATGGAGGCATACCGCCGGGAGGTGAGGAAGCTAGAAGATAAATTCCATGGTTTAGAGCACCGCACACCGCAAGGAGGTACAATGAAGTCGCGGATGAACTTCGCAAAGATTGCCTCAACCAGGCGGCGGTACCCCGAACATCCTGACCCGAGACCTCTACGAGCCGTCGGTCAAGTACCAGATCCGAAACCCCCTCGGGGGCGATGAGAACTCCTCTCGGGGCGACGGGACCCCCTCGGGGGCTGAAGAAACTAAAACACCAAGTCAGCCATAGCCCGAGGCCATGCAAGCTAACGAAGAGCCACAAGACTGGCGAGTTCCATTGCTTGACTACCTCATCCGAGGGGAGTTACCCGAAGACCCAACAGAGGCAAGACGGATAGCCCGACGAGCTAAGACATTTGCGCTAATCGGCAACGACAAAGAGTTGTACAAGAGGGGAGCCTCGGAAATATACCCGGTGCATCTCCGGGGAACAAGGAAAAGAGCTCTGGTGGACACCCACGTAGGAGAATGTGGGCATCATGAGGCCCCTCGGGGCCGGCTCGGAAAAGTGTTCGAGCAAGATTTCTCTTGGCCCACAAAGCGGTCAGAGACGCAAATCACATTGTCCGATCTTGCAAGGGATGCCGTACTATTCACGAAAGACGCACCTCCTAGCGCAGGCGCGCAAACTATTCCTATTACACGGCCCTTTGCGGTATGGGGGCTAGACATGATCGGCCCCCTCAAGAAAGCACCGGGGCTACACCCATGTCTTTGGTGGCCATTGACAAGTTCTCGAAGTGGATTGAGGCTCGCCCGTCATAACCCCTCGGACGGAAGAAACCGTGAAGTTTTTCACCGACATCATCTCATGGTTTGGGGTCCCTAACTCCATCATCATGGATAATGGAACCAATTTTGTTGGAAAAAAGTTCTTGGACTTACGTGATGACTATGGCATCGAGTAGACACGGCGGCGATGCCGCTCACCCGAAGACCAATGGCCAAGTAGAGCGTGCCAATGGCATGATCTTGCAAGGGCTCGGGCCAAGAATCTTCAACAAGCTCAACGATGCACGAAAGATGGTACCAAGAGCTACCCTCGGTCTTTGTGGAGCCCGAGGGCGACCAAGAGCGCGAGCCACGGGGTTCACACCCTTCTTCCTTGTCTATGGAGCCGAGGCCATCACGCCCTCGGACATAGAGTATGGATCCCCAAGACTTCAAGCATACAGCGAACGGGGCAACCATGAAGCCAGGGAGGACTCCGTGGACCAGGTGGAAGAGGCCCGAGACATAGCACTAATCCACTCGGCCCGCTACCAGCAATCACTCCGACGGTATCACGCAAGAAGGATGAAACCCCGAGGCTTCCAAGTAGACGACACCGTACTAAAGCTGAAGCGGGATAGCCGAGGGCGCCACAAGCTGACACCCCCCTGGGAAGGGCCGTACTTCATTGCCAAGATACTAAAGCCCGGCACATACAAACTCAAGAATGAAAAAGGCGAGGTATACTCCAACGCATGGAACATAGAACAACTACGCCGCTTCTATCCTTAGAACCATGGTGTTCAACCTTGTACTTCCAAACTTGTACAGAAGCAATAAAAAAATCCCTTTTCTCAAAAAGCAATGAGTTAAAGTGTTTTAAGGTAGGTTTCGTCTTAACTTCTACAAGACAAAACCTCCCTCGGGGGAGCTACGGAGGGGAACCCCTCCCCTTGCGGCGGTCCCTCGGAAAAACTTCCCTCGAAAAATTTGAACGCTCACGGAAAATTTGCCTAAGTCGCAAGAGTCTTTCGTAACACTCGAAGCGAGATAATCCGAGTCCTTGGATCGCCCCTAGAGGTACCCATGCTCATTATCCTCGGGAAAGAAATACGCAAGTAACTCAAACAAGCACTTATTGGCATAAAAGAAAGAGCTTCAAGTTTACAAACACCCACCATGTCAACCACTAAAGTTCAAAAGACTTAAGCACTTCATAGCCACAGTTACAACCAAGTTTTTTGACAAACAACCAAGGCTCACGGGCCCGGTGCACCCATCGATCCGACGTCTTGTCGTCCAGGGCGTAGGGCGAGGTCGGGGACTGCGAGGGCGCTCGTCTCTTCATCACCATTACCAACCCTCGGAGTGCGGGTGAATGTGTCCTCGGAAGAAACCTCGATAGGCTCGGGGCTGCTTTGAAGCCCGACTCCCCCGAAGAGTACGGGGGACAAACCTGCGTCTTCGAAGTGCGTGGCCAACACGCCCGCCGGCCCCTCCGCGAGCATAAAACTGCGATCTTCGCCTCGTCGGTCTTCTCCTCGGCGTCACCCTCCTCCGTGTCGGATCAATATAAAAGCTAGCCGAGGAGGGTCTTGAGGGTCTCAGGCACTCGAGAGAGAAATGGGAGCACATCACCGCTAGGCGACACTTCACCCCGTTGCGAGAAGGCGTTCCCGCTCCCTCGGATGTATCCGTAGAGGGCACTCAATTGACTCGAGAACCGGGTCCCGGACTCTAGGTCCTCGAGGCCCCAAACCGGTGCACGAAGTCGGCAACAACTTCCTTCGGCTCCTTGTGCACGTTCTCCTCGGCATTGAGGCACCGGGACGGTGTGGCGGGCGGTATCCACGGCCTCGGCTCGGACCTTCTCGGCCTCTGCGAGAATGACACAAAACAGAGGGCAAAGATTTATCACCAAAAACACATGATCAAGAATCACAAGGACTCGAGAGGAGGGCGTACCCTCACACTTCCGCTTTCACTCGAGCATCTCGTTGTGCTCGGATGTCGGCCGGCTTAGGAGCGGCTCCACGCCCTTCTTCTCGGCCTCGAGCTCGGACACCGCTCTCCCTACGCGAGTGTTGAGGGCGTCCGCCATCTCCGACCGCTTCTTGGCCTCGCCTCGGGCCAAGTCACGCTCACCGCGTACCTCCTCCCGGCTTGAGGGATTGGGCCCGAGCCTCCTCAAAGTCTTGGCTCGCTTGAGCCGCCTCGGCCCGCGCCTTGTCGCCTCGGCCTTGGCCACGACAAGCTCGTTCGCCCGGGGTCACGGCATTTGGGATTCCAGCTCATCGGCAAGGGTGGTGAGACAGGGACCCACGCCTCGGGCTTGGATCGGCTCCACTCGGGTGCGTCCAAGAGCATCCCAATTAAGCGCATTCTTGCGCGGCGGCTTCAGGATTTCTCGGGCGAATCTCTTCAAGCTCTGCAAAACCCCAACACACGTCGGCCCAATAGACCCAACAAGGAAGAAGAGATGACACGAAGGCGAAGCAGAGGCGAACCTCATCCATCCGAGCGGGCCCGGGGGGGGGGTCTCGCCGATCTTCTGCAGCCCCCTCGGTTGCCCACCTCGGATCGATCGTGCTCGGTCGGGCTGCGCCACTCGGGCGGTCATGTACCACCATGGCGGGAGGACCACTGCCCGGCCCCCGAGCTCTCGGGGAGGGCCGCCCCGAGCGAGGATTGTTGGAGATGGGAACACTCCCGAAGCTTCATCCATGCCCGAAGCTGGACCGAGAAAAGTCTTGGGGACCTTCACGGCTCACCACGGGCACCGAAATGCCCATATCTTCGGATCCGAGGGTCCTCGTGGTTCGAGCAAAACACCCCGATCGGAAGACCGGAGGGCTACAAGGCGGGAGGGCGCCCTCGGACACCCGGCCGGGGAACTCGAGCCTCGGCCGCATCAAAAGCACGTCCCGGGGACTTCCCGCGGGGTGGCACAAACGTCGTGCAATCTACCTCCATCGGTCGGTGGCGGCTTCTTCCACACGGACCGCCTCGAAGTCAAACCCTCCGTGGGTCGGAGTACGCGCGGGGCGGAGGCGGAGGAGGAGGAGGCGTGGCGTCTTCGAACCCGAGCCTCCCCTCGCCGAATGCTGCGGATTTGGCGGCAATATCTCGGAAACGCCGCGGTAGGGGTCGGCGTAACACTAGAATCCTCCGGTGATGGCCGGTCACCACCGAAGGGGTCACGGGAGGAGGCGGTAAGATCGCCCGAGGAGTCGGATCCGCCGCCCGGGGCCCTCGGGGAATGCCAGGAGCACCGCGAGAGGCTTAAGACCGGACTTGAGTGCTTCCGTGGGTGGAGGACGAGCGCCTCAACCCCGTTTCCTAACGTAGAAGATGAAGATTTTAGAGGCCCCGGCCGTGCCAAAAAAAAAGAGCCCAATGGAAACCCGCAATCAAGAGCTAGAAAGCGAGAACTCCAACACAACACCGGAGGAGCGGCCTTCGGCGTTGCCGCGACCCTGGATGGCCGGGACTTGGGCGTTGTGAGCGCTGAGCCCAAACCGACTCGTCGTTGGGGGCGGGGGAACGGTGGAAGCCGACGGAGTTCATGGGCTCCTTCCCCCTAGCATCGGGCGCCGGCACGGCGGGTCGGCCCCTTTGGGGCGGCCTCGGCACCGCCTCGGCGCCCGAGGGGGCTCAAGGCCCTCGGGATCTCTTCACCCCTCGGGATCTCTTAGCCACGGCTCGGTACTTTGCGTGCTCGATCGGATCATCAATCCCCTCGGCGGCGACGGCGAGCCCATCGCGGCATCCCTGGCCCTGCGGGCGTCGTCGGTGCCCCCCCAGACGACTCCGCCGACTCATCGGAAGATGAGGGCTCAGGGACTTCGCCCGCTTTCTGCTCTCGGCGGCGATTGTTACGAGCCACCCTCCTCGCTTTCTTCTCGTCCTCCACGAGCCTTCCTCCCCGGTCGCGCTTGTTCGCGCCGGTTGGCGTCCGCGTTGGTTTTGGTCCTCGGGCACGGGAGGAACAGGGTTTGTCTGAATTCTCCCTACATTGGGGACAAAGAAGGAAATGAGGGACGATAATCTCAAATAGAAAAAATTGCAAATTCAAAGACCAAGGAGCAAGCACTTACCAAAAGAAATGTACCCCTCCGAAGGGCGCATGGGGATTCGCGGGATCCTCTCGGGGGTTTTGTCCCCAAAGACCATCAGCGTACCGGGAGGTCCGCGTGTTCGTCATCTCAAAGAGACGGAGGGGCCGGGCGGCCAAAGGCAACACCGGCGATGGAGCGGCCACAACCGCCCGGCTGCGTCGGCGCCCCATTCCGGGCGTAAGGATGGCGGCGCGGAGGCCATCCAGATGGTGCTGATCGGCTGCGAAGGGCCATGAAACCACTTGTTGGGGCGTACCTTTATCACGCTCCCGGTGTAGGCAGGGAGTTCATCTCCATCGTTCCGGAGATAGAACCATTCCTCCTGCCACCCCTTGTTCGAGCCCGACAAGCTTGGAGACGATGTACTCGTCCGTGCGACTCCTCGACTCTCATGGGTGCGAAGGGATGGCCTTGCACCACCGCGCCAGCGCCTTACCCTCCGTGGCGCCCCTTGCTTCCCGGTGCTGACGGTGTTCACCTTCGCCTTGAAGGACCACTTCCACAGATCCCAGTGGGGGTCGATGCCCAAGAAGCCCTCACAGAGGGTGACGAAAATCACCACACAGCGATTGAATTAGGCACAATATGGTGAAGCTTCGGCGCCATAGTAGTGCGGGATTGCCGCATGAACGATCTTGCGGCACCCCAAACCCCGCTGTGGTGGTCCATCGGACTAACAATGTAGCGGGCGGCGGCAGGGCTCTTCACGGATGCATCGGCACGGCCACTCGGCCTCGCACCGTCCGTGCGACAGCGAAGGAGACCATCATCAACCCGGTTGCTGCGGCTTCGACTCCATCACCGATGACCGCGGCCATGGGTTGGGATCGAGGGGCGGAAGCCGTCTTCTTGCGCCATCTCCTCCCTTCGACGGCGACTCCGGCGGTGAAGAGATCAAACCGCAAGTAAGCACAACCACCGCTCTCCCTCTCCTCTTTCCTCTCCCTCCTTCCTCTCTTCTCTTGGGATGGCGGGGAGTTGCGGGGAAAAAAGCGGAGCGGGGGATGCGAAAGGAGACCGTCTGCCGCCCGCCCGGCTTTCTCGAATATATAGAGAGGGGAGGGGGCCGTCGGCAAGCTGCCGGCGCGTAATGCGAGCGGACGGCGGATCAACGATTAATCCGGCGGGGCAATCCACTGTAACCGGTGGGCCCACGCAGTGTCACGAGGAACGGCGGCCACTGGCGGTGTTGCGGCACCCGTCCCATCGGACGCGAGCGGTCGCTTCCCCGTTGGGAGAGTGGCGTGAAGGCGTGCCAGCGCCCGACCCCTAGCCGGGGTAGAAATGTCTCGGCCGTTGCCCGGCGATATGCGACCACCCCGAAGGCGCGTCCTAGCCCTAGGGCGGGACCGAAACACGAAAGGCATTGCCCGGGCGGTGTCGGAACTCCGAGCCCTTTTTACGGTCCGGAGGTTCCAAAGGCCGGGCCCCCTCGTGTTTCTATAGTCGCCTCGGGACAGGCGAGTCGGGGACGGAAGGGAAATGCACAACCGGCCATGCCCGGCCCTCGGGGGCTCTCAGTTTCCTAGACGTATCTAAGATTCACGGTAACCACTTATAGGGATGTCCCATCCATGGGAGGCCTCTGAGGCCCTCGAGGTCCGACTGCTCGGAACAGGGATCATAAGCGGCCCGAGAATTCTCATGGAGTGAGTCCTAGACTACGGCCGACCCCCGCTCGGTGGGGCACGGGCGCTCCACTTAGATTTCCCGTTATAACGCTCACCGGAGCATGTCACATTCGACACAAGGCATTGTGGCACGCCTCCCCTCCTCCTCCCTCTCGGGGGGTGACGGTGGGCGTAAGAATCAAAGCCGAGAAGGTTCGGAGCGACCTTGCGCACCTGGCGCGGGCTCGAACTGCCATCGCAAAATGGACAACCCTTGCACGACAAGCACAAATAATGGGCGGTTCAGGTCTTACCGGCGTGTAAGAAGAAAAGACCTCGAGAGGAACTCAACGTTCCTCAGGGTCTCGGGGACCTTATACCCGGGTGCGTGCGCGCACCCGGCCGGGAACCGGAGAAATAACCCTACGAGAGGGACTTACGATGACCAACCCCGGCGAAGTCGCATCACTCCCTCGGGGGCTCGGGGGCTACTGTCGGGGACCAAAATAATGGGCCCCGAACATTTTCTACTAGCAAGAGATGTAGCGGCCCATCTTTATAAAAGAATCGGCCCAAGGCCACCAATGGGCCGTATGCCCCCAAACACATCATCGAGGCCATGGGCTTGGCGACAAGGGGGGAGAGCGGCTGGCGGCCACCTAATCTACAAGCTTGGAGGAATTGACAAGCGTGCCACCTTCGGCCTACAATGTGGCCCATGACGGCCGTCTACAAACACTTAGCCAAGAGGCTCAAAAACACTGCTCGCATATGGACACACTACCTGAGATCGGCCCGGCCCCCGGGAGGCTTACGAAAGTGGCCGATCACGAGTGCTGTTTGGAGTCATCAAGAGTGTGGAGAAGAAGGACCCGGGGTAACAACCATACTAGGCTTGGCGACATCGGCCACCACTCGGACCTATTCTTACTACAGGCGAAGGGGCTCTAACCAACCATCTGCGCCTGCAGGGCGGGGAGGCCGGGGCGAACCATCTCCGCCTCGCCGGGCGGGGAGGGCCCGAGGCCTGCTTGCTTCCTCCTCGCCTCGAGGCGGGAGGGCCCGGGCCGCCGCCTCGCCTCGCCCGAGGGCAGAATACCCTCGAGCATCGGAGACTCCGGTCGAGTGGTGGGGGGCAGCCGCATTAAATGCTCTTTGCCTCGCCGATCCACGGTGACGAGGCAATCGATTGCACGACGATTCGCTGCCCGTTATCTCCTCGCGTACCCGTTGATGGGGCGTAAAGTGGCGGGTTACTTAACCGCCACCCGACACGAGCGATGCCGGCCTTGTTCATCTTCAATACTCGTCTCCCGCCACGTCTCCAATAGCCCTCGGGGGTGACACGCCACCACGACGCCTCCAAGAAAGACTCATTACGAACAAAGCTCAAAGGAACCCCCTGGGGTCCTCGGCTCCTCTTTAAATGCCGGACACGCATAATCAAGACTTCGAGGACATGCTTCCACAACCCCACACTCCGGTTGGGTCGTCGAGCTCGGGCCTCGGGCATCTGCGAGCACTCGGGGGCCGGACCGTGAACACATTGGCCCTAGTATTTGACACGTAATGTAACACCATTACTTTCCTTCCCACTATAAAAGGAAGAGTAATGGCCCGTTAAAGCGGGGATCGACTCTTTAGGCTTTCACACTTAGACATAGCAATCCGGGGTTGAAGGCCTACTTCACTCCTCATTACTACTTGTAAACGCTTGGTTGAAGTGCACATTGGTGCGAGATAATACAAATCAACGCCTTTGCTTTGGACATAGGGCCTCATGGCACGAACGGGATAAACCCTCCGTGTTCATCTCGCGCCGCCATCTGGTTTGGGAGCGCACAACCTATAAATTTATTGCCGGTCCTTGAGACACCCCGTTTCTCAAAACACCGACAAGCGTAGAAACAACGGCTTTGGCGTGGTGGTGGGGGCGTGGTGGGGCCGGGGCGGCGTCACCGGGCCACGCTCGGCGGGAAATATGCGGAAGAGGGCGGCGATGGCGGATGGCGTGGCCATATCTGAGGGAACAGCTTGCGGCTGATTTTTCGGCATGCGGTTGTCGGATGGTGTCTGGGACCCGATCGCGGGTAGTCTAAGCCCTTGGGCCTATTCTTTGGGCGCTTCTTTGCTAAGGCGCCACCGGTGGCCACGCCGCGAGCTCTTTGGTCACCGTGTGCACTTCACGCGTGGCCTTGCCTCCACACGCCGCACGGCAAACTTGCGAAAGCCCACACCTAGCTTTCTCTGGTTGCCTGCTTACCGGCCGAGCCATGACCTCACCCTAACCTCGAGCACACAACACGGCACACACACGCCAACACAACCAAGGCCACACCTTTTACCTTGCAAACTACACCACGTCCACAGCCAGCCGCTGCAGTCCTTGGCTTCCAAGGTCGGGCCTTTGATCCCGTTGACGCCGTTCGCGACGTCGGCAAACCCCTCATGTTCTATTTTAATTCCAATTCACTCACGTCATCTATACTTGTTGTTCATACTATCATACACTTGATACTCATATCTATCAATATATCTATCTTGTCACGTATGGTCTATCTTTATCAATCCTTCAATATATCATTGCCTATGTCGTGCCTTCGCGCCGGTCTTGTCTATCTTTCTTATCGCTATGGAATGTGCGACTCTGTCCGTTGTGTTGTTGTTGGTTGGTTCGTGTGTCGTCTTGTGTTGTCGTTTGCCTGTGTACCGTGCCGTCGAGCCGGTGAGAGATCGATATGTTCGTAACGTTGCGATCTCGAGCTTCCCTCGCCATGGCCGTAACGCCAAGCCTATCCCTTCTCTCTCGCTCTTTAGTTGTCTCCGCCCGAACTACGATCGTTAGTTCCTACTCCGTCCCTCAAAGCGTGGTCATTGCGGACTCGACATCGATGTCAATATTGAAGCGGATCCTAACCGCACATGTCGAGCCCTCCATGACGAAGTTTAGTGGGATACGAATTAGGAACCAACCTTAGTAGAGCGACGGGTGCCAACTCCCTGAGGTGAAGCTCATGGCCTCGCTATGGCCATTGGGTTTCTACCTTCTTTTTCACGGTGTTTTATCCTTACCTTCTCGTATGCTTGTACCGCATCGGCTTTAGCGTTCCGTCGGATCTAGTGGTGACAACCGTACTGCTACGAACCGTAGGAATAGTCTTGTGCTATTAGATGCACGATTGTGGTGCCCTACAAGTGAGTTTGGATCGTCGGGTGCGTGTCTCTTCTCTTCCAACCTTCGCCCATTCCATGGCGAGTTAGTTGATAGAGTGCGGATCCTGTTTTCTCTCGTCTCTTGTCTCAATCCTCGTCGATCTAGTAAGGCGTTGATAGAGTTTCCGCTTGTTTGGTATTTATTGCCGTTTTGATTCCATTCTTTGATTCCCGTCGTTGCAATGGTGAGTGGATCGGGCGATGTGAATCCGTGTTCTTCATTTGGTTCTTCGTGCTTAGCCACTCCTTTCGATTCTCATTAATCTAATGGCGTGCGGATCGGAAGTAGTGTGTAGTGGTGTTTGCTTAGGATGAGCTAGGGTCTATGCCATTTATCCGGGAGGCCGTACAGGTCGACTCGATCGACCCGTGAAATGCGTGCTAGGCTATGACTTGAGCTCATGCTTAGCCAACTACCACTCCTTTTCTCTTTTCCCAAGGACCGGATATCCGCCCGATTGTGCTTTCGGCCGTTTCCTTTGTTTCCTTTTCGATTAATCGTAGTCCTTTTGAGTCCGTCGCCTTTTAATTGATTGATTGTTCTCTTATTAGGATCGCGGATCCCTTATTTTCTTTTTCCACCAAAGCTCATTCGGTCTTGACCATGGCACGCATCTCGGCGGTGTCATTAACATTACGACTTTGCAGTAATTAGAAGGATTAGGTGGTCTCATTCCTACGCTCGAGTTTGGATCGAGAAGATGAAGATTGCTTCCGCTAATCTCTCGCCGACTTCGATGAAGCCCGTGAAGGAGGAGCCTTCACTTTCGGCGGCGTGCTACGTCTACTCTAATGTCTGAGTTACGCTTCCGCTAGGTTAATCGTGTAATAGGTGAGTCCCCAAGAGTTGTATAATCTTGTAATTGTACGATGTATGACTATGATATGAATTGTAAATAATAATGTGATGGAGTGATCTTGTGGGACTATCACATTATTATTCGATTACGTGTATTTTCCCTTCGTGGAAAATCGGGGATGTTCTGAGAATGTAGGCATAGTGTACCCATTTTCTTGAAGCTTTTGTACACATCCCATGACAAAGATATTTTTTTGTGCAACCGCCGGCTGGAGCGCGGTTGCTTTTGATTCGACCTCACGAGATTTGTATAGGATTTCTACTTCTCCTGCTCGGGCGATGGATAAGCTAATTTGACATTGGATTTGTGGACCTAATTGACTATTAAGATCATGATAGTCTTGGGCGTCCCACTTGGTCAACCCCAAAGTGCGAGAGAGAGTGTTTAAGCCAAGTGATTTGGTCAATTGGCTGCGGTACATTTAAAAATCATATAAATAGTAAATATACATATACAAATGTATTTGACAAATTGATTATACAAATATCTTGATACAAATATACTTACTATTCTTGGAACATTAGGCGCTACGGTGGGTATAGGTCTTGGATCGGGGTCAAATCCCAGGGTCGTTCACGTGGCCGATGAAACCTATGACTTCCGGCGGTGGAAGATAACGTCTAGCCATCTAACATAAAGGTATAGAAATTGGTTTCAATTTTTTGCCACTTAACTAGAAATATATAGTAGCATTATATACCACAACACATATTGTTTACAAAGAAATCACAGCAATATATGTACCACAATCGGCGGCGTTGGAGGGCGTGGACGGACGGCGGTGGATGGCGGTCTGGCGTCGGGGGGCAAGCGCGGACGGCCGGAGGGCGTCGGGGCTCGCGGGACGGTGGTGGAGGTGTGGGACGGCGCGCGGACGGCGGTGGCGGGCGTGGGCGGCGGTGAGGTGGTGGCGGCCGGCAGTGGTGGTGGTGGCGGGGCGTGGGGCGCGGGGCGGTGGAGGGTGGTGGCGGGCGTGGCGGTGGTGGCGGCGGACGGGCGTGGGCGATGCCCGGCGTGGCGTGGTGGTGGTGGTGGTGGCGTGGGCGGTGGTGGCGGGCGTGGGGCGGCGGCGCGGGCAGCAGCCGGGGAGGCGGCGGCGCGAAGCCCGGCGACGCGGCGGCGGCGGCGGCGATCGGGCGGGGCTGGTGTGTTTGAGGAAGAAAGTGGGTGCGAAAAAGGATAAGGCCCGGCTCTGGATGGGGCTTTTCTGGGGCCCTAACAGGAGGCGGCGCTCGGTAAAGCCACATTCCTAGGAGCCTTTACCGGGATTCATCCTGCCCTCGGAAAAACTTTTTTTAATTAAGGCACCCAAATTTTTTGGTCAAATTTCGACATTTCAAATTTTTCAGTACCTGCGGGACCCTCTCGGTAGACTATGGTCACTCTACCGGGGTCTTTCTGCAGGGCCCTTCGATAAAGGTTTTTTTGAGAGCCCCACACTTGGCCCTCGGTAAAATAACCTTTTTTTTTTTAATTTGGCATCCAAATTTTTTTGTGTGTGCTTCCTAAAATGCCTCATAGTTCATGTCCAAAGTTGAGATTTTTAAAACTATTTACTATATATTTTGATTTTATTTCTTTTAATTGAATTTTCTTTCATAAGTCAAATTTGAACTGGAAGCCATTCGAATAGAGGGGAGACATGAGCGGAAAAATGATATTCATATTCATGAGTGCAATGTGAGGCCTCATCTAGGGATAGACCCAAAAATTTGAACATCTTGTTCACGAAAGTGACCATTCAATTCTTGGGTGAATAGTTTTTAAATTATATAAAATGCAAGCGAAGTCAAAAATCATGAAACTTGTCAAGTTGTCGTGATATCGTATGTGGAGAGTGTGAAAAAAAATTTGAGAAGGTTTCATTGGCGTTGGGTGAAACCCGGGACATATACCACATGTGATAATAGAACTTCGGGTGGAGTTGTGGTGGTAGTATATGGATGTGAATTGGCGCGGCATGTTGATTTTGATGCTTATGCATATGTGGTTGTCGGCCTTCGTGCCGTACACTTTATTGCAGGTTTGGACACCTCAGCAGTGCGGGGAGGTGCTTTGCCAAAATTTTGAACTAAGCCCCCTTATATTTTCTTTTTTTGCGCAGAGTAGCCCGTCGGGTCGGCCGGAGTAGCGGATCTGCCTGCACTTGCTTTACCTCGCCACCGCCACCCTAGGTATGAATAACCCCTCGCATGGTCGTAGATCGCGGAACCTAGTTAGGCGTCTCCCGTCCGAAACAGATACTGGTGGAGGTATGCGGATCTTTGCATATCTACGACCGTATCTGTTTCGGATCGTCCACATTTTTTGGACAGCCCGCGGATACGTAGATGGGTTACTTTCCATGTTCCGCTCAATCCGGGCGAGTTTCGGCATCACCCCTGTTGTTCTCGGGTACACACTCTCCTCCGGGCGTGTATCGGGGAGAACAGCGAGGTGCTGCCGAAATTTCTGTCTCGCATAAAGGCGGGGCATGAAAATAATCTCATCTACGCATCCGGAGGTGGGATTAGACCTATCCTCACCTATTAGACGGGACTACGGCCTTTATGTACATGCAATTGATGGAGATGTCCTTGGGTGACTACATATGGTAAAGGATGGAGGACCGTAAGTGGATGTACGACGGCTGTAGAAGCAGATGGGATTTTGATGATGAGTGGCAGAACAAGACCAATGAATTCTTGGAGCGTGCATTTGGCAACGCTCCAGCATTTGTTCTAGTTTTGTGTCCCTGCGTCAAATGTGGAAATAGGAGAAGGGCAAACAAGGTGAATATGGGTAAACATCTTGTGCTTCATGGATTTATGGAGGGATATACCGTGTGGAGATACCGTGGTGAAAGTCAACGTATCGAGAGGAGGTGGTGAGACCACGTCTCGGCGCTTTTGATGTTGATGCGGGGGTAGCGGACATGGTAGACGATGCCTACGAAGCATGTTTCGCCGGCTCTCATGAAAGGGAGGGGATGACGGAAGATGCACAGGAGTTCTACAAGATGATGGAGTCGGCAACTAAACCCCTCCACGAGCACTATGAGGTTTCTCGGGTGGATCTTTGTTGGGCGCTTAATGGGGTTGAAGTCCGACCTAAACATGAGTCGAGAAGGCTTCGATAAGATGTTGGCCGTGATTGCCACCTGCTTCCGAAGACCCACAATCTGCCACTCAACCCGGCATGCGTCGAGAGAAAGTCCTCAAAGCACTTAACATGCCATACGAGCAAATACATGTTTGCCCGAAGGGAGTGCGTCCTATTTAGGAAAGAACACGCGGATGCAAAAGTCTTGCCCAAAAGTGTAAATCCTCCGAGGTTCATGGAGGTAGACTGCGGTAATGGTCGGAAGAAGCAGCTTAACATCACCGAGAGAATTCTACGGTACCTTCCATTCATCAGGGATCCAACGGCTATTCATGAGTGAGGAATCGGCGAAGCGGATGATGACATGGCACAAACGGGGGGCAAACGATACAATCGACAAGATGGTACATCCATCCGGCCGGTGAAGCTTGGCGCTACTTCGATGAGAAACATCGTGACAAAGCGGTGAGGCTCGTAGCGTGCGTGTTGCGCTAGCAATGAGATGGGTTCAATCCTTGCGGGATGATGGCTGCCCCAAACACATGTTGGCTTTGTGTTTTGTTATGCCCCTCAATCTCCCTCTGGTATCGCCTTTCAACGACAACATGTATTACGTTCGTTGATCATTCGGGACATCACGGGGAGTAATATGGGCGTGTACATAGACCCTATTTGGGATGAATTGGTCGATGCTTGGAATGAAGGCGTATGGACATACTGGCCAGGGCTACAAAGAAAAGCTTCAAAATGTATGTGTGGTACCAGTACTCCATGCATGACTTAAAGGCGTATGGTTTATTCAAATATTAGTGTATACACGGGGGAAGTTCCCATGTCCGGTATGCAAGGAAGGCATGTAAGGTTCCACCGGTTGCGAGAAGGGGGCAAGTATTAGTCGTTCGACGGACATCGTCAATTCCTCCCTCTTGACCATCCATTTAGACAAGACATGATGAACTTTACAAAAGGTGTCAAAGTTCTAGATCCTCCGCCGCACATGTCGACTACTTTGCCGAGGTTGATGCTCGGATAGATGCTCTTGTGGCCAATCAAGAAGGTGGTTTTTAAGGGATATGGTGAGCAACATATGTGGATTCATAAGTCGGGCTTTGACGAGGGCTCCCATATGTTGATGACCTTCTTGTACCTCATTACATTGACTACATGCACACACGAAAGGAATATCGCCGAGGACTATGGGGAACAATCATGGACAGCGACAAGTCTAAGGACAACCCTAAGGCTAGAGTGGACATGGCAACGTTATCGCGATAGGCCAAGGCAAGAGATGAGGCCTCCCGTGGCGGCAAGAGATGAAGTAGGCCTAAGGCCGATTACATGTTGACCAGATCCCACAAAGGAGGGGAAGTACTTCAATGGATCCGGACACTAATGTTCCCGGATGGGTATGCGGCGAATCGAGGAGGGGAGTGAACCTAACTACTCTTGAGTCAAGCGGGATGAAGAGTCATGACTTCCACGTATGGATTCGGCTTCTTCCGGCGATGGTCCGGGGCTATGTCCCCGAGGATCTATGGCTATTCTTTGGCGAGTTGAGCTATTTCTTCCTCTAGCTTTACGCCAAGGAGCTATCTCCCACCGTCATCAAAGGCTTGGAAAAAGCGGCACTGTGTTGCTTTGTAAGTTGGAGAAGATCTTTCCACCCGGCTTCTTCGTGCCGATCAAGGCATTTGATTGTGCACGTCCCATATGAGGCTCGTATGGGGGGCACAACATAATTATTGGATGTATCCAATCGAGAGAGTTCTAAAGACTGTACGCAAAAAATGTAGAAATAAAGCCAGACCTGAGGCTTCCATTGCAGAGGGATATCTTGTGGAGGAGGTGTCAAACTTCACAAAGAAATACTATCTTGAGAAGCTTCCTAGCGTGCATAATCCACTCCCTCGTTACAATGCCGGTGAATATGAATCGACCCTCGGCATTTTCGAGGCCAACTCGGAACCTCAAGTGGTTGGACCACTAAGCAATTGAACAATGAAGAGTGAGGCAATATCATGCTATATGTGTTGACCAACCTTGATGAGACTAAACCATACATACGGTAAGCTCTCAACGAACTTGTTTCAATACGCCGTCACTTTTCAACATCCAACCCCCCTGTGTCTCATTTGGTACGGGGGAATTCATTCGACAATCACGGCATGAATCGAGGGATCCTACCCCAAGAAGAAGATACCCTTCTTTCACGAGGGTGCGGGAAATTGGGAGACCCGATTTCATTTCGTGGTTCAAAAAGAAAGGTAGTGTCCATTCGAGCTCTATTTACCTTGACATTTCTAGTTGATCGTGCGTTTTAAATAATATAATGATCTATCCTCCTTGACCTTACACAGGCCCAAACTGATCCCTCTATGTGTGCTTAGAGTTGTGACGGGTTGCAAAAGGGCGTGAAAAAAGGGTTAGATCATTTACTTGGTTATGATGTGAACGGATATCGTTTTTTCACCGCGGCAAGCTACGACGCGAGCCGACCCAATCGGAAAACCACAAACAACGGAGTGTTTTGTGCGACCTTGATGACCGTGACTACTATGGCGAGACTTGAAGAAATATCACGAACTTTAGTTCTCTACGGCCCCAAGCATCTTAAACTTTGTCATATTCAAATGTCATTGGTTTGACCACAGTTGTGAAGGGGTTCGGCCGAGACCCAAATATTGAGCTAGTCGAGTTCGACGTGATTCCATGTATTCGAGGGCCGATGTCTACGTTGTGGCTCAACGAGGCCGTGCGGGTTTATTACACGACATCGCACCAAACCAAAACTCATCTTAAGGGTTGGGATATTGTGCATAAGGTAGCGCCACCTGAAAACTACTCGTCCCCAATCGATGAAGATTACAACTTGATCAACCCAAACACATATGATGGAGAGTTCTTTCAAGAAGATGGGCTACCGGGGAGATTTGTGATAGAGTTACCCGACCGATCGAAATGGATGTAGACAATGAAATAGCCGGGGACGGCGGCGGCCGCAGAGATGAGGTCACAAATGAGAGAGACTTACAAATGCTTGGCGATTACAATTAGGCAATGAGGATGAAGACAACATTCCTCCTTCGGATATTCTTGCTTATTTGGACAATGTTGATAGTGATGACGAGACATATGATCCTTCTAATCCCATGTAATACTATGTTTTTGTTTATCTAAGTTTTGTTTAATTTTTGTCCTTCTCTAATGTTTAATTTACTAATGAGTCGACATTTTGTTTAATTGCGGTGATTGAAAGAAGATGGTGGGCGGCCGCGTGCGCTGGTCGAGGGCGGTGTCCTCCCTTTACGGGAGTAGGGAGGAGGCGGCGGCCGGAGGGTTCGAAAGGGAGGAGCACTAGGAGGACCGGCAACCGCGGGAGGGGGGCCGACTCTTTCCACACCTCGTGGAAGCGGCCCGGTGGAGCCACCGGTGGTCCCAAGACGAGGAGCCCGGCGGAGGACCACTGAAAGGGGAGTTGGTGCCGCGAGACCACCGACGCAGGGGCGGGGGAGGGGCGGGGGCGACGGGACGGGGAGGAATATGAGGATTTCCCGGGGTCCACTTCCGGTGTGTACTGCGAGGAGGTCCCACGAGCCTCCCTCGAGTTCCCCAATGCAGCAGCACAAGATAGTGATTTGCCCCGATGGGCAAGTGTAAGTAACTCTTGATGTTATCACCAATTTTTAATTTGAAATGTTGCGAGAAACTAATATTTTGTCTTACTTGTGCGCGAACTGGATAATTATGTCGGGTGGTCCCACACGGCTCCCGAATCGGCATCCTTGGTCTTCTTGTCGGGAAGCACTTCCCTGCATCGTCACTTACAAAGGCAAGACCGAGCCGGCCTACACGTATGGCCACTATGAAGCCGCCCCGGACATGGAATGCGACAACGTGGCGAGCACGAAGAAGGCGGACTTTTTAGGTAAGTCTTCGTCGCACAAACTTTTGTCAATACATCGCATTCATTGGACTAATCTGAACGTGTGACTAAGGATGCATCACATTTGTATGCAGAGTTTCTTCAGACCACTGGCGGGATTTGAAGAGCGGGCGGAAGAGGTGTTAAAGAAATCCTGCAAAAAGCGCATCGTCGACATGCATCACGAGGTGAAACACCGATGCGTGATCACCTACCACGTCCAGGGCGTGCGACAATGATCAAGGTAGCCGGACGCCAGAAAAGATGGAGTCGACCGAGAACAAGCACCTTGAGGTACATGAAAAAACGTTAAAAGTTGATTCCTTTTTGAGCTTATAAGTATGTTTCATCTAACCTTCTTATATGTCATGTAGATGATCCCCCGTGGTGCATCAACGATCCCCGTCTTTGGGCGATGATCGTGGACACGTGGTTCACACGGGAGTATCAGGAGAGGCACAATGCCTTATGGGAGCGACGTTTGGCGATGGGAGGTCCAGCACACCATCAAGGCAGCCACAACCTCACCGCATACAAAGAAAGATGGGTACGCACATTCTTTTATCGATATAACGCTCAATTCTACCTAGTTTCTAATCATCTCCTCGTCTTTCTTCGGCATGGCGGCACACCCGAGGCGGGAGTGCAATGACTTTGGGGCATTCCCGCATGTCCCACAAAGGGCAAGGCGACGTCCCAACGTAACCTACGGCTGAACGACCGCCCGAGGCGTACACACCAACCCAACGTGTACGAAAGATCCAAGACTACACCGAGGCGGCAAAGAAGGTCCATGGGCGGACTTCACGATCCATTCGGTCATGACATCGATCCGAGATCGTGATGGCGTGGGTAGGGAGGCAAAGCGGCGACGGCGGTTGTGGATTGCCGATGGTTGCATCGACAGACTCCCGCTAAGTCTCTCACCGCATCCGGAAGCACGCAGCACGGCGCAGTAAGAGCCCGCCTATACGCCCGCGCGCAGCCCCGCACACGCATTTCGGCGAACTCCGTGGTTATTCCTTTGTCAAACAGTTTCTTTACGCACCTTAATTAGGTTTGCAATACTAAAACATTGGTTGAACATCAGAGGCGGCTAGAAGAGTCGAGGCGACAACTAGCGGAGGCGGCGCGCCGGGCCCAACGGAAGCCCCAGGCGGCAGCTATCTGGAGCTCATGAACTACCTCCGGACCTCGGGGCCGCTCTTTGGCCCCACGCTAGCGGCGCTTGTCTTCTCGGCCTCAACCTACCACCTCGTGAGTATGAAATTGCCTTCACTTACGCTTGCTTGTGGATGATCACGCCTAACACATGCAACCTCTTCTCCTTTATGCAGCCCGGCCGGCGGGGATCGAACTCATGCGCCGCCTCCGCCCATGATGATCAAGGGTTTCCTTCGGCCGTAGGCGTCGGCCCGGCAGATCCCATCTTTGATGAGCTTGTGGTGGACGTGTGGTAACTTTTTATGGTTTTGTTTGTGACTTTTGATAAGATGTTGTGGAACTTGGTGAGTTGTGGAACTAGACTTGTGGAACTTCATGACTTGTGATGACTTGATGACTTGTGATGGATATTGGATGACTTAATCTATGTTTGGATCATGGATGTGATATATATGTGATAAATGAGTTGTATGAGTGCATGGATGTGATATATATGTGATAAATGACTTATATGAGCTGTTTGTCAAGGTGGAATGCAAAACAAAAATAAAAAAAATTATGGTCACTTTGCCGAAGTATTGCACTCGGCAAAGAGATCCTTTACCGAGCACATTTCACAATGCACTCGGTATAGGCCGGAATTGCCCCTGGGAACCACGGTTTTCCCCAACTATACCGAGTTTTTTTTGACAACGCTCGGTATAGGGGGCCCTCGGTGACCTTATGGTTAATTCACCGAGGGCCAAGAGGCTCTCGGTGAATTGACCATAAGGTCACCGAGAGCCTTTGCGATCATGGCGCGGTAGAGAATTTCGCCAAAATGTTTTTAATCCTTTTAAATTTATGTTTCACCGGGGGTGGCTAGACGGGCACTCGGTGAATTGACCTAAGGTCACCGAGCCTTGCACTCAAGGCGCTCGGTAGAGAATTTCGCCTAAATATTTTTAGTCATTTTTAAATTGATGTTCCACCGAGCGCCGCCTAGCAGTGGCTCTCGGTGAAACACAAATTCACCGAGTGGGGGTGGGGGCTCTCGGTGAAGTTGACGCCGACGGAGGCAAACGCCGTCGACGTCAACTCGCTTTGGCGAGGGGTGACCCTCGGTAGAGACGCCACCGAGCGGTCCATTGTGTGCTCTCGTAAACGACTATCCCGTGCAAAATTTCACCCGAGGGGCTGGTACAGGAGCAGCCCTCGGTAGAGCCTCTACCGAAGGCCGTTAGCCCTTTCTTGGCGCTTCAGGTGCTCGGTAGAGGGGCGCCTCCAGTAGTGAAATATAGCTATTATTAGAAAAGAAAGCTCTCAATAGACTATGCATGTGGCTCTCCAAATTGGATAGCTCGCCATCCTTGGACTTCCGCTATCCAAACATAGATAGCCTGTGCCGCTTGCCAATTGGCCTCTCAAGCGCTAGCGAGTAGTCAATTTTTTTAAGAAGAGATTCATTTTATAAAATAGCACAATCACTAAATTTAGATATTCTTTTTGGCTAATCTGTTGGAGATGCTCTTATATATATAAGTACTAGCATCGTGCCCGTGCGTTGCTACGGGATAGATGAATTTTTATATAAAAAACACATCATATGATAAGATAACGATCTTTGTGTGAAATTAAACAATGATATTAAAGTGACATTTAATCTAAACACACAAGTTTTGTGAAATTAACATAGTCACGGAACGCGGTGTCTCAGGTTCATAAACTTTATTGTACAGACTTTCCGTAATTCGCCTAAGATAATATTTTATATCGGCTGGAAGATGTCTTCGTATCCATTTATTTCGTGCGCCAAAAACCACAATAAGAAATATTAATCATTGGTAATACATTTACAAATTGAAGAGCAACTCTATGCTTGATTAATCAGCATTTACAGAAGGGAACAAACTACGTAGAAGAAACAAATAAGGCCTCTTTCTTTCTAGCTGATTACCCTTGAGGTAATCTCAAGCAAATTATTATCTCAACAGGAATTATCCAACATTGTGGTAATCTCAACCAGATTATTGTCCAACTTCAAATCTTAGTACAGGTACAGGCAGTGCAATGGTCCGTGTGGCTACAATTCCCACGAACAAGCATGAAAAATGGTGATCCCACGTGACAGCTGTTGCATCCATGCATAAGAAAAGAAGTACACAAGCATAAAGCAACAAAATTCCGAGTTATAGAGACCACGAAAAAAGTACATGGATCCCAAACACTAAAATCAATCATCTATAAAATGACACATGAGGCACTGAAAACGTTTTTAAGATGGTGTATTCATGGTATACTGAAATTCACATGTGACTGCAAAATGAACTTAAGGCAGGCCGCGCGCTGCCCTTTCCCCCTGCCCCCATTAAACTGCCAGGTGCATGTAGATTATTGTGCCGCTGTTGAACTACTTGTGTATGTGTAGATTAAACTGAAGAATAAATGTGCACCTGAGCTTAAGGCTGGTTTCAGCAAGTTTCTCTCCTTTAGCCTCACAAGTGCGTCATCGATCTGTAACACACAGCACAGAACCCAAATTAAAGCTGTTAGTACCAACATAGTTGTACTGAATTTAAGATATATCATAAGATTTAAGGTTGAAGCTGACATTTCTGAAAAGAATGTACCCTCGCTGAAAATCTCAAGGTTTATACTCTACCAGTACTGTGTGCTCGTCCAGCAGTAAGGATAATGAGGTCAAGTGATGGCAATGGGAAAATTCCCAAGTACTGGTAGAATATATATTTCCCAAGTAAATTTGACATTTAACAAAAAACAAGATGCTGTATTTTCCATCTTAAGGAGGGGGAATGCATCATACAGTTACTTTTTTTTTTTTTTTTGCTCAATGACTTCAAATTCTCTACTTTGACTAGAACGTAAAATGTTCTAAACATGCAATCATCCAACCGCAAACGGTTTACCTGACAAATGGTGATTGAAAGAAAACTCATCTCGATACAGATAACCTTGATTAGGTATTTCCATTTGCATGTGGATATAGTTTGCAATCATATTATTTTAGGTAGTAAAAAGATAGTTTCATATATGCATAAGACACAGAATACTATGACCTCAGAAATTTTCCAACCTTAGTATATATATGTTCCAAAAGTCTGAAATAAATACTTTTCAACCTTGTGTCATTTTTTGGTCAGCCTTGGATTCTAATAAAATTTAGACGAGTCTGCCGATAAGACTAAAAACGAATCTGAATTGCATTTATTATTTTAAAACCAATAATCACCTTGTGCTGATCCGGTGCTCTCGGATTATCGTGCCTCGACGAGGAGCACCTGGAACACGTTGGTGAGGAGGCCGGGCCTGGATGCCCTCGACATCGAAGGCCTCGGCGGGCAGGAGGTCCCGTCGGCCGGTGAGAAGGTTTCCACGAGCACAGGCGCAGGATGTCGCTGGACCCCGGCCTGACCTCGACGCCGGGACCAAGGCCAGCGCGCGGGTCGGGAAGAGTTCGGAGATCTTCCGCGCACGGATTGTGTGGGACAAAGATGCCGATCGAGGAGCGACATGCACTGCGACTGCCAGCCCTTTGAGCTCGGGCAGATGTCGTGGCGCCGAGCGGAGGAAGGCTAGGTCAGGCTGCGCGAACGACTAAAGTTGTACATTTGGCCCGGTATTTTTGGCCCGGTCCGTGGCCCGGCCTTTTGGCCCGGTCCGTGGCACGGCCTGGTCCGGTGTGTGCGGGCCACGGGTGGCACGGCCCGATGGTAGACCGGGCCATGGGCCGTAGTCTCGGCCCGAGGCACGGGACTGGTCCGGCCCGGTGGAGAAGGCGGCCCGATGGCGGCCCGGCTATGCTGCCAAGCCTTTATTTTTTTTAGCAAAACCAAGCGGCCTGCTAACACTTTGGCCCATCAGAATGCTAAGTCCACCTGTAATGGCCCATCGGCCTGCTCGCTGCCACACCGGCCTGCTGCCTTGCCAAGCTAAGCTAATAAGGAAGGGACGCCCGCCGCCTTGTTGGTGTACTGGTTCATCTTCGTAGGCTAGCTCGCCGCCCGCTTGGAGGCCGGCCGGCCACCTGCATCTTCAAATTAAGCGGCCCCTCACCTTGCTCCTCCACCGCCGCCAGCCACCTGCTCGGCTGCTCCAGCGTTGCGCCGACGGCGGCGCGCCTGCATCAAGTGACGGCCACGGCGGCGCGCGGCAGCAAGGGACGGCGTTGCGGCCACATGCTCGGCTGCTCCAACGTGACGGCCGCGGCGGCGCGGCAGCAAGGGACGGCGACGGCCGCGGCCAGCGCAGTGGCGCAGGGGCGCGCGGCGGCGCGGCGCGGCGGCAGCGGCGGCTCGTGCCGTGCTTGTCGTACCGCCCGGCAGCACGCCGACGCTCGGGCCGGCCCGACGGCCCGTGGGCCGTGCCATGGGCCGCACCCTCGCCCGTAGCACGGTGGTGGCCCGCCCGGTCATGGCCGTGGGTTCGGCGTGGCCCGCCTCGTGCCTGCCGGCCGGCGTCGGGGCCATACGAGCGACCGCGACCCGTTGGCTGTACATCTATACTAACGACTCCCTCCACCCAGTGGCGGCGGCGCGGACGGACGACGGGTGCCGGGCGCACGGACGGGACCAGGTCGTGGAGGCGGCGGCACGTCCGGGTGTCGCCTGGGCGACGGCGCTACAGCCGAGGACGACGGCTTGGGTGCACGGGCGCTGGCAAACGACGAACGACGGCTTAGGGGCGCACGGACGCACGAACGGGTGGCGTCAAGGCGGCGGCACGACCCGGCGGCATCAAAGCGGCAGCGCGGCGAGGCGTAGAGGCTGCGGCGCGGCAAGGCGACGCGCTGCGATTGCACGGGAGGCAGGGCGCTGCGGTAGCACCAGGGAGAGGAGATCGTGGTTGCCTTGATTGACTCCGGACTCCGGTTGGCGCGGGGCCTCACCTTCCAATCTTGTCGTGCGTTGGTGGCAGGGTCGCGCCGTTTGTCGTGCATGTGGCGGTGATTGGGCTTTCCGTGGGGGTTGGCTTTCCTTGTGTACATTCTAAGACATGGGCATGCATGATCCGAGGGCGTGATTTGCTTTCCCTCTTCCCGGTGATTTCCTTTTCCAATTCCACTGCATGCGCCGGGGGTGACGGGATCGCATGGGTAGAGCCAAAGTGACCCCAAACCAATGTCGCACCAAAAGGTGTCCACGTTTTGTTCTTTTTAGTTGTGGGAGATTAGTTGTGGGAGAGGAGATAGATAGTTGATTAGAGTTTTCAGATTTTTTTTCTAGCATGCCTTGTGAGTCTTCAATACAATTAGTAACGGTAAGATGGTTATGGCTGCAAGCGTGATAAGCCAAATAATACAGTAGCACATAGGGTATTAAACCTTTTATTTATACATAGGGGAGAAGTTTACAACTTCACATACATGTATCAACTAAATTCATAGAGCTTCTCTAGATATACTAGGATCTAGGAGGGCAGGGGGCTAGACACTAGTAATCAATCATGCCATTGAATCGATGAGCTACATAATCAAACACGGTTATCCTCATAGAATGGGTAGTCCGTATAGCCAACAACAGGATCCGGAGTGATGAATGTTGACCGGTTGTACATATTCAAGGGTGCACCCAACTCAAACCTTCTGGGCAGGTCCGGATTGGCCAAAAAGAGTCTTCCGTAGGCAACGAGATCAGTGTAATGGTCATCTACCACCTTGTTGCCTTCCTCCCGATCGTACCCGCCTGCAGCAATGAACGTGCCGTTGATATAGATGTGCATGCAGCACGAAGCCCGTTAGCACGCCCGTGGCACGGGATTTGGCCCGTCCGAGCACGGGCGCGGCGACGGTAACCCCGCCCGTGGCACGCACGGCCCGGTCACCGGGCGTGCGAGGCCTCGGCCCGTGGCGTGCAGTGGCACGCACGGCGGCACGGTGGCGGCCGGTGCTTTCTTGGCCTGCTAAGGAGTAAATAAGCCACTAAAGGCCCATAGGCCACAGCCCATAGCTGAATTCCACCCAAACCCTAACCGTAACACTAACTGAATCCACCGGCACTCCACTCCTGTTCGCGAATCGCGAGTCACTCGCCGTCGCCGGGTCGTGGAGTCGCGGCCTCCTCCTCACTCCTCAACGGCGGCCTCCTCCTCACCCTCGGGCCGGCACTTCCCTTGCTTCTCGCGACGCCGCCACCGGCGCGCAAGAACAACGAAGATACAGCAAAGAAGGCGTCCCGCGGCGGCAGATCCTCGCCACCTCGCAGCCGAGGTCGCGCGACAACCAGTAAGCGGCGGCGGCTGCTCCTCGCTGCGAGGTCGCGCTACAAGCGGCGACGGCTGCTCCTCGCTGCGGGTCGCGCACCAGCAGCAGCGGGCGGCTGCTCCTCCCTACCTCAGCGACAAAGACGACAGCGGCACGAGCACGACGGGCGGCGCGCTGGCCGCGGCGCCGGCAAGACGCCAAAGCGGCACGGCGTGCCGTGCTCTCGCCGCCCCTCGGCCGACGCACGCCGGGCGGCACGGCACGGCCAGACGGGCGGCACGGCGAGGTGCGGGTGCGGACGCGGCCGCACGGCACGGCGTGCCGCCCGGGCGGGCTGGCACGGCCCGATGCACATCTATAGCCGTTGAAGGCTTGCCGAAACGGTAGAAGCCTATGAGGGATTTGCCTGCGGCCATCAACATTGGCCATGCGCGGCTCCACCATGTGGCAATAGAGTAGACCCTCGTGCCTATTCAGCTGCTGCACCATATATTCACCAAGCGCCACTGGGTCAGAGTCGACACACTCCAGGAAGTCGACGAATGGAGACAGCCTGACACCCACACGGTGCGCGCCGACCTCTTGGACAACAGCATCGATCACCTCCACCGCGAACCGGCACCGGTTCTCAAGGCTGCCACCGTACTGGTCTTCACGGTCGTTGGTGCCATCCTTCATGAACTGCTCCAGGAGGTACCCATGCGCACCATGGACCTCGACACCATCGAACCCCGCCTCGATGGCGTTCCGTGCCGCGCGCCTAAAGTCGTCGACGATGCCCGGGATCTCCTCCGTCCGCAGACGCCGCGGTTTGGAGTACACCATGACCGACTCGGCGTCGGGAGAGATCTGCTTGTCCGTGCTGGAGATGGGCGCCTGCCCGTCAGGCTGAAACTCTGCCGCCGGTGGCACACAAACAAAGAATCAGCTACAGAATCCACCGAGTTGATAGTAAAAATGCATCCTTAAATTAGCGTGCCACGTACGAACCATTGATGGAGGCCCTGCCGACGTGCCAAATCTGGCAGATGAAGAAGGCGCCCTTGCGGTGGACGGCGTCGACGATGGGCTTCCACGCCTGGACCTGCTCCTGCGTCCAGATGCCGGGTGTCTCCGGGTAACCCTGCGCGGTGGGGGACTGTGAAAATGAGTTAACGAGGTTACCCCATCTTGGGGCCTCGGTTCCATGTTATATAGGATGGGAAATACCCCCATCGTGGTGCTTACAACTTGGAGTACAAGATCATCTAAGATCCGGTTACATCTTCAGGTACAAGCCATGATCTACTTAGAGTACAAGACAATCCTATACATGAGCTAGATAACGTTACAATGGTGTACCGAGATGAACCTGAATAATAGAAGATACTAACCGAAAGTCTAACTGAATTACAATATCTTTAACACTCCCCCTCAATCTCAGCCACCTACAAGGTTGAGATTGTAGACAAAATGTTTCAACTTCTCACGAGAGAGAGCCTTGGTGAAACCATCAGCCACTTGATCGCCAGTATGAATGAATCTGATTTCAAGTAGACCTTGAGCAACACGCTCACGAACAAAGTGGAAATCAATTTCAATATGTTTGGTGCGAGCATGAAACACCGGATTTGCAGCAAGATACGTAGCACCCAAATTATCACACCACAAACGGGCACCTGGCGGATGAGCAATCTTGAGTTCTTTCAACAATTTCTGGATCCACATCATCTCAGCGGTAGCATTAGCCAGAGCTTTATATTCAGCTTCAGTGCTAGACCGAGAGACAGTAGCTTGCTTTCGAGCCGTCCATGACACTAGGTTGTTACCAAGAAATATTGCAAACCCACCAGTGGAGCGACGATCATCCACACAGCCGGCCCAATCAGCATCTGAGAAACCACTAACAAGCATGGAAGAGCCTTTAGCAAAACGAAGCCCCATATTAGTTGTCCCACGAACATACCTCAGGATCCTTTTTACGGCGCTTAAATGAGTTGTAGTGGGCGCATGCAAGAATTGGCACACCTTGTTTACAGCAAATGCAATGTCCGGGCGTGTGAGAGTCAAATATTGAAGAGCCCCAACCAAACTACGGTACCGAGTGGCATCATCAGCACTAAGAAGTGTACCATTAGTAATACTTAGCTTTTGAGAGGTTGGGAGAGGAGTATCAACCGCATTGCACTTAGCCATACCGGACCGAGCAAGAATATCAGAAGCATAGCCACCTTGGGAAAGCACAAGACCTTGTGAATCACGCTTCACCTCGATGCCAAGAAAATAGTGGAGATCACCAAGATCCTTTAAGGCAAACTCATGATGCAAGGCTGCAAGTAAGGCATTGGTGGCAGACAAAGAGGAGCTTGCAACGATTATATCATCAACGTAGACAAGAACAAAAACTATGATACCGTTCTTGTTAAAATAAAATAGTGAAGTATCAGCTCGTGAAGGAATAAACCCCATTGATCTTAGCTTACCACAAAGACGGTCATACCAGGCACGCGGTGCTTGTTTTAACCCATAGAGCGCTTTGTCAAGCTTGCAAACATATGTGGGATGATTAGGATCGGTGTACCGGGAGGTTGCTGCATGAACACATCTTCATTCAACACACCATGCAAAAACGCATTTTGCACATCAAGGCTGTCGTAACGACCACCCTTTGTTGACGGCAATGGAGAGAATCAACCGTTGTTGCTGCCTTCACAACTGGACTAAACGTCTCCTCATAGTCGAGTCCATATTGCTGTTTGTATCCCTTGGCCACTAAACGAGCCTTGTATCTATCAACCGACCCATCGGCATGGCGTTTGACTTTGTAAACCCATTTACATCCAATGATATTGGCACCTTTAGGGCGAGGAACAAGATGCCACGTTCCATTCTTGACTAGCGCTTGGTGTTCAACATCCATTGCTTGAACCCATTCGCGGACTTGCTAAAGCCTCCTTGACCGTGTAGCTGGTTCCTCGCCAGAGAAAACCTGCATACACCATCTCACGGTCCCGCCCGTACGAAGCTTGGGCTGGGTAATACCTTGTTGAAGCCGTGTCAACGTCGCTGAGGAGAGGCAAAATGATCCGCATGCCGAAGACGCAGGAGAAGCGCCAGACGGCGGCCGCGACCGGATCCCGGGCGTACCCGCGGCGATCCCGCCCCAAACTCCAAGATCGATCCGGTGGGATCCGGATGTGGCGACGCAGCACCGCCGCGACGGCGAAGGCTCGGTGGTCGACGGCACGAAAGATCCGAGCCGGCGTCGACAACCCAAAGATGCCCCGATCCCGACGGGGGATTCGCACCGCCGACGCACGGTCGCGGCGGGCATCTTCGAGACGGGTGCTGCCTCCCACAACGCGCACATGCGGTATGGAGGCGAGGAAGCACGTTGGCACCAAATTTGCACCATTCTGCTCCAAATTTGTTCCTGAAAAATTCTGAGACACCATCGAAGAACAAGTGGGGTTAGGTTGTGAGAACTCAATGAACGGTCACACAATGCAGCACCATCCTGATCGGGAGTAGGATTAAGAAGAACATCGGGGAGAAGTGCAAGCTCAGCCTTGAGACGTGCACCGGCATTTGGATGCATTGTGGAGAAAGGAAAAACTTGTTCATCAAATGTGACATCTCGAAATATAAACACGCCCTTCGTATGATCTAGGCACTTAAACCCTTTGTGAATATTACTATAGCCGAGAAAAACGCACGGCTTGGAACGGAAGGCAAGCTTTCTAGTGTTGTATGGGCGCAAATTTGGCCAACACGCACAGCCAAACGTACGAAGCATGGTGTAGTCGGGTTCTTGATCAAATAGCCGGCTAAACGGGGTTTCGTGAGCAATGACTTTTGATGGAAGTCTATTGATAATATAGACCGCAGTAAGAAACGCCTCGTCCCAAAATTTAAGAGGCATAGATGCATGCGACAAGAGACTAAGGCCAACTTCTACAATGTGCCTATGCTTGCGTTCTGCAGAGCCATTTTGCTGGTGTGCGTGGGGGCAAGACACATGATGTGAAATGCCAATGCGTTGGAAGAAAGAGTTTAGAGATCGATACTCTCCTCCCCAGTCAGATTGTACTGCAAGAATTTTGCGACCAAATTGACGCTCAACAAGCTGCTGGAAATTATGGAAGCAAGCAAACACATCTGACTTGTGACGCAACAAATAAACCCAAACATACTTGCTGTGATCATCAATAAAGCTAACATAGTAGCTATGGCGTCCAACAGAAGTTGGCGCAGGTCCCCATACATCCGAAAAAATCAAATCTAAAGGTTTTGCCGACACACTAGAAGACATGGCATAAGGCAATTGATGCGCTTTGCCTTGTTGACATGCGTTACATACATGTCCTTTATTCAAATCAAAACAAATGAAAGCTGTTGACGACTAAGCACACGCCGGATCGACGGGAAGCGTAAGCATGGCCGAGTCTAGCATGCCACAACGAGATGCTCGGGCTTGACAAAGACCGAGAGCTTGTTTATTTGGGGACGCTTTATTCGGGATGACCGCAATGATACAGCCCAGCCTCACACCGCCTTGTGAGGAGGGTTTTCTTCGTCTCCTCCTCCTTGATAGCAAAACGGTCGGGATGAAATTCAAGAAAAACATTATTGTCATTGGCAAGTCGATGAACGGAAACAAGATTTTTGCTAGTGGAAGGAACATGCAAGACATTGTTGAGATGAATAGATCTATCAGGGGTGCGCAAAGTACTATGACCGACATGAGTAATCCTCATACCTGAACCGTTTGCAGCGTGAACCTGGTCGGAGCCATTGTACTTGTCGCGCCGACCGCCGACGCTCCAGTCGCCGGTGATGTGGTCGACCGCGACCGTATCCATGTACCGATTCTTTGTCCACACCATAGGAGGTAGTTGCCGATGACACCGACTTCTGGCCAGGCCCCCGAAACGAAGCATCAAACCTTTTGAAGCAACGAATCGCGGCGTGTCCTTCCTTGCCACGAGTTGGCGGATCACTCCAACTTGAAAATTGCCTCGACGGCGGCGCCACCCGCGACCACCGCCCTTGCCGCGACCACCACCGCCGCGGACAAAGCCCCCACGACCACCGGGGATGTTGGAGACATTCGGCCTGGGCCACGACCACCTTTTGGCAGCTAGGTTGGCCGAGGACCGGAAGGTTCCACCGTTTCCTCCTCCCTTGAGTTCCAGCGCCAAGCTCGAAGCTAGTGAGTCAGGTGAAACGGCTCGCCAACGTAAATTGGCTCCACACGAGTAGTAATGGCCGAGACAACCGGGTTGTAATCAAGATCCAAACCAGGTCGAGAATGTAAGAGATTAGCTCATCATCTTCTAACCTCTTGCCCGCAGATGCCATCTCGTCTGCAAGGCCCTTCATCTTGTTGAAGTACTCGGTCATGGTGGAGGATCCCTTGGGCGCAGCGGTGGCGGCGCCATGCGAAAGTCTTGATGATGCGCGCCCGGGATTGAGAGGCAAACATGCCTTCAAGAGCCCACGCCTTTGGCGGCCATGACCTCCGACTGATCCGCCCAAGGATCTCCTTGGACATGTTTGTTTGGAGGTAGTTGAGGACCCGGCCATTCTTGGCCATCCAGTCCTCCCAATCCGGATTGATCTCCGGAGGATCCTTCGGATCATTACTCTTGGCGGGCACGTCGTCGCCGGTGGAGCAACCGTCGGCTCGATGAAGCCCGCCGAGACGGGTGCCCCGGTGCCGAGGTGACTTGAGCTTTCCACGACGGCCGGTTGGCGCGAGTGAGTTTCTCCGTCACGGGAAGGAAAGTGACGAGATTGAATGGCGAGAGCGCGAGGAAGATGTATCTCGGCGCCATGAGAGAATTCCGTGAGGAAAAAAAGCTCAAATACCATGTGAAAATGAGTTAACGAGGTTACCCCATCTTGGGGCCTCGGTTCCATGTTATATAGGATGGGAAATACCCCCATCGTGGTGCTTACAACTTGGAGTACAAGATCATCTAAGATCCGGTTACATCTTCGGTACAAGCCATGATCTACTTAGAGTACAAGACAATCCTATACATGAGCTAGATAACGTTACAATGGTCTACCGAGATGAACCTGAATAATAGAAGATACTAACCAAAAGTCTAACGAGATTACAATATCTTTAACGTGGACACATCCGTGGCCTCGCGATGAGCAAAGCCGCCCTTGGTGGCGCTGGCCCGAGTAGTACACGGCGGCGTGCGGGGCGCGGCACTTGGCCAGAGGGCGGCACCGCGTCGATGGCGCCAGCACAACAACGGTGGGGGGAGCTCGAGATGCCCCATCTTGTAGGGCGTCATCGGCGGGATCGCCTCCTTTGCCGCCTCGACACCATCTTAACTTAATAAGTGCTCTTTGCGATCGACCAAACACACGAGCACGCAAATGATCGAGCTTTGCTTGTGCTCCGATTCTGAGTGACAACTATAGATGAGCAACGGGCGGCACGGCGGCCCCGGTCGGGCCCGTGCCAAAAGCACGCCCGGTAGGGCACGGGCCGGCGATTGGCCCACGGCCACCGTCTTTGGGGCCCGTGCGTGACCTCAGTGCCACGGGTTGGCTCCGGCCACGGCCTGTGAGCTTTTTCGGGCCGTGCCGGCCGGTTAAGCACGGGCCCAAATCGAAAAACGTCTTGGCCCAAGGCCCGGGGAAGGGGAAGGAGAGGCCGAGGTGGCCATCGTGCTCGCGCCAGCCGGCCGGTGGAGGTGGCCACCGCCCTTTGCTTGACGCCGCCCGTGGAGGTGGATGTGCTTTCGGCGATGCCCGGGCGCCGCGGGCGTGTAAGCCGCTCGCCCGGCCGGCCGATTCCGAGCCCGGCCACGCGAGGGACCGATCACCGCCGCCGAATCCGGTCGAGGCCGCGGGGGGCGACCGCCGCTTCGACGCCCACAGCGCGGGGCCACCACCGCCGCGCCGTCTTACGGCCGTAGCGGATCGCGTCGATGCTCGCCCGCCGCCGCCGCCAGGCGCTTGCTAGTTGCTGCCGATGCGTTGGCGCGTGAAAGTAGCGATGGCGTGGGCGCCCGCCGTGAATGTAGCGTGGGAATGACGAGGGGAAAGAGAAGGAGTAGGCGGGAGTAGGCGGGGGTAGGAAGGGAAGGTGGAAATTTGCTAGGGTTATCTCTTAGCGGACCGTAGAAGCCGTGGGCTGTTAGCAGGCCTTAATGTCACCGGGCCTCTACCGTGCCTATGTTGAATTTTCGTGCCGCGTCGTGCCGCCCACGTGCCTCGGGTCGGCCCAGGCCCGGCCTGTAGCGGCTTCGTGCGTGCGGGCCCGAATCCAACCGCCGCCGCGGCCGTGCTCGTGTCGGGCCAAAATTTCGTGCCTCGTGTCGCGCCACCGGCCTCGTGCTTTCTGCTCATATATAGTGACAACAGGCTCTTGCTCTCTGTTAGCTACTTGCTTTGTGCAGGGGGAAGGCGAAGGCCTAGGAGTACTTTTATAGGTGCTGCGGTACGCCCTCATGGTGTTTTTTTTCCCGTATTCCGGCCATCTCGTTTTCGTCTGTATCCGATATTGCTCCTGTGCTATGCGTCACTCTCTCCGTCACAGGCAGTCTCCGTCGTGCAAAAACATCAGCCGGTGACCGAGTTATATCGATCCCTTCAGTTGTTTCACCTTTCTCATGCACCGCGCGTGCTGATTGTCGTCGTGGCAGACCTAGCACACCAATTAGAGTGTGTAGTAATGGGAGCATGTCGCCGATGTTCCTCCCATGCCGTGCGTCACTCGTTGCGTCACACAGGCGGTACTCCTTCGTGCAAAAACATCAGCCGTGAAAGAGTTACATCGCTTCACTTTCCTCATGCACCGCCCGCCGGTTGTCGTGGCAGGCCTAGCACACCAATTAGAGTGTGTGTAGAGTATGGGAGGCTTCAACACGCCATTATTCGTCCGTCAAACCTGTGAGCGCTGAATATAGGTTGCATGAAATGGGCGGCATATAGATGCATATGCTTGGCCAAGGGTCTCCCCTACTTGATTTTCGTTGACTACCGGGTTTTACCGCGCGTAAAGCATAGGAAAAGGAAAAAATATAAGAATTGAGACGGCATACTTCTCTAATTCTATGGAATTTAAAGCCAAGGAAAGTTGCATGAAAAGGAATTTGGTTAGAGCGTAGGAGAAACATAGGGTGTGTTTAGAGGCCAAAATTTGGGCCTGAAAAAAAAATTCGGGCCAAATTTTGGTCTGAAAACACTGTTCCGAACTGAAAAACACTGTAGCATGTTTCGTTTGTTTGTGGTAAATATTATCCTACCATGGCGTAACTAGGCTCAAAAGAATCGTCTCGTAATGTACATATAAACTGTGTAATTAGTTTTTTTGTTTACCTAAATTTTATACTGGCCGGCAAGCGTTCTTTGGGTGCATTGAATGTTTCGATGTGATGGGATGTGATGGATGTGACGGGAATACAGGAAATTTTAGAGGGGAGTTGGGGCTCTAAACACACCCATAGGAATTAGAAGAGAGAGATGGACACAAAGTAAAGTTTCAAGGGGTTGGACCACATGTTAGATTCCTATTTCATAAGATTTTATTAGCATGGCCAATCCTTTGTGCCAAAGGGAACATAGGAAAGTTTCCTATGGGATTGGAATCCTATAAAATTACTCCATGAATCCTTTGATTCAGGGAGCCTGGGTACCATGATTTTCTGGTGGTGTTTGGGTTCTACCGCGCCTCCACTACTTTAAAGTGTTTTCCAACTGGGTACCATAATTTTCTGGTGGTGTTTGTGACTGTGGTAGCTTAAACTTCATACTTTTTAGCCAAACAAGTTCATCTCCACAGAACTCTTCTCCAGTTTAAAAAAAAATGTGAAGTTGTTAAAGTATCTAAAAAGGTGATCCACAAGCTTCAGGTTTATTTTATGAAGCTACACCAACGATTGTGGAGCAGAGTTCGTAGAACAATTTCAAACACCCCCTCCCCATTCTTAACGATTTAAAAGCTGCATAAGTCCAATCCCATTTGTTTTCTGTTACTACCATTTGTAAAAATCTTGCATTCAAACGATGGGCAATGTGGGAGCTCTAAAAAGGCTAGAAGCAAGTTTGGACTTCCTAAAGATCACATCAATACACACATGATCCACATCCACCGTTGGCTTAATTTTAACCGGGACGGATATCATGCAACTTACCCGAAAACTTGTAGGAAGAACAAAAAAAAAAAACTACTACGGTGATCTTTGAAGGTCATAGGGTCTTTTGTTTTGGATCAAAAGAGAGAAAAATTAGACCTAGACACTCTCGGTCACGCCAGCCAAAATTGTACGACTCAGTCTCAGATATCGATCACACCAAATGAAACGACAACAAAAATTGTCTAATTAACCTATTTGTCACGCCAAGCAAAACGATATGACTTTTTCTTGATAAAAAAAAGATGTCACTAGCCTATAGGTTGCATCAAATAAAATAGCGTGGCACAACCTCACACATGGAAATTTGTTCATAGAAGGCGCTTTGTGTGTATACATTATTACGGGCGCGTCCAGGCCCGCGACTTCTCAGCCCACTATGCCCCCCTCCCCCCCAGCGCATGTCCTGCCTGCTGCACCCTGCTTCGCCTGTTGTGCCTGCCCCACATGGTGCTTCTGCTCCGCCAGCCCGCCTGCTTTTTCAGCCCGACCTCGGCTCTACCATGGGAGCAGCGTGCAGCAGCAAAAAAGTGGAAGAAAGGAGCAACATCTGATCTACTTTTGAAACAAATTGGAACCAACAGATGAAACATATCCATGAAGGTAGTTGAAACACTTGAAACGCCAATCTAAAACACTAACAAGACACACCCAATCTACTTTTGAAACATCCAGAAAACAATAGTTGAGCTTGACCTCGGCTCTATCATGGGACAGCATATAACAGAAGGGTGGAAGAAGAAGAAGCAACACCCGATCTACTTTCGAAAACAGTCGAGAACCAACAGATGAAATATACACATGAAGGTAGTTAAAACACTTAAAACATCATTCTAAAAACACTACAAAAACACACCTAATTTACTTTTGAAACATCCGAAAAACAACGGTTTAAACATGCGACAAAACCAGTTGAAACACGAAACATCCCTTCAAAACATCAATGAAACATATCTACGAAACATGTGAAACACTCGATCTACTTTTGCAACATACATATGGTTCGGTTGAAACATACCTCTAAAACAACATACATATTTCCCTTTTTTATTTTTTTATTTTCTTTTCCCCTCCGTTTCTTTTCCCTCCTCTTTTCCCCCCTCTCCTTTATCCAATCGGCCAGGACTGCTGCCCGCTTTTGCCTCCCGCGGAATCCCGGCGACGACGGATCCGGCCGTGGCTGCAGCCAGGCAGTGGGGCAGACGTCCGTGGCCACGCTGCCGGTGGGGCGGCGCGGCCGGCGACGGGGAAGCCGGTGGAGGCAGGCGGCCAAGCGGCGGGCATCGTCCGCTGTGCCGCCACGCGCGGCTTTACCGGGCGAGCGGGCGACGTGAGTGGGTGGCCGGGCGAGAGGGCAAGGCAAGGACGAGTCCGGGCTCGGCCGCGAGACGCCGTGTGCAGCATAGAGGCGGGGAAGGTGACATGCATGGTTGTTCTTGAGCTTTGTATGCAAACCTACTTCTTGGTCGTGGAATTGGCTAATGAGGCAGCCTTTTCTTTTCGCCGTGTCAAAGTCTTGTTTCCGTTGGTTTCTTTACTCCTTATCTGTTCCTGCATGTTGAGAAACAAATGTGTACATATGTGTTGACATGAAACTACGAGAGCTTCGAACGACCTCCGGAAGGATCCGTCGGGAGGAGTGCACGCGAAGGTGGCTCTAGGGTCGGCAAGGCCACCTACAACGTCGTCGAAATTTATCGAGAACGCCGTCGAACAAAGAAGTTTAGGGTTTCGAAGAGATAAAGTAGAGTTTAGGGTTTGTGTATGACGATTGGATGTAGATGGGATCAAATCAGCCATGAACCTCTCATTATATAGAGGGGTGGTCTTATCCCCATAGGCACCGCCTTTTAGATGCGTTTCAAGCATTAAAACTTGCCAAAAACCGAATAGAAAAGAGACCGCCGGACAAGTCACAAAATCACGCGCATTCCATGCGCCGACGCATCGATCGCCACGGCCGACGCGGTCCAGTCGCTGCACCGCCCAGCGACCCGCCCGGACGCCCGACGGCCCGCTGGTGGTGCCGTGTTCGCGCGCGCCGACGCGCACACCGAGGCACGTGAGCCGCGAGACCGCGGACGCCCGCACGGTCGCGTCCGATGCTACTGACCCGGCGTTAAACACGTTTATCCCCACGCGCCGCAGCGCTGGCGACGCACCAGTTGCCACGTGCCGGGCCGACTTGGCGAGAGTCTCAGCGTCCGGCGCGTGAAAGAATCAAGGCACAGCTCCCTTCGCCGGATTTTCTAAGTCTCGTGCTTTGTCGTTCCTTCTTGGCCTTTCTCGACCACCTTAAAATTTGCGGTGTTTTAGCCCTTCATTAATATTTGCGGAATTTTACTGTGGCTTAGTCCAAGCCAATTTTGGGTGTCAACACTTAGTTGACAACCTATTTAACAGATCATAGAAACTACCATTAATATTCCGTTGAGAGTGCCCTAAGATGGTTATGGCTGCAAGCCTGATAGCACAAATAGTACAGTAGTACCTATGTTTAAATCATTGTCATATTGTTTTATTTTATTGCCTTGGAAAAACTTGCATAGGATATTCAATCCTTTTACTTATACATAGGGGATGAGTTCACAACTTCACATACATGTGTGGACTAAATCATTAAAGCTGTGAAAGGGCATACAGTCTAGCGGTTACCCTCGTGAGAGCGAATATTCCAGGGTATATACTCCATACTATATAATCGATCGTGCCATCGAACCAATGAGCTACATAATCAAACATGATTGTCTTCGTAGAATGGGTAGTCTGTATAGCCAACGACAGGATCCGGAATCATAAAAGTTGCCCGGTTGTACTCATTCAAGGGTGCACCCAACTGAAACCTTCTGGGCAGGTCTGGATTGGCCAAAAAGAGTCTCCCGTAGGCAACGAGATCAGTGTAATTGTCATCGATCACCTTGTTGCCTTCCTCCCTATCGTAGCCACCTGCAGCAATGAACGTGCCCTTGAAGGCTTTCCGAAATGGTTGGAGCCTATGAGGGATCTGCCTTGCACCTGTGACAATGGGGTTTTCCATACGCGGCTCCACCATATGGCAGTAGAGTAGTCCCTCGTGCCTATTCAGCTGTTGCACCATATACTCACCGAGCGCCACCGGGTCAGAGTCGACACAATCCGCGAAGTCAAGGAACGGAGACAGCCTAACGCCCACGCGATGCGCGCCCACCTCGTGGACGACAGCATCGATCACCTCCACCGCGAAGCGGCACCGGTTCTCAAGGCTGCCACCGTACTCGTCGTCACGGTCGTTGGCACTATCCTTCATGAACTGGTCCAGGAGGTACCCATGCGCGCCGTGGATCTCCACACCATCGAACCCTGCCTCAATGGCGTTCCGTGCCGCACGCCTAAAGTCGTCGACGACGCCCGGGATCTCCTCCGTGCGAAGACGCCGTGGCTTGGAGTACACTAGGCCCATCTCGGTGTTGGGAGAGACCTTCTTGTCCGTGCTGGAGATGGGCGCCTGCCCGTCAGGCTGATACTCTGCCGCCGGTGGCAGGCACACAAGTAAAGAGAATCGATCAGCGCGCTACAACGACATCGACTGAGTTGATAGTGAAACACGCATGCTCTCAAAAAGTAACGTACCGTTGGTGGAAATCCTGCCGACGTGCCAAATCTGGCAGAAGAAGAAGGCGCCCTTGCGATGGACGGCGTCGACGATGGGCTTCCACGCCTCGACCTGCTCCTGCGTCCAGATGCCTGGAGTGTGCGGGTACCCCTGCGCGGTGGCCGATACCCCCGTGGCCTCCGCGATCAGCAGGCCGCCCTTGGTGGCGCGCTGCGAGTAGTACACGGCGGCGTGCTGCGGCTGCGGCACGGTGCCGTAGGAGCGGGACCGCGTCAGCGGCGCGAGCACAACACGGTGGGAGAGCTGCAGATGGCCCATCTTGTAGGGCGTCAGCAGCGGGATCGTCTCCTTTGCAGCCTCGCCCACCATCTTAATTCTTAAAAGTGCTACCTACCGGAGACACTGCAGGCACACGCACGCAGCGATCAGCCGATCACTAGCTTTGCGTGTGTGCTCCGGTTGCGAGTAACAGGCTCTCTTGCTCTCTATTAGCTCCTGCTTTAATTTGCTTGTGCAAGGGAAAGGCAACAGTCCGCAGGAGTACTTATAGGTGCCACTGTCTCAGTCGTCAACAAGCAGTCTCCGTCGTGCAAGAACAGCAGCCACGACATGACGACAACGTTATATCATCCCTTCAGTTTCACCGCTACTACCCAAAAAAAAAAAAATACAAGACCTTTCTATTTTATTAACCATGGAGGTTTTCTAAAGAGTTGATGTCTCGATTAACCATAGCGATAATTTTTTATTTAACCGTGACAGTTATAAAAACCGTAGCGCAAAATCTATTAACTGTGGAAAAACCACCACGGAAAATACCTCATTTTCTATGGCGTCCGAGTTATAGAGGCCCGTCATGGTTAATAGGTTCAAGCCCGCTAAAAGTCCAATAGGTCCACAACTTGTACATATTATATAAGTAAAGACTTAGGGTTTCACTCTCTCATTTCCCACTCCTCTCCCTATCTCCTGCGCCGCTCTCTCATTTCACGTCTCCCGACTCCACCTCCCTTCCCCTCCTCTCCCATGGCCCTCTTCTCCCCGGCAGCGGTCAGCGGGTGGCCCTCCCCTCCCCGACGCTCCTCCCTTCCCCTCCATTCACAACCTCTCCCTACCACTCGCGTCCCATCCCGGTGACGGAGGCGATGTCCAGGTACGGCGACGGCGACTGATCCAAGCGCTGAGCGGTGGCGGAGGCGACGGATCCAGTGGCACACGGGGCGGGCCGTCCCCGACACGGCGCGTAAGCGGGTGGTCCGGCGGGCGCGATGGCAGCCCTCCCGATCCACTCTGCGGCGGCGGCTCGCTCTAGACCAGCGGCGGATCCGGCGGCGGCCCAGAATATCCGGCCCGTTAGGATTAGGTTTGGATTTTTCTTTTTTTATTATTTTTCGAATTAACCATGTTAGTGGCGGTTTTCAAAAACTGCCACGGTAAATAAAAAAACCACAACGATAGTGCTTTTATGTAGCAGTGTACCTTTCTCATGCACCAATTAGAGAATTTGTGTAAGTATATGCTGTCAAAAAAAAAAATAGAATGTGTGTAAGCAGTGCTGTGTGTAAATAAGGGAACCTACGACACGCCATATTGGTCAAGCATGTGGCATAGAATAGTACTAGAATACACTGCTTTTTTTGCGACCCTGGCGCAGAATTAATAGTCAAGGTTATCTTACTTTTTCAAACATGTGGCGTAGACTAGTGTTCAAGTGTGGACGACTGGACGACATATATATATGCATGCTTGGCCAAGGTTTTCCTCTAGTTAGCTTTCGTTGACAACGATGGGGTTCTACCGCGCGTTCACTGTCCACTTAACTGCCGCATCAGTACCATAGATGATTATATATGCATTGAATATATGGGGAAATTTTATTTCCTCAGTCTGAAAAGTCCATTATTGGATGGTGAAATTAGTGCAACGAAATTCCACTAGGCAAGAAGATCAATTTTCCTCTCCACATGCATTGAATTTTAACTTCGTGTTTCTAGTTCCTTGAAAGTTCAATGCATATATTCGCTCTTCCCCGCTCCTTTCTCTTTCTTGCAATGACTGAACATATATAACTTCAATTCTTGCACTTTCAGGGCGGGGTATCCAAATACTGTGACTATGTGACTACCTACAGCTACTCTCCATTCTTGAGGATTTAAAGAGCTACACAAATCCAATCACCCAAGTTTTTTCCGTGTGAAAGGCCCATGCACGAACTTCACTGGTGTCTTCTAGAGAAACACTAGCGTAAATGGTTTTACTATTGCAAGTCTAACATACTTGGCCAAATGGACCAGGCCGCTGGCCCAACACAGGACCTGTAGTGTTCATGAGTCATGCCTAGGCCGCCTCACCGTCCTGTAATGTTGGCCCGACCATGCAAGTTTCTTTCAAGCGGAACAATGCAATCCAATTATTCCCTGTCGGGTTCGATCTATTCAGATGAACCACAACCATTGGATTAAACCCTAAAACAAATATCCCCCACACCTCTGAGTTTTCCCATACTAAGACCGCCACTCCTCGCGACTCCCTCCTACGGCATCACTCCTAGGTCGTCGCTCCCCATTCATCCACTCTCATGTGACTTCTCCTCATGACCTCCTTCAATAGCAATGGCATATGCATTGCAGCGGCTTCAACGACGATGGTGCGACATAACATCAACTCCTTTGCTCCCCAAGTCGACAGTGGCGTGGAAGGTGATGGTGAAGTGGTGCGGCAGCGTCGTGGGACGCACAACCATGTGGTGACGACACGTGACATGACACTGTGGGTCGGTGTGCCCAGTGGCACGTCACAAAACGATTCAAAGGTCTTAATGTCAAGCCTGGCCGCGATATAAGACATGGTAACATAGCATAACATGACAGCTTTGTCTCCATCGTGCCTGATAGTGTCGTGCCCTGCCATGCCATACCAAATCATGCCAGGGCCAAGGCCACGTGGCCAGTTTGGCCATGTATAACACAATATATATGCATGCTTGGTCATGATTTTCCTCTACTTGATGCAAGTAGGTATCCAATGGTGTATTTTGGGTCATCTAACGAACCGGTCAAATGCCATATTCTAGTTCATTTTTTTCACTTTTTTGGTTTTCCCAAACTACAAAAAAATATGATTCTAGTTCATTTGTTCAAATAATTTGAACTTGCATCCCAAAATTTGTTGACTACCGGGTTCTACCGTGTGTTGACTACCCACTTAATTGCCGCATCCCTTCTATTTTTTAGATCACTTATTAACTGCTGCCATCGGTACCATGATTTTTTTATGAATAGATAACTATCATATCTTGTTGTTGTTAAAATTTTATAGTAATTGGCCATGTGGTTTACAAATGACAAATGTAGTTGTGGTGAGTATTAGATGAAAAAGTGTCCACCAAAAAAACGAAGTCAATTTTGGTGTCCTGTGGCAATTTTTTCCTACGATTACATATGCAATGGTATAGGAAATTTCTATTTCCTCAGTCTTGACAAGTCCATCGGATGGTGGAATTAGTGCAACAAAATCTCATGGGGCATTCAAAAAAAAAAGGCAAGAAGGCCAATTTCATCCACATGAATTGAATTTTAGCATTGGCACCTAGCCTCGTGTTTCCGGTTCCTTGAAAGTTCAAATGCATACATTCGCTCTTTTTACCGCTTCTTCGCCTCTTTCTTGCCAATGTTCATATAAAGAATCTCTTACTTCTCCCGTCCCATTAAGATTGCCATTTTGAACTCCGTGTCATTTTGTTTGACAATTCGCCTTATTTAAAAATTTTATATAAATATTATTCATTTCTTTATAACTTATTTTATTATTGGAGATATTTTAATTATAATTTATTTATTTTATGATTTGCTAAAATAATTTAAATAAAAAGAATGATCAAACACGGTATTCAAAAAAGTCAAATGACAATCTCAATGTGACAAAGGGAGTACAAATGAACAGGGTGATTGCTATGTGGTGCTTTCGTTATAAGGACCCCATCACAGGTCTTTCAAAAGCAAATAGTAAAAAAAAAGCAAATAATAAAGAAAATGTATATAAAAGAAAAAAAGAAAGGTGTACTCACCGTTAGAAAATGGTGGTCTCTAAGAAACACAACATTGAGTTGCTGTAAATAATTCATTGGAAATGTTTAGATATATTTTTATGGAATGAAAGATTGATAGGTGTTTATGTGACTGTACACCGGCGCACCTATGTCTAACTTTGTTTGCAGCTTCCTATGATCAAACGGGAGATTAATAACATATAATAACTAGAGGGATTTTTCCGTACGTTGTCGTGGATAGAAAGGGGTATTGTTAAAGGATTGAACTGTAATCACTAAGAAATTTGATCACAATTTGCTATTGAGGAAAATTACTTTGTGCGGGTTAGAAACAGAGTTAGTAACGAAGAACTTAAACGTATGAAACGTAATATATACTCATTGTTAATCTTATGTTTAAACTCCAAGTTGAACCCATATCAAATGGGAATATTTAGATATGTTTGACAGGGACAACTCCTATTCTTTTTTTTTTTTTTTTTTTTCCCTTTTTCATTCTTTTTTTTTTTTTTTTTTACTTTACTCTATACCAACTACCATCAGTGGGGCTTATATGTAATTTTATTGAAATATATCCATATGAGATCTTGTTTTGAAGGATTTATTAAAAAAAATTTAATGGTGTAATCGAATTTAATTTGGTTTTTTGGTTTGTGAGTTATAACATTTTTTAGTTAGTTCAAACAAAGGGGCCGCCATTAGATATTATGGTTTTAGTGGGGCTCTTTGCCGAGGTGACATGATTGTATGTCGAGAGAACTCACTAGTGGGGGTTCTTTATATAGGTGTAGTAGATTTTATCGAAATATATTCATATGAGATCTTGTTTTGAAGGATTTATTAAAAGAAAATCAATGGTCTAATCGGAATTTAATTTGATTTTTTGGTTTGTGAGTTATAATATTTTTTAGTTAGTTCAAACAGTGGGGCCGCCACTAGATGTCATGGTTTAGTGGGGCTGCTGAGGTGGCATACTTGCATATCGAGAGAACTCTTTAGTAGGGGTTCTTTATGTAGGTGTAGTAGACTCCGCAAGAAAAAAAAAAAATCTTAGACAGTCTCAAATACGCCATTGATCACAGTAGTCTGGTTCATCTATCCGGTCACGCTAATCAAAACGATATGACTTGCCTATGGGTTGCATCAAATAAAATAGCGTGGCATAACCTCACACGTGGAAATTGTTAATAGAATTAAACATAATTATGCCTTCACTTCGTTTGATACTATCTTCAAACAAAATTATAAGGTATTATAACTTTTTAGAGTAAAAAAGTATATCAAATTTATATAATATCCTCTCGATAATTTAGATCAAACTTTAAACGTTTTGTTTCTGCATATAAGAAAGTCGGAATGCCTCCTAAGTTTGGAATGGAGAAACTAATTTTCATTTGCCACGCTGTGTGTGTGTGTGTGTGTTTTTTTTTTTTTTTTTTTGAGAGGAGGGATTTTTCTAGATCTTGAAAAAAAAATTGGACACTTGCTATTAAAATATGTAAAATATTAGCTATTTTAAATAAAAATAAAAAGAAAATCATTCTAACGAGACAAAGATAAGGTCGGTCTAAATGGGAGTTTTTATGAAATGTTTAAATGCACATTAAATCAAATACACATCAAGAAAAATTTTATTTTTTTGCATGAAACTCCTAGGAGAGAGAGAAGGAAAGAGTTTCACCATGGTGAAATCTTTTGGGCACACATTTCACATCGCTGGAAACGATGTGAAAACCCTATTAAGACACAAAATAGTGTTTTATCATGTAACTATGCAATTAAATCATGCAATGAGAGAGAGTTTATGGGACCCCTTTTAAGCCTATAAAACTGTGCAGAATGAAACTAAACTATTGAGGGAGATCTTTTTTTTCATACCAAACTTTCATATCTCAAAACCCGGCGGCTAAACTCTCCGTTGTGGCCTAAAAAAGCCATTGACTTTGACCAGTCAACACATCGCATCGCTCTGCCGAGCAGCAAGCACTCCAGTGATCCACAGTCCCCGTCGCGGCGTGCCCGACCCGCCGCCCTCTCGATCGCGACTTGACGGCGGCGATGCACCCCCGCGCTGCCTCTGGCGCCACCGGGAAGTTGACCGCGCCTTACGGGTCCTGGGAGTCGCCGATCAGCGCCGCTATCGTCTCCGCCGCCGGGAGGACCGCCGAGGGGTTCGCCATCGCCGGCGACGGCCGGCTCGTCTGGGTGGAGACGCGCCCCGAGGATGGAGGGTACGCCCAACTATCCGCTCCCCGTTTTCCATTGCTGCCATTCACAGATTTTATTGGGACCCAGCGGTGCACAATGATTCTATCTGTCGCTGTGATTTTTCGCCGTCAGGCGCGCGGTCCTCGTGAAGGAAGCGGCAGAACCAGGCGGCCAGCCTGTTGATGTGACGCCGCAGGGGTTCGCGGTGCGGTCCCTGGCGCAGGAGTACGGTGGTGGAGCATTCGCCGTGCAAGGGGATACCGTTGTGTTCTCTAACTACACTGACCAGCGTCTGTACAAGCAAACAATAGGAGGTAAGGAGCTGACCTGAACCTATGCTAACTGCTGCTACCACACGGGTATACTGCTGAGTAAAAGCATTATTACTATTATTACTTCCTCGTTCCTGACTTCCTGGTTATTCCTACTGTTTTTTCACCCTTGGCTACTTAATTTGGCAAATACTTGTCGCTCTAAGCTTCAAAAGTCAAACTCAACATTTGGAAAACAGTAGTTATCGTTTTCTTCTTGCCTAACTTTGACTTTGATGAAAAGTTTGATTCTACTTTTCTGAATCTTCTTGGCCTTAAGCCATGATTACTAATAATGGGATGTTCATTTTATTATCAAATTCATGTGTAAGTACATGATATTCTGTAACTGGCCTTTTAAAATCCTTGCTTTGATGGTTTCAGATAATTCACCACTACCGCTGACACCAGATTATGCTGGATCAGTAGTACGCTATGCTGATGGTGTCTTCGATCCCTACTTCCATCGTTTTGTAACTATAATGGAAGGTGACTAGACCTATTCCATGTATCAGATCAATAGTTCTGATATGCTTACAATTATTATTCAGTTAATTAATACAAAAAATAATCAAATTTGACGACAGATCATCGGCACAATAGCTCAAATCCCATCACTTCAATTGCTGCTGTAAGATTAAGTGATCAGGATGTCAAAGGTAAGGAACCTTTAGGCTACCGCTTTAGGTTATTTTCAAGAGATTTTTGGGCTTGTAATTTGAATCTTCTTCTTTTTGGATCAGAGTCTACTATGCTGGTCAGTGGCAATGACTTTTATGCCTTCCCACGTATTGATCCAACTAAAAAACGTATGGCATGGATTGAGTGGAGTAACCCGAACATGTCCTGGGACAAATCACAGTTATGGGTTGGGTATTTCAATGAGAAAGGGTAATATCTTAATTGCACCTTTTTGTTTTCACTCCTTTTTGGTTAAAGAAAGAAATGTTCTACACATCTATACTTGCAACTCCAGTAGCTGCTACAGTCCTTTATCTATGTATTTACTAATGAGTGTGGAATCTTTCATGCTCGGCAACATATGTTGAGGATTAGTATGTTTTTGAGATCACTTTATTCATGTAACTGATCCAGAGAAATCGATAATTTGTTCAAGATCGTGCTTGCTATTGGTTTTATCATAATCTGTGGGTTATTGTACATCATATGTACGTTGATTTGTACCTAATGATATGTTTGATAATGTATTTGTTTTTTCCAATGCATTTTATTTTTACAAAAAGGATCAATGGTTGAGTTTCTTGTTACTTCAAATGTACATGAATGTTTCATGATCTTCTTCAAAGATTTATTGTAGTGTTTATTATTGTGTAGAGAGATAAAAGAAAAAGTCTGCATTGCTGGTGGAGACCCAACAATAGTAGAATCTCCTACCGAACCCAAGTGGTCTTCAAAAGGTATTTGAAATTTAATACTGAACTTTTTCATGCAGTTTAAGTGTTACAGTTCAAGGACATGAACATGAGTAGGCGAATTTCTGCATGTTCATTATCTACTTGGTTTTTATTTCGCTAGGATAAGCGCAAACCATATTTTCTAACTCAATTAACTGTACTTTGCTCTAGGGGAGCTGTTCTTCATAACTGATCGAAGGAGTGGGTTTTGGAATATTTATAAATGGGTATAATTTTCTCTGTCAATCGTATTTGTTTTTATTCAGTTTTCTACTGATCCAATCGTTCTCCCAGGTTAGGAAATGCATATCTATCTATATTGTTGTGAAGCACATCTGTCTCTATTGCCCTGGAACCCTCATATTGATCGTCTGTGTTCTAGATGTACCACTTGCACCTATTTTTGAACAAGATTTTTTTATTTAAGAACTAGTTATACCCTTTTACATCCAACATGTATCGTTCACAGGGTGTTATTTTGGCAACACCATCATGTCGCTAACAATAGTCATTGTTATAGTCTACTCTCTCTAGTGAGTAGGATGTTGGTTAAACATAATGTTCTAAGCTCATATTATCGTTTTTAGTTATTCCATTTTTTCTTATACCAAAATCAATGGGGCATCAACTTGATGCCCTGCCTCATGCTATTGAAACTGTTCAACAGCAAGTTAGACCTATCTGTGACAATTTAAGAACTCAATACCTTTAGCTGGTTTACTATACAAAAAACTTGGCCATTACATTAACAAAGCATAGAACACAAGTATTACCATAAAGAAGTTTGAACTCTTTCTGTTATAAGTGTTTTGTGTTGATTTGTGTATGACAGGATGAGGAGAGTAGAGCGGTAACACCTCTGTATTCACTTGATGCTGAATTCTCCAAGCCCATGTGGATTTTTGGTGTCAGCTCCTATGATTTCCTTGGAATAGATGACACAAGCCACAAAATCGTTTGCTCTTACAGGTTTTCGCTTTTTCTAATAGCTGTTTGATTTTATGTGGTTCACAAGAATGAACCTGTTTTTTTTTTTTTCTTATCCAGGCAGAATGGAAAGTCATATGTTGGGGTGCTTGACCACGATTCTGAGTCCTTTCCGAAAATTGATATTCCCTTCTCTTCTGTAACTAACATAGTGGTACATACCTTAAGTAACTAAATTTTGGTATTTATCATTTTGTAAGGTTTGGTACTTAATGCTCGGACTGGTTGATGTGATGATGCCTTATCTTAAACCTTGCTGATTTGCTAGGCCTCTGGAGATGGATCCTTCTATATTGAGGGTGCATCTGCTACTCTTCCAGTATCGATAGCAAAGGTTTAATCAATTGGATATCCCGCTCTACTGTCAATTAATATTGAATCCTGCGGTGTACATTTGAGCCTCACCCTTTGTTTTTTTCCACCAGGTGACACTTGATAAAAAGAGAATTATGGCAATTGATTTCTCTATTGTTTGGTCCTCCTCAGAGGATGTTGCACAATATGAATCATACTTCAGCTTGCCCGAATTTGTGGAGTTTCCAACTGTGGTCAATGGTCAGCATGCATATGCTTATTTTTATGCTCCGTACAATAATGTTTTCCAAGGTTCCTCAGACGAAAAGCCTCCCCTACTGGTCAGAACTCATGGTAAACAAATATATTATTTTTTTGTCCTTTTTTCTTTATATCATTTATGGTCATGGCTTCATGTTACATCAGAAATAATTGGCAAAAACACATCGTTGGATTTTATGTACATATTTCCAATCAGTATATAAGAGTGGCAATTGTTTGCCTATTACCAGTCTTTTTCTTTGTTTGAGTAAAGTATCTGTTAGTTCAGTCTTTCGACAACATAAACTCTTAGCACTTTGATGATAGATGGGCATACATTGGTCTAAGCTAACTTGATTTACCAACTCCATGAATTGCTAAAGGCATTGAAGCTATCTTTTGCTCCAATTACTTGTCAAAGCATCACAGAGTGGAAAATCTTCGTAACATTATTATAACTTCTTTATACCACTTCATTGTTTAGGTGGACCCACAGATGAAGCACGAGGGGTTCTGGATCTTAGTGTGCAGTACTGGACAAGCCGAGGATGGGCATTTGTTGATGTTAACTATGGGGGAAGCTCAGGTCTTTGGCTCTTTCTTGTCTCAGCATATATATATCTGATGAAGCAGATCTGATTTTTTTAATTATTCGATGATGTCCATCCTCTTATTTACAAGCACATTAATCTATTTACTATCAAGGAATTTGATGATGATAGTTATTGATATTCCTTCACTTTATTGAAGGCTATGGGAGAGAATTTCGAGAGAGGCTTTTAGCACAATGGGGTGTTGTTGATGTAAATGATTGCTGTAGTTGTGCTGCATTCCTGGTATGGCTTGTTCAGACTGACAAACCCAATTTGTTACCTTTTGTAGAGGGTCTAGTCAGCATTTACATTGATTACTAAGAAAGATGAATGAACATGTTTATACCATGCTGATTATTAAGGTGGAAACCGGAAGAGTGGATGGGCAGCGGCTTTGTGTAACTGGAGAATCTGCTGGTGGATTCACAACTTTAGCTTGCCTTGCTTTCAGACAGACCTTCAAGGCTGGTTCGCCTTTATATGGGGCAAGTTTTGGTTCTCAATTTCACATGCATTGCTTTCTTAATCTTATGGATTCACCTTAACACCAACTAAGAACTTATACATGCGGGTTCTGTTTTGTTTATAAGCAGATAGCTGACCTAGCGTCCTTGAGGGCAGGAATGCACAAGTTTGAAGCATACTACATTGATAACCTTGTGGGTGGGGAATGCTGCACTCATGACTCATCCATACTAGCAATCTTTTTTTTTTCTATGTTTCAGTTAACAACATCACTGTACCACCAATGTTTCAGGGAATAAACAAGCTTACTTTGAGAGATCTCCAATAAACTTTGTTGAAAACTTTTCATGTCCAGTGATTTTGTTTCAAGGGTTGGAAGACACGGTAAGCCTACAAGGCCTGAACTTGTGTAGTGGAGGATATGCTAACCTTCGATAAGTTACAAAGTATACCTGGAAATCATAAATGTTTCTTAATACCATTTGGGAAATAATTCAGTTGGTAGAGCCTCCAATTGAGTGGCCGCCCACCCTGGCTCGAACCTGAGTGCTCACAGGTCATGGTTACCTCCTTAAATGGTTTGGTATTCCTGCCCCTTGAGGCAAATACCAAAGCTAGGGATAAGAAGGAGCCATCTGTTTAACACATCAACTATCTTGTGGTGTATATAAAAAGGAAACTAGCTATCGATGAATAAACTCCAAACCATTAATCATGAATGAGGGAATTAGGTTCATCATAGGAGCCTGGCAGATTTGGAAGCAAAGGAATAACTTCATCTTTGATCGTGGTCGCCCTTCCTTTAATAACTGGAAGCAATATTTCCTGGAAGAAGCCCAGTTGCAGTCCTTTCACCTCTGCAGCTCTAAAAGACCTATTTTCCTCTCTCTTCTTACTGACCTAGCTTAACTTTGTTATTCTTGTCTGTGCTTGTACAGCATGTGCAGTTCTCTTAGTTGTAGCCCCCTCTTTGTACAGTGGTGTTGTTTCTTTTTGTTGATGTTTCTTAATAAAAAAAATTCTTACAGTGGGGGTCTCCCCTGCTGTATTTAAAGTTCAAAAGAAAGGGAATTAGGATCGACTAGGAACAAACTACGCCTTACCAGTTCTTAACTTCTTATCATGAACCTGAAGCTATTGATTTCAATTTACTGGCTTTCACTTTGATATCAGGTTGTATCACCAGATCAGGCAACAAAAATATACAAGGCCATAAAGGACAAGGGCCTTCCCGTTGCTTTGGTTGAGTACGAAGGGGAACAACATGGTTTCCGCAAGGTCCAGTGATCACTCTTTAATCCTTAGGCACCGCATCTTCTAAGTGTCACGTTTAGTATAAGCAGGAAATTACTCAATCAGTCAACTACCTAATATGAATACTCACTATCTGCTGGTGTTCTCTATCAAATTGAGCATTTTAATTAGTATAGGACGAACTTGAATTTGCATAGTGCAACTGCAGATAGCTCATACCTGACGTGCATTCCTTTGAACAGGCTGAGAACATCAAATTTACCTTGGAGCAGGAGATGGTGTTCTTGGCAAGATTAGTGGGGAAGTTCAAGGTGGCTGATGACATAACTCCAATCAAGATTGAAAACTTTGATTAATCCTTGTATACGTTTCAAACGGCAACAATCTTTATTTTCTGTTTACCTTCCATCTACTGCTGAACTGGTCAACTTGGTGACCTCTTGGGCATATTTGCCCTTCGCAGCTGTTCTTTCAACTGAATCTAGGTTTTATTAAGAAAAATTAGGCTTAGCTCATCTAATCGAGTTTCTTAGGATATGTTTAGAGAACTATAATGTCACTATTTAATAAACCCATTCTCTTTTTCTAAAAGGAAAATGGACGTTGTACTTGTAGTAGTTAATGAAAAGTCTAGTAAGATTATTGTTTGTTCATGTTATATGTGGGTTATTTTTGTCAGAGTTGTTTTAGTCGTGGTATCAATTGTTTCTTTATATTCCTTGCATTCTAAATTATAAGATATATTTTAGCTTTTTTAGATAGGTACGAGTAGCTTTTACCATACATTTAGAATGTTCTATAATTTAAAATGAAGAGAGTAATTTTCTTCGGGACTATTGTCTGTCCAATCTAGACCTCTTGTTGTTTGTTAATCTGATACTCAGCATCTCCCACGTTTAGTTGATATAAAGAAAAAAAATATATAATGCGATTTTGATAGCACAACATGTAATCGATCTCATATTAATTGTTGTTTTAGATATGAACACGAGAACTATGAGAGGTGGGATGTTTGCCTCCCAGTCTCAACACGCCATGTCAAACTGTGACAGCGGCCGGGAAAACCAACGCCACAAGTGCGGAGAGAAAATACTACTGCATGCTATGCTAGTTTTGAATGAAAGTTTATGGTAGCCTACAATGGGTGTGGCTACCTCGACTGTAGCCAACCCAGAAATGCATTTGAAGAAGAAAAATGTGTGCTCCGTATTAGGAAGTGAGAAGATAAAATTTGCATGCTAGAATGACCCTGGCTCTAAACAGGAGGAGACTAAAGTGTTGTCTAAAGTTTAAATAAACTCATAAAAACCTTAGGCCTAAAGTTTTTGTTTAGAGTTAGTCCTCAAAACTCTTATCTGTTCGGCTGCCGCTGCTCTAGCTGCTGTTTTGTTGAGACTACGCAACTGTTGGATGGCTGAAAGGTGCCGGCTGCAAGCCGCCGGACTGCAAGGCTGCGCTGCCGGTCTGCCGCTATCTGTGGAAAACCCCACAAAAAACATATAAAACACAGAGCCCAGCAAATGGCGTCACGCCTCGCCTCCATCTTCTCGCCCGTGCGCAGCCCCACCTCAGGCCCTGCCCACCTTCTCCACCGCGCTCTCCCCAGCTTCGGCCATCGGCGAGCGCATCCCTCGCAGCCCCGCATGTCCTCCTCTTCAGCGGCCTCCTCCGCGCCGCCCGCCGCGGCGGCGGCCGGCGGCGAGAAGCCAGCGGTGGCGCCGTACGGGTCCTGGAGGTCGCCCATCACTGCGGACGTTGTCTCCGGCGCGGACAAGCGGCTCGGCGGTATCGCCCTCGCTGGGGACGGGCGCCTTCTCTGGATCGAGGGCCGCCCCGAGGAGAAAGGGTAAATGAAATCCGCTTCCGAGGTTTAGTGGCTTGCGGTTTTAGTAACATGTTTTTTTTTTTTTGCAACTAGCAACATATTTTGGTTAAACCCAACCTGCTTAAGTGACCTTGCGCAACCTGCTTAAGTGGCCCATGCGCCCAGCAATTGCATGGGAATAGAATGCACTGTTGTTGTATATACTGATTAACCCCCATTAAACATGAAAGAGTTTCGCTTTTTTTTTTTTTTTTTTTTTTGAATTTTAGAGTTTCGCATTTGTGCACATATTGATTACATCTGCTTAGTAGTGCAGTACATTCAACCCTATAGTTCTCAGGTTTGTAGCCATAGAAGCTTGGAAGGAGGGCTAGAGGTAGAAGATAATGGAACGAGTGCTTCCTAACATATTCTTCTAGATCCACGCCTGATCATATTGAACTAATCTGTATTCAGGCGTATGGTTATTGTAAAGGAGGAGGATAATCCTGTGGATGTCATACCTCCGGAATTTGCAGCGCGCACCCTGGCTCAAGAATATGGAGGTGGTGCATTTGCAGTTGACAAGAGTGTTGTTGTGTTCTCGAATTACAAGGATCAACGTTTATACAAGCAAACAATTGGAAGTAAGTACTAACTACTAAGTAGCCTGCCATGGACTTACTGTTGAGAGTTGAGACTTGGTTAAAGCTAATAGTATTTGATTGATGTTCATTGAAAACATAGAAATCGTAAAAATGTTGCAAATTTACATCACACCACATACTAGTCTATTCGTTTTTAGTATCTGGCACCTTTGACCAAATCATGCTTACTATGCTTTTCATATTCTTTTGGGCAATATGTGATGATGTATATGCTTACTATTTGCATTTTTAATTTTGCATGCTTGTTTACCTTGTCAGTTGGTGGTCCACCTGTGCCTCTTACACCTGATTATGGTGCGCCGAATGTCAGTTATGCTGATGGTGTATTTGATCCTCACTTTAACCGTTATGTTACTGTGGTGGAAGGTATTTGACTATGATTTGGTTATAATATATATAGTGACACTACAAACTTCTAACATGTTCATATCTATTGACAGATCGTCGAAAGGATAGCTTGAATCCCACCGCAACAATTGCTGCTATAAACTTGAGTGGTGGTGATGTTCATGGTAATATTTCCTGAGAATCTTACCACAGCCAAATTAGATCTATGCTCTCTTTGATGTTTATCCATCTTTCCTTTATGACACTAGCTTACATATTTTCTATATTGAAGAACCAAAGGTGCTGATTAGCGGCAATGATTTCTATGCATTTCCTCGCATTGATCAAAATACAAAGCGGATGGCATGGATTGAATGGAGCCATCCAAACATGCCCTGGGATAAATCAGAACTCTGGGTTGGTTACTTCGACGAAAGCGGGTAATTGCAATTATCTCGTGAGAGACATATTAGAACAAGTCTTGTCTTGCATTCACTTATATTGTGCATAAAAGCGCTATCTTGTGACTGCACCAAATAAACTGCACAGTTAGGCAATATATGTCAGGATGGTGTTCATGCATATCTACACGTTATCTTGATGAACATGCACAAGGATTTTAATAGCACCTTATAAAGGGTCATTTCCTGTATAAAATAAGACAAGAAGTCACATTGAACACATTTTAAGAGTAGGTGTAGAAAAATAGGTACACCCTCCTATTTTCCCTGTTAGTTTGACTTTGACTTGTATGATTATTTTATAATCGATTGACAAAGTCAAGATTTGAATGTTGCATAGGCAAACACTGAATTGCTAGTACCATAGAGATTATGTGGCGCTGTTATTTTGGGCTTACATTATGGTACTGTGATACTTTTGGACAGCACTGAACATGTCCATATAGCTGAATTCCCCTTCCAATTTTTGCTGATTTAGCCCCATGTATTCTTGTGTCTGCAGAGACTTGACCAAACGGGTCTGTATTGCGGTGGCAATCCGCTGCTGATTGAATCTCCTAGTGAACCTAAATGGTCGCCAAAAGGTACCCTTTTTCTGCTGTATTTGTATGTACATTTGATTATTGTAAAACGGCTAATTATGTTTATGGTTCAGTGATAATAACACCAGCTAAGTTTCTTTTTTTTTTTTGGGAAAGAACTTCGAAATTTTAGTCTCAAGCTTTAATGTACTTGTACTCATGGGCACACTGCCTATTAAGCATTAAAAATGGGATTTCATTATGTACTTGCATCATTTGGACATTCATCATTTCCTTGAGCTTCATTTGTTCTGAATAAATGTGTTATTAGTATGGTCCATGTCCATGATATAATGAATACATGACTTGTTCTTAAAAGAAACAGAAGGTGCTTTACTATTAACCAGCTGGATGATGCATTACTTTGAGTGGTCTTTGCCTTTTTTTTGTCTGCAATTCACACTACTTAGTGATTGGAATAATTATTTCATATGGCACATCGGTAAGTGATAACAATATATTTCTTGCACAGTATTGTGGCTACTAATATTATACCATAGTTCATCTAAAGCATTCAACTTGCAGGAGAACTGTTTTTTGTTACTGACAGAGAGAGTGGATTTTGGAATATTTATAAATGGGTAAGCAGTTCTCTCTACTCTTGAGCTTTTCTGACAGTATGTCGTAGCTGTATTTTGGCCACACAACTTAGCTGAGATTGTTGTCATTAGTAATGAACTCAGAGTTCATAACCTATGTGATTCATCAATGAGCTAAACTTATTGTTACTATATTCCTTTTTTCTATCAGAATTCATCATCTGAAGTCTGAACTACTATATATTTGCCATGTAATCTAAGTATGCTACTTTGTCAACAGGTGGAACAAACCAATGAGATTGTTCCAGTGTATTCACTAGATGCTGAATTTACAAGACCATTGTGGGTTTTCGGCATCAGCTCATACGATTTTCTTGGAAACAGCAACCGCATTGTTTTCAGTTATAGGTATCGATAATATTGAAGGATTTGAAGAAAAAAAACCATGCTATTGTTTGTGAAACATCTTCAAGTACCATCACAATAACTATGCCTTGCAGGCAGCAAGGAAGGTCACATCTTGGTGTGCTTGATTGTGATTCAGGTTCTGTTTCAATGCTTGACATCCCTTTCTCTGATTTGTCTGATGTGGTGAGTGACCAAATTTTTATTGCCAGTTTCAAAACTTGAGGTGTATATGTTTGTTTCGTGATGTATATTGGCTAATGGCTAGTTACTTGGTTGATCTGGCAGGTCGCTGCAGATGATTACTTCTATATTGGAGGTGCTTCTGCAAGTATTCCACTGTCGATTGCTAAGGTTTATCAGATATCAGTTTCATAATTTTGTTTATATATGTTGATGATGTGCGATTTTGTGTATCAACTATCAATTGATGCATAGTTGTTTCATCCAGGTGACATTAAATGAGAGCAAAACAAAAGTAGTCAATTTCTCAACAGTCTGGTCCTCCTCACCAGACCTCGTACAGTATAGACCTTTCTTCAGCACACCAGAACTTGTTGAGTTCCCTGCATCCAAGCCTGGCCAGAAAGCTTATGCCTATTTGTACCCACCGTCAAATCCCAATTTCCAAGGTTTGCCTGATGAAAAACCTCCGTTGCTTGTCAAAACACATGGTAAGTGAATTATTCAAACCTTTTGATGCCTCAAAATAATTGTTCAGTTTGATCACCCTCAAAAGAACTATTACAGGTATTCCAGCTTAAGTGTTTTCTTAGTTTAACTAAAATAGATGTTTTTTCTAAGGAGTTTTGGATTCTTTCTTTTCAGATGAAAACCACATAATGCTTTAACACTATAAATTTTCAGGAGGACCTACTGCTGAAACACGTGCAGTTCTGGACCTCAGTGTCCAGTATTGGACAAGTAGAGGGTGGGCATATGTGGATGTCAACTATGGAGGAAGCACTGGTTTGTCCTTATTTTTTAAACCCTTTATGTATAATGATACAGGACATTTTAATATTTTTTAACTTTGTTGACTTATAAACTGAAGGTTATGGAAGAGAGTATCGGGAGAGACTGTTGGACAAATGGGGTATTGTTGATGTTGATGATTGTTGCAACTGTGCGAGATTCCTGGTACATCTGGAGCAATATTTTTTAATTTTAAATTGATATTTTAACTTTGGAGGTGATAAGAATCCACCTTAATGCTTGATTCATTTCGTATTAAGGTGGAGAGTGGGAAAGTAGATGAGCAGCGCCTTTGTATTACTGGTAGATCAGCAGGTGGATACACTACTTTAGCTTCACTTGCATTCAGAGACACATTCAAGGCTGGAGCTTCTTTGTATGGTGTAAGTTTTAGATTTCTAGAATCCTGCTATTTTGTGTTTGCCACAAAAGTATTTATGTGCCTGTGTCAGGATTACAATTTTCAGTAACATGTTTTTGGCCCTATAGTCCTATGCACTCTTATATCAATATTGCTTTATACATGAACCATCACATAACAATCCTGGCATACTTTGTGATGGTGCTTAAGCAATAATGCATGTTTGTGCTTGGTAATTTTCATTAGTAGAATGGTCAAAAGCTGTTGGCTTGGTGTGCTAGGCTGCTAGCATTTACTTGGTTGTGCTAAGCCTATGGCCATGTAATTTTGGCCTTCTTTTTATGTAAACGACCATAGTAACTAACTGTATCACGGTATTACCAATCAATGATTAGGTTGGGGACTTGAGTCTGTTGAGAGCAGAGACGCACAAATTTGAGTCCCATTATATGGACAATCTTGTAGGTAAGAGACGACATTATCATTTCTTTTTGAAAATGTTAACTCAGTTTCCTGCTCTGATTTACATCTACTTATTCATTCATCCTGTCCGTGTTCCTTTAGGAAATGAAAGTGCTTACTATGAGAGATCACCAATCAACTTTGTCAACCAGTTTACATGTCCAGTCATTTTGTTTCAAGGGTTAGAGGATAAGGTATTTGCTGACCATGAATTGTAATATTTATCACAGCTGCATTAGTCGGTGGTATATTGGTGTTTCTATAGCACAATTTGTCATCTGCTTTAATGTTTTCCAGGTTGTGCCACCAGATCAGGCACGCAAGATATACAGTGCCTTGAAAGAGAAAGGTCTGCCTGTTGCTTTGGTGGAATATGAAGGAGAGCAACATGGGTTCCGCAAGGTTGTTACCTCACTGTATACCTATGTTTCAAATTTTCAGCACCTTCGACACTGTCACTGTCAACCTGCACGGACTTAACTTCTTTCTCGATTTTGAACAGGCTGAGAACATCAAGTTCACCTTGGAACAGATGATGGTGTTCTTTGCGAGATTAGTTGGGAAATTTGAGGTGGCAGACGATATAACTCCAATCAAGATTGAGAACTTCGATTGATCTCTTGAAGAGTAGTGTCTGGTTTGAAGTTTTGTACACGTAACCCGATTACATGTTCAGTACATTAGCCATTGTAGATTCTCTTAGGAATACGACTTGATCTTATTTTGGAGGGTTGATCGAAATCTTATTTTGCCGCGTAACGATACTGTTATGCCCATCTTGGAAACAGCATGCAACGGCCCAGATTGTTAGCTTGTTTTAGTTTCATCTTGTTTTTTGGCTTATTTCATGTTTATTCTCTCACAGCTGTGTGGGCGAAACTATAGCATCTGGCAGCCGTGAGCGTATGGGCGGTCAGGGCAGGGCAGTCTGACTAGGTATAATTTCTAGGAATCTGATATCTAGCCAAACACGATACTTAATCTGAGAAAGGAGTATGTTTGGCTAGAATCTGATATCTAGCCAGACGCACGGGCGTTTGCTAGTGATACTTAGGGGGTGTTTGGATTCTTAATCATGTGACTAAACTTTAGTCACCTGATTAAAATATAAAAGTTGGGAGTACCCTGACTTCTTAATTTTAGTCACCTTTTGGATTTTAGTCACCCCTGTTTGGAGGTGAAGTGACTAAAAGGGACTAAAATAGGGATGACTAAAGTTTTAGTCATCTAATCCAAACAGAATCTGAGAAATGAGTAGGTTGCCTGCTGAGTAAGAAACAGCTTGCATGAGTGGATGCAAAAATACATTCTTACCCCCAGACCTGGTGAATACACTCAAAATGAGTCTCTCCCTGGTCATCCTGACTTGGGTGGATTACTCCGGTGCTGGCTCACATATGATCCTATGGCGAAGAAGTCTTCGTATCCACCCATACATGCAATCAAATGTCTTCGCATGGAATTGATGCATCTACCCATGCAGTTAACCAAACAGATTCTTTTCAAACTAATGCATCTACTCAGCCTGAATTCATTGATTTAGGATAGAGTTGTGAAAGCAACTAAAGAGCATATGAGTCCTTCTAAAACCAACCCTCTAAATCATCATTTGCAGAATCATTTGAATAAAAAACATTTTTATATCTTTCCTCGCACTCAACAATTTTTCTATACTGTGTATACTCTAGAGGTAGGCTCACTCTTCATCTTTTTTAAAAAAAAAAAAAATCGGGGGCATTCCCCCATCTTTATATATTGGCTCAAAATGGTCCCCAAAAGGTAAGATTTATAAAGGTTTGAGAAAGAAAAACAACATCACCATAGGAAACCGTAGCATCAGAGTGGACAAAGGCACACCCACAGAGAAAACAATGGCAAGAGCAGAGACTACTACACCAAGACACAAAAGTTGTTCAACGATGCCTCCAGGGAGGTATATCACGCCGTAACGTAATCATCATTAGCCAAGCAGATGCTTGGCGAGGCTTTCGCCGAGCCTTGAGCCAAGGGGGAGAAGGTGTAAAAGGTTCTTTAGTGACGCCTTCATGAAGGAGAACCTTGTCGGCCGCCTCGGATCCGGATGTGAGCTTTCACCTAGAACCTTTGCTCTCGAATTGATGTGAGAGCCGGTAGCTGCCACACCACGCAGAACCGTTTGCGGACTCGCCCGCGATGATTTGAGGCTCACACCGGTGGACTCTTTGTCTTTAGCTGGCGAGAAATCCGAACAGAGAATGATTTTATTTGTGTTAGTTGTTGGAAGATAATTTTTTCACCAAATTTATATTCCTAACCATTACAAATGACAAAGTTTTTTTTTAAGTCGCACCACTAAACATCTGGTTTCAGTTTGTTAGGGTTGGCTGACTAGGGAGGTCCCGCTGGAACAGGATCCAAGCAGCCTCTGCAAACTGTGAGACGCTTATTCCGACCGAAGCCGACCTCCATCCTGTACGGCCAGCCGACTTGTGTTCATACTTCGCCCTCGGCAGAAACCTCTTGCTCTTGGGGGGCGAACGCGCCTGCCGCCTCCGGCCGCCCCCTCGAGCCGCGTCAAATCCGCACCCTCCTCGGCTGCGCCGGCGATCTCCCGCCGCAAGGACGAAGCCCCGTGTCTCGTTCTCGCTGATCCCCTGCCCGCCGCCATGACGGAGGTACTCTCCCTTCTCCACCTTGGTAATTTGAGGCCGCAGTCGTGACCTTCCAATTCAGGCGGAATCGCGGTGTCGTTTGGGCTCGCTAGCGATCTTCTCGCTACAGGGAAGAACGTTGTTCAGTGGTCTGGGTGGCTGTACCTTGTACCTCGCGCGGCCTTGCCTTCTTTCTCGTGGGTCTCTAGGGATTAGGGTTAGATAGCTGCGAGTGCTTGTGCCTTACTTGTGGATGTTCGTCACTATCCAATGTCTCGGTAGAGTACAAGTTGTGGCTTTGCGGAGGCTGAATACCAGAGATTTCGGCCCTCTGACGCGGTTCTGTGCTATGGTGGTCAGGCATCTGGGCTCTGGTTGTTATAGTGGATGTCGATTGATTTCAGTTGTTGCCGCGAATGCTACCTGCTTCTGAATTATTTGTTCAATTTTTTTTTTTTTTTTTTTTTTAGGTGTTGGGGTGGGGTGGGGGAGTGAAAATGAATGTAGATGCTAGGCTAGGGGAGAAAAATGTGTTGTTCGTTGTGCCCACAATAAGTAGTCCCATTCCGAGTAAATGATGATAGGCTTACCTCTTGCAAAAAGAATAACAAGGTTCTTTTGCCATTCAAAATGTTGTTTTCAGTTATCTGCTAGCTGTTATGTTGTTAAACTATGTTGTAGGAAACATCCATTTGTGTAAATTAAACGGGAATACTCCCTCCGTTCTATAATACTTGCAACTATGGGTTCCGTGCCAAAATAAAATTTCTACCAAATTATTCACATTTATGACTTCAAATTAATTTATTAAGAAACTACATTTTGTAATGAATCTAATGAGATTTATTTGCATAAATATTGAAGTTTTTATCTAAATTAATCAAACTTGGGATACTAAACCGTGACACTGTGCTAAATTGCATTTTTATTTTGGAACAGAGGGAGTAATAAGTTCTCATTTGCCTCGTTTCAGTACACAGCCAAGAAACAAATGGTGGTAACTTCTGTAAGATTTATAAGGACAATTCCTTCAGCATCAGGAACATGAACTTGTCGCCACAAGGACAATGCAAAAAGACTGATAATGCAAAAAATAGTGAAAAAAGGAAAAGGAACAGCAGCAAGCTGCCCGAGCTCTACAGCAGATAGAAGCAGTAAGTTCTCAGATTCACATTTTTTCCTTTACCGTGGTATTATTCAATATCCACTGGTGGTATGCATATAGTTATCGCACATAAACTAGATTGCTTTATATACAAAATATGATATTGTATTCATACAGCTGTAATATGTCCTTTTTGGCTTCATACTGATGTCTTGTGCCTGTTTGTCGTGTGTTAGCAATTGGTTCACGAGCTACGGAAGCATGCCTGATTCTTGTTCAACCTTTTGTTTTTTGCTGCAGAAAGCTAAAAAGAGCTATCAAAAGGATTTAGAGAATAGCCAGAGGAATGTTGATGGAGACACTTCTTCAGCACCTGGAGATGGTTGTGTATGGTTTTACTGTTTTATATATATCAACAATTCAGTGCATTCTCTAGTACCCTATCATGATGCATATTTTGTATCCTGCTGTGTCAGTTCATCTTTGATCTGTAATTCTGTGCACCCCATCGAATATCATCTCCCTTATTCTCTTATTTTGAGTGCTGATTAGCTTGTTACTTTACTCTTATGTTAAAATACTTGCACCAGGCACTCCTCTTCAAGTATTCATGGCTCCACCCCTGTATATTTTGGACTTCTTCCAATTTCCCGTCAAGTTCACACGCCCAGACTTGCATGCTCAACCAACAAATCCTGATAATTAACCCTGTATCAGTCTTTTCAGGCCTCACTTATTTGATCTAGAACTTACAAGATTGAATTACGCATTCAAATCCTGACATTACTTTCTGCTGGCCTGGAACTAATTTCTTGATTTTCGGATCATTCTCCTGAGTCCTATGAATTATGAAGCATTCTTTACATAAACCTTATCATATGTTAACTAGAACAAATCATTTTATCTGAATATTCTCTCTGTTTGGTGTCATGTCTTCAAATATTGTTTCTGCAGGATGGGTATTCGACTCGGCATCAGGATATCATCATGACAAATCTACTGGACTTTACTACGATTCAAACTCTGGCTTCTATTATTCTGATAGTTTAGGTAATTCTGTTTGTAATGTTCTGTCTTGTATTTGTGCAAGCTGGGTTTTCTCTTTTCATATATGTTGATGTTTATGTTTGTATATGAGCAGGCAAGTGGGTTACTCAAGAAGAGGCATACAAGTCTGTGCAAACTTCCAAAACAGACGTTGGTCAATCCTCAACTTCACAAACAAAGGCTCCTGCTGCAGCAACGGCCGTTCCTGCTATTAAAGGAGGTCCAGCTCCAGGTCGGGTAGTCACAAAACCATTGAACCCAATGAGACCTATTAAGGGCACCCCAGCTCAATCTGCTGGTGCTGTTAACAAGAGGAAGAGGGAGGATGGCAAGCCCAAGGCAATCTCCAAGGAGGAGGAAGCGGCCCTCAAAGCACGTGAAGCAGCGAGGAAGAGAGTCGAGGATAGAGAGAAGCCTCTGATGGGATTATACAAAACCTACTGACATCTTGTCCTTGCCAAACTACTCTTCCTCCATATGTGCTTGCCAATTACACTCTGATGTTGTAAAAGAAAAGGAAATACTAACCGAATGCATCTTTCTCAGAAAGAATGCCGGTAATGATGTGGCACTGGATTCCAGAGCTCTTTCTGCATCAGCATTGTGTGTCTACACCTCATCAGTGGTTCTTGGGCGGACCAAGTTCCTTTTGAATCATGTAAAAGGATATGTTCATTGTTTTTTTAAGCGGATGGAGTGTCATATACTGCGGAATGAGGACATGGTGACTGTTCTTAAGATGTTCAATAGTTTATGATTATGTGCTCGACAACTGTGACAGTACTGGCCGAGGAGTTGGCTATGGCTCTGTGAGACTGACTGAACGAAAGCGCTTCCAGAAAATTATTAAGAAAAGAATAAAAGCGTCCAGGCTCCAGCAAGTGGAGTCTGAAGTTTTTTTTGCTGCCAAAGGGTATGTGAAAAAACTGCAAAAGAATGTGCTCATCATATTTATCCTTTTGTGTTTTTGGCAAAAATGGAGTGTGCCGTATGCTAGGAACGGGACAACGTGGTGAACGGCCGTTTTCTGGACGGTCAACAGCGTGTTCCCATGCTCGTGAGACCGCACCCAGGCCATGGCTACAGGAAAACTCTTCCCGAGTCCCGACACCATATGAGTAAACCAATTTGTCGTTTTTTACCTAGCAATTAGTATCTTTTTAATCTCAAAATTTAAGCTAATTGTTAGCTGAATACTCAACTAACAACTACCATCTCACTAGTTAGGCCAAATCAGTCTAAGCTAATACTAGAATACTAACCATAAACTATTTGATCGATCCATTTCACCCAAAAATGTCTAGAAACAGAAACCTTCTTGGCCGTGTGGAGGAAACGAAAGGTTTACACTGAACGACTCCGGCCTCCGTTAGAGAAAGTACAACAATGATGCAGTAAAAGTATGTTGGTGGAGTGAAAAGCATGAAACCTGGCGGGTGGCCGTTGGGGAGTTGAACATCTCGACCGATCCACTTGTCCGCAACCGCAAGCATGGTTCCATTTTAAGGGTCCGCCACTATGCGTGTGACGTGATGTTTCTCCCAGCCGATCGGCGGGCGAAACCACTGTCCTTGCGCGCGCACACGCCACTGAAATGCATGAGCACCACGTAGTATGTGTCGTCGTGGGCGGCTCCCCGTCCAGGCGTCTGGTCGGCAAGCCAGAAGCAGGGAGTTGAACGAAACCGACCGATCGAGCTTGTCCGCAACCGCAAGCATGGTTCCATTGCCGTTGGGCACAAACTAACCCACCCGTGCCTCTGCCCGACACGAGGCAGATCACGTCAGAGAGCGGTGCCGCCGCAAGCCAAACCCAAAACTGACGCTCCAAGCCTCCCTCCAACGCGCCCGGACCCGAGTTGCCCAGGCCTCATGGTGAGTGGTGGCAGGGTTGGAACCGCGAGTTCGCGACTCGGCGGAGGTCACGCACTGCTCATGTGTTGCCGAGGAGGACCGACCGCGATCTACGATGCGAGAAGGCGAAAGCGGCCTAGTAGGCGATGATGCTCTTTATCGGAGAGTTTCCTTGTTTCTTTCTCCCTCTTTTTAATTCTTTTCGGAAGATGCTTGGCACGCTCGATGACGCGCAGGTGTCGCATGTCTTTATTCTTCGAGAGATAATTTGCGGTCCGGCACGGCTGAAAAAAAAATGGTTTCGCGTGTGCCCGCATGGCAGCTGTGGCTCGTATGGGGCCGTCGCGTCACATCACGTTTGACCAGCGAATCGATGCCGAATGGATGATCGGACTGGACCGACCGGTCAAATAAGCACGCGCCTGGGTGGGTTGGAGCCGCTACGACCGGCAACTACTACTGTGCTGGCCCTCTTCAATGTCTTCATGGCATTACCCACAAACAGGTCAAATAACACAAATAAACAAAGGAAGAGAGATGATGAATGGCCGAAGAAGTAGGGGAATGGTAATCAAGCTGTCGGGATCAGATTCTGAAATTCATGGAGGCGGATCGAGAGAATGTCAGAGTTGACGAGGTGGGGCCGGTCGCCTTATCGATCATCAAGTGACACGATGCCAATTTGGACGGCCAGGATCAGCCTTGTCGCCACTAAAAAGCCCCTATACATCTATACTCCCTGCCTTCCATCCATAAAACGATGAGTACAACAGTTTTAGGTTTTATCACTATAAAATATATATTAATATTGTAGGTTGAAAAAATAATATTGTATGATACATTATTAGATTATAATGGAGTATGTTTTTTGTAGTACTATTATTTACTTAGAATACTAAACAAATATTACTAATATTCTTTTTCTTTTTACAAACTTAGTCAAATGTAAAGATACTTGACCTAATCTAAACTTTAAGTTTTTTTTTGGACAAGAGTACTTTCATTCCAAATTATAAGACGTTTCAACTTTTCTATATGCATGATTTTTACTATACATTTAGATATACACTATGTCATTTTAAATTATAAGATGTTTTGACTAATCTAGATATAAATGGGCTTAGATATATGTTATATTCATATATAATAAAGTCAAAACGGCATATAATTTAGAATTATAATTATAATATTGATGTCGATGACTATTTACATTTGGCAAAGGTGAATGGTCCGCTTAAAAAGCCCGATTCCGACGCCACTAACGACGACATGAGTAGCACCAAATCGCCACGACTCAATTCTGTTGTTTAAAAACAAGAAGAAAAGTTGAACAAGAAATATTATATTACACATAGATATGCTACTAATTCGGACCTACGCAGACGTGCTTGCAGCTAGCCGCCGACCAGGATACGACTGGCGCTACCGATGGCTAAAAAGCCTACACCATACAATACAAAATACAAAACCACAAGTCCCAAAAGTCTATTGTATTCCATTGGACAAGTTAAATGGTTATGCCAATGTCGTCCGTACCGTAGGCTTCTTGGATTTTTTTTGGCAAAAAGTAAAGGACATATATGGGAAATGTATATTATATAGGGCACAATGATTGTCGAGTACTACTCATGATTGTCACTGACGATCAGCCGAGGACATCTATTTCCCTTCGGATCCTCTTATGCTGCAGAAAATGATATATATCGTACCATTGCGTTGGTTACATGCCTTTGTATGGAGCAAAGGTGTTCAGACGAGTAGATCTAATTCGCGCCGCTTTTTTTTTTTTTTATTTTTTTTATTTTGATTGAAGAATAAAGAGGGAATATATAGTTTTTTGAGATGGTTTAATATTGGTACTTTTTTTTTTTTTTTGTTCCTCTGGACCATTATTTTTCTTGCCACTGAACCTGAAACTAGTATCCATCAAGGAGGTATCTTTCGAGCCTCATCACTGGAGTTCGATGATAAACACTAAAAGATTGTGGTGAAGCATGAATATTTCTTGATTTATTTGGAAGTTGATGGCTCAGATTAGGGCACTAAAGTAATGGGGTTTTGGCACGCTAAGCTTTTGGTACTGCATTCATATAACTGACGAGACAAAAGGAGAGGAGGCAAAATGCTGGCCACACAAGCTCACATATATGGGTCGACACTGAGCTATGCCACTGAGCACTACTAGGTGTGAATCATGTGTACTCGATCGTTTCTTTGGTCGTCATGGGAAACAAAATTCGGTGGAAGTACTGTACATTTGAAAAGAATGGCAGTGGAGAGAAGTGCGCGGGATTATTCTGATTCGATCTCGTACAAAATCCTGCATCAATGATGGATGGAACTAGCCGTATGTATTCACTAAAGGTCATTTGTACCGCCCATATATGTAGATCCACACCTGGTCAACATCTTCATTTTTTACCAAAACAAAATCATAAATAGCCAGTACTCATACTCCCTACTGAAAAAAATGTTGAAAAAAAAAAAATATAACTAAGAACGAATTACATTTTATTAGCTCCTTTTTATGATTTTATTACTTTATAATCAGTAAATTCAATAAACCCTAATAGAAGTAAAGTGTAGAGTCAGGTGTATCTTTTTTTATTAGAACAAACATTTGGGGAAAAAAATAAGAGTCCGGACTAGAAATAGAATTCCTAAAGAAGAAAAAAAAAAAATGAAGAGAGCACACTAAAAGCCATGTCAACCTCTCATCAGCTAATTTCAGTTTTACGGCTGTTCTTGGGCATCCTTGTCCATATCCCCAGTACACGCAGAACGTTCCATATCAGTATGGGTGTATGGGTTGTTTATGCTATAGGTGAGAAGCCCCAAGGAAACCCGTGATCAAAGAAACATCTCTAGAGCTGCAGTCTTTATGATGATAAGCATGGTACATTTTGATCATAATTGAAGCACTCTATAGTGGAGGGAGAATCTAACTTTATCACAGGTTTTAAGAAGACTTGAACATGGCAATGATCAAGGGCACATTAATCCATAATAACTAATATCAATACTTCTCTCATCATCTTATAATCTATCTTATATCTTAGTCCATATCTATATCTATCCTATCGACGCACACTCTATCTCCATTGGAAAAGCGTGTCAGGGGAAACGAGCCACGAAGCCTCGCTGTCCGCCGTCGTCCGGGCGGCTCGGGCGACCCCTAGCGCCGCCGCTCCCCCCTCCCCTCCCCATTCGCCTGCGCCCGCTGAGAGCGCCTTTTGAAGCCCGGCGGCTCGAGGATGGTGGCGGCGGGTGCAACTTCGGCCTCGCCTCGGCTCCGGCAGACGGAGGCGGCGCAGCGTTAGAGACCGGCCCCGACGGCGGGGCGGTAGGGCGGCGTGGCGGTGCTGCGGTGGGCGGATCCGCCTCTGGCGTGCCTTGGACAAGAACTCGGGAGGTGGAAGGGTTGGCGTCTTGCGGCGGTGGCATTTTCAGTACGGCCCGATGGCGGTAGCGGGATCTGGTGGCGGGCGAAGCGCCGCCGGGGTCTCCACCGGGAAGGCGTAGGGTGCTAGATCCCCTGCACTTACGGTGGGCTGATCTAGCATCCTGCGTGCTGGATTTATTAGCGTGTTGTTGGCTGCCGTGCTTGGCCAGTAGCGACGGACGGCGATGGGGGATTCGGCGGCGCCGCGGCGTTCGGCGGTCCTCCGGCGGCGGCGAGGTTTGGCTCCGCCATGGTGGTGGGAGCCATGGCGACTAGGTGCTGCACCGAGGCATCATGGTGGTGCGGCGAGGCACATTGGGTCGCTCCTCCGTGGTCTACGGTCCGTCTCTCGCGGCTATCGCAGGGTGACTCTTTCAGTGGCTTCAGGTTGGGGTGGGCTTCGAGGCGAAAGCCATGGTGACGGGGCGCCCATGGGCGTCGTTCTCCCGTTAGGGGGCGCCGGTCGAGCCCGTCCACCTATGGCATGAGGGTTTGGGTGTAATACCACGTCCACGTTGTGGACGAAGCGTTAGCGGGCGCCTTTGGCGCCGCCAACTTCATGAAGGCTTCGCCGGACCGGGTTCTGTGCTTGCGGCGGTCGCGGCCGTCTTTGGTGCGGGAAGGCTGCCTTGGTGGACGTGGTCCGAGGGTGGTGGTGATTCATTCGGTGGTTGCGCGTTGGGAGGTCTGACCTTGGGGTGCGGCGATGGTTAGCGGGGTTTGGCTGGGTGAGGGGGTCGTGTGGTGGCGGTGGTCGGGGACCCGTGGGCGATGGGGGGACGGTCCTCGCCTATGCTGTCCTTCCCTTCGGACTTTGGCGGCGGCCGCGCGCGGCGCCGAGGGAGGCCGGACCGGCATGGAGCTTGGTTGGTGGGGGGTGACGCAGCTTCGCTGCTGGGCGTATCGGCATGTCTATCCTCCCGGTGGGGCTTCTGGGGGGGTGTGGCAGCCGTGGGTCGCCGCGTTTTTCCTGCGGTGTGGAGAGCTGGTGGAGTTGCCCGGTGAGCTCTAGTTGTTGCGAGGTGTCTCGCGGTCGGCGCCTCAATCCGACGAGGCGTGTTGATGAAAACTGCGTGTTGATGGCTCAATCCAACCGAAAAGGTGCTTCATGGTTATCTTTTCTTCCATTCTCCTCGCTGATAGTTGAGTTGTTCTAGTGGAGGCTAGTAGTGTCGGGTTGTGTCGATGTCCCAATCCGACCAACCATGGAGTTGAGTGGGCTTTGCCGTTGTGGCGCCGAAGTTGAGTTGATTTTGGTACCTAGGGGTGCAGAGGCGGAGTAGAGTACCCTCCGCGAATTGTATGGTTCTTTTCTGGCCCGGTTTCAAATCAAAAAATCTGGCCGACACTTTTTTTTTCTTTATTCGCCTAATAGAAATGCGGTAAAAAGCTTTTGCCGTCCTTTTCAAAAAAATATCTATCCTATCCATTCTATATCTATACATTCTATATGTATATGTATATCTCTCTATTATATATTATATAGTTATATCCATATCTGATTTAATTGATATATATTAAAAGAGTTATAAGTGATCTGAACTCACGAACCGTACTCATAAAAGTTGCAACAACTCGACCAATGACAGTATAACTAATTCCTAGTATATTATTGAGTTTGATGCAGGCACAGCCTCACCGCCACGTTTGCTAGTTATGCAAATAGTACACGATGATAATACACTCAAGAGCTCCACAAAGTGAGAATCCAATACCAAAAGTATTGGCTGCAAACTGCGCTTTTATACGGTTTCACACTATGTAAAAAGAAGAAAAATCTTGTATGAACAGATAACCGGGCAGAGAAATACGACAAAATGACGCTATGATTCTTCACCCTTTGTTTGCCGGCGCCGCCATGCCGTGGTGGTGCCACGAGTACGCGCCGAGTCCTTTGGCCAGCCGCTGCAGCGGGCTCAGCCTAGCGCACCCGGCGACACTCTCCCGCCGCCGCGGCCGCGTTCCGGTTGCCATGCTTCTTCCAGTCCTTGCCCATGCCGTCGCCTTTCGCGCCGGCTTTGATCACCGCCGCCGTCTGCGTGCTCGCCTTCTTGACCGGCACGTCGAGCTGTCGCACTGGCTTCATGTCGGAGTCCTCCAGCTTGTTGACGCGGCCGCCGTCGGATGAGCTCCGGAACAGGAGGAGGTCGCTGAGCCGCCACCTTCTCCATCCGGCGCTCCTCGACCTCGACGCGGGTACGCGTGGCCGGTTTCTTGGTCGGCGAGCCGGGAGCGAGCCAGCACTTGTCATCCTTGCCGCCGAGCGGGGATGGTGACGGCGCCTTGGTCGCCTCCAGCAGCGCGGCGGCGAACGGGTCGAAGTCGACGCCGGAGCCGACCCTGCTCCTCCGCCGCGGCGACCACATGGCGCCTCTGGCCATCGGCGACCGCGGCGACGACGCGACGCTGCCACCGTCAAGCAACCCGGGCGGCGGCTTCAACGGACGTATCTTGGGCTTCATCAACGGCCTGATCTTGCCCTTCTCGAAGAGCTCGTCGGCCGTCGTGAGCGTCTCCACCGGCGCGGCCCTGCCGACACGCGTGCCGAACTCGAATTCCGTGTCCCACGCCGCCTCGTTCGCGGCCACGACGCCACCGCCAAGCCCGCGCTTGGGCGTCCCAGGCCTCCCTCCCAGTCGAACGGCACGGACGATCCACCGCCCGTGGCGTACGACCGGCGCGGCTGGAACTCCTCGTCACCATCGCTGTCGCCGTCACCGTCGCGGCCGCCGTCGCCCTCGGCGAAGTGCGCGTAAATGGCCGCGGCACGCCGTGGGCTAGCGGGCGCGCTGGTGAAGTGCTGGAAGAGGTCGAACGGGTTGTTGGCACCGGTGAGGCGCGGGGTGGACGGCGGCAGGAGGTCGAACGGGTTCGGCGACGGCGGCGCCGTCAGGGAATAGCCCGCCGCCCGCCGCTCCCTCCTCGGAGTGGACACGGCGCCCGCGCGGGCTGGACGGCGCCGTGGCGTACGGGCTCGTGGCCGCGCTGCCTAACCGGAAGTCTTTCGGCTCCATTTCGGTAGTCTTTGGTTGGCTTGTCGGACTTGGAGAGGAGGCTCTGGTGGGTGGCTGCCGCTGGTTTAAGAGTTGTGGCGAGGGATGGAGAAGATGGAGATGAAGAGAAGAGAAGCCAAGGAAAGCGGGAGGAAGCAGAGGCCTGCAGATGCAGGGGAAGACTGGAATGGAACCTGAATACGTGCTGAATATATATATAATATATATATATATACTAAAACAAAAGAAGATTGATTTAGGAAGTTTTATATTTTATTATATCTATAAAAAAACAGAACAGTGAAGCACGTTAGGAACAGAAGAGGAATTTGAGATCTTTATTTTCTGATATTTGATGTGATTTTCTATATACGGAGTATTTGGCAAAAGTAAGAAATATGTGTTGCTATTTTCTGAAAGTTCTTACCATTTGAGACAGACTCTTTTTTTGAAACTTTTGAGCTGGATTCTGACGACTGGCTGGAATCGCTTTTTAATTGACGCTATCGGTTTCATCTCCGTGCTTTGCCGACAAATTTCGCCGATTGGAAGTAGTACCAGCCGAAGGTGCTACTGTTGGTTGGACCAAAGCATGCATGTTTTTGTGCTCGTCTCAGGAGTAGGCTGGTGTTTTTTCTCAAAAAAAAAAAAAAAAAAAAAAAAAAAAGTAGGCTGGTGCTACTGTGAGTCTGTGATACAGACATACTGTATAAATAAGCAGCCGCTTTGTCTAGCTCTAACGTGATTTTGATGCACTTAATGCGTGCCTTTTCCTAAAGCCTTCGCTGATGACGACACTGATTGGATTTGGAATTGGAAGATAAAATATGATAGGGTAGGAAACAGATGGCCGTTTCCTTCCTCGCTCGTCAAAGGAAGCTCGTGCTCTCTTGTCTCTACTTGTTTCCTTCACAGGTAGTAGCTCCTGATTTGGTGCGGCGCTAATGACGCCACGCCGGTTGATTTACGGCTGATTACTGGGATCACCTTCCATCGATATGTATCTCGGTGTCGTGCTGTAAAGGACCTGCTCTGTTTGTAACTCAGTAGAAGTCCTTAATTTTTTGGAGCATATTCCACAGGAAACAATTCAAATCATCTCTTACTCCTAGGGAATTAAATTAATAAAGTATTTTTTTATGAAGTTCGTTCTCTGTACTTCAACACACCACAGGAGTACTGTATTTCCTAGGGAATTATTTAAATAAAGTTTTTTTTCTCGAACACGACTTCACGTGTCATTTTCATTAAGAGAAAAAGGCCAAGACCGGCCGAACAACACAATACAACACTGACAATGCAAACACAAGACACAAGACACTAGCACAAACACAAAGCGACCACGCAGAGAAAGTGGCCACAACAACAAAGCAAGAAGGAGGAGACCACCCCATCAAACCACGGGACACAACGCAACATGCATCTTCGCTAGGCCGGGCGCCGGGAGTCGCCGAATGGATGGAAGAGTGGATGCCCCGGTCGCCGACGCTTCACGCCAAGTCATCAAGGGTGTCACACGCCGCGGCGGCCCGCCCGAGGTGGATTCAAGCACGCCGTCCGGGTGACCGGGCCCGCCAATAACGACGACGGCGATAGCAATGTTAGGCTCCCCGGCGACTCAAGCCGAGCGCTACGCCCGGTGGCCCCAGGCCAGCCATTACAGGGCGACGCACGGCAACGGCGTCAACATCCAAGCGCGCAAGATGATCATTGGCGAAGCCGCAACGCCGCATGGGCGAAGGGGACAACTTCGTGATAAGCGTTGAAGACTGTGATCAACCCAACGCAGGTGGGCGAAGGACGATGGCGCGGGCGGAAGGCCCCGGGCACAAAGGCGGCGATGGAGATTCGGGGGTGGAAGGCATGGCGGTCGCCGGAGCTCGGAGGGTTCAACGGAGCCTTCAGGGAAGGAGATGACGCCCGCGGGCGCCACCAGATTGAGAGCACCCACCGGAACTTTCGCCTCCGGAGCCACCGGGAATCGCCGCCCGGCGACCTGAAGAACGATGCCTTCAAGAAGGTAATGACGCGCCGCGCCACCGTCGTCGGCCCAAGAGAGCTTGGGGAGGAGGTTTTCACCCGACGCCATCGACCGCATCCAAACCCCGCAACGTGAGGTCCTCCAAGAGACATGGCTTGGCCCCCGGCTCGGGCACCACCGCGACCGGAGCCGCCGTCGTATGCATTAGCCCCCAACAAAGTGGCACCGCCGCCCCGACCTTCCACCCATGGTAGTGGGGAGGTCGCACCGCCGTGCCGGCGCGGCACTGCCAGCCTTCCGCTTGACGGGAAGGGGGGGAGCGGCGCGCTCGGCGCGTCTTGGGCGAGCGCCGCCGCTCCTGCCGGAGGATCGCGTGGCCATGACCCGGCTGGATCGACCATGAAGGGTTCCAGCCCGCGAGGCCACCGGGTCCCTCGGGCGCGCCTCCACCGCCGCCCGCCCGAATGCGAACGGGCCATGCCGCAACGCCCCTGCCAACTTCGGCCCGCGAGGGGCCGGCTCCGCCCTGTGAGGGCCCGTGATCGTGGCCGCCCCACCGCCGCCGCCGCCCAGCCGCCCGGGTCTAGGGCGAAACCCTGGACCGGGCCCGCTACCGCTCCCCCGCCAAACCGCCAAGGGGAAGAAGACCGGCCCGCGGGGGTCCGGATCCGCCCCGGGAGGGGTCGAATCGGGCCGGCCCTGGTCGTGGCGGCGCCACCGCGCGGGAAGGTGGGAGGGGTGGGGAGAGGGGAACGGGGAGCACCGGGAGGAGGGGATGGTGCGGGAAGGCGCCTTGTTGGGCCCTCCCCGCCCCGGCCGCCGCCGGGCGAGGAGAAGCGGCGGCGGCGGCCCACCGCCGCCCAGGAGAGGGGTGGTTTGGTGGTGGTGGGGGGCCCTCGAGTCGCCCCGGAGGGGACGGCACGCGAGGGAGACAAGGCCTTAGAATTATTTAAATAAAGTGTTTTTATTAAGTTCTTTTAGGGCGGGAAATTGAAAACTCCCACGTTCTGAAGCCTATCATCATCCGTTGAAACGGCAAAAGCAAAGAGGTCAACTCCGTGGCCGCGTCAATGAAATTGAAAAAATACTTTTGACCAAACAAATAAATCGCGGTTTCTTTTGGAAGTTCACAAACATTTCGTGCGCTTAGGTGTCATAACAATAATCATATCTTCATGAATCATTTGTTTCCTTGAGCGCACAAGGCCTGACCCTGAATATAAGAGGCATTTTACGATCCTCGATCCTAATCAGTTGCCTCTACCTGCTTCCCCCACCCCCCCATGTCGTGGAACAAGAACTGATTAAGCATTATTAATCAGTGTATGTATTCAGACCGAATTGATATGTACTCCTACTAGAATGAAAATGTTTACAGGTCAACATGACCTTGAATAAAGGAAGGTTGTGAAGTTGACTAAGACTTTCGACCTTTCCTTCTCCTTTAAAGAAATGGTGCTCGGTTACTTGTCCCAAAAAAAAAAAAAATGGTGCTGGGTTGAACTTGAGGAGTTTTGAAATAAACTACATAGGTTTGCTGAATATTCCACAAAATACAAATGTTCTTAGCTAATGCCATTATACGTACGGCGGAGGTATCCAGAAAGAATGCATGATAAGAACGTTTTTTGGGCAAGCAATGAAGTAATCTGAAGTTTCCAACTTGTCATCTTGCGGGTGCCCGGCCGGTGTTCCCCGACTCTGCGCACACATTTCCTGTTATTTTTCAGTTGATAAAATAATATCACTAGTATTCACTTGGAAGCAAAAAAAAAAAAAAAAAAAGTCAATAGTTAGGACGCGGCATCAATGCGCCGGCGGCCGGCATGTCTCTTCCGTTCTCCCTCCTTGCTCGGCTGCACATCGGAGTCGGCGAGGCACCGCTAGTTGGCCGAGTCGAGGTCAGCCGGTTTGCTCCCCGCGTTTTGTATTTGCCTGCTGCCCTGGCCGCGATAAGAGCAAAGTATTATAGAAGGCTATAAACCGCTAAATGATAACGTGGAAGAGAGAAGGAAGAGGGGAGGAGAAGCGGGCTGTGAGCTTACGGCCGGCTGGACACGACCACCAAGAAAACTTTGTGGTACGCACAACCGAGTCCATTATTAAATCTTTGAAGACTTAACCATTATGCAGGGTAAATGGTAAGAAGTGAGGGTACATAAGGATCCTTACAGCCAGCAACCGGTTGTATTATAATACTTGCTTAAGGCGTGGAAGGCTAGAAGTGGCCGAGCAGGGAGGCATTTCGACGACCGACGTCCGCTGTGGGCTGCGCGTCCTCGCGGGGACGTGTCGCCGTCGTTTTCTTTGTCCGGCAGCGCCGTCCCTAACTACCTCTCGCATTGACTAGTCCCTGTTGACTCCAAAGATGCTTACCTGCGAGGTGGGTGAACTAAGATTTGTTCTTCTACATGATGATGCACGCGGCAGCGTAATCGGTTGCGAGTTTCTAATGGCGTTGCAGTTGAAGGCTAGTTTGGCTTTGACGAACGCGACGACCAGCAGCCTAAACACAGCAAGATTCGGATTGAAGAATCTCTTGGGCGTGCGGGTATGTCCGAGAGCGAGACCATCTGTCCGTCTGTCGCTCTTCGTCTTGGAATTGGAACTTGTACAGTATACCTCTCTCGGTGTCTCCCCAGTGAGCTTTGCGCAACCAATTGTTTAAAGGAAAAAAAAAAGATTCGGAATAAAGAACTGTTACTAGCTTTTAGCTTTTAGAGCCATGGTTCATCACTTTTTTTTTATGAAACCATGGCTCATCACTTCATCATGTTTGTTGCGGTTTGGGTGTGAAAAAAAAAAATTAGAACTTTGTGAAAAATTTAGCCGGGGCATGTCTCCCTCGTATGCCCCAGTCAGTCTCCATAAACTGGTGTGAAAAATTTAGCTGGGGCATACGTGGGTGTTAGCCGGGGCATGGCTGATAGCTGAGCGACGATGTCTTGCAATGGTGAACTTTGTGGCATTCAAAATGGGGATGGGTGAACCACAGTGTCTGATCCACCGATCCATCTGAGTAGTAGGAGCACCGGTTGCTCCATTTTCATGACGTGCTGACCCTTGGGGCTCCAAAGGATTAAATGGATGGCTTCATTCAGTAATTCGTCGTGTGACTGTGGCTGCAAGAAGCACACTACGTATACTGAGATCGACCGTCGTCTCCGCCTCACGGTGAGAATGAGAGCATCACTTTTGCAATCTCCAGCAAACATCGATCCAAGCAGGCCAAGTAATGGAGGCGCGCCGTTCGTGCCGCCTACCTTCAGCAACTGTAGGACGTCGTCGAGGCGGCCAAGAGCAGGAACAGCAACGGCGGCGCGACGCGCGGGGAGCAGTGCCCGCGGTCGTCGTGAAGCGCCTCCGTCTGCAGGGCCGCATCGAGGGCTCCAAGCACCGAGGGCAAGCGCCAAAGACGGCGGCGAGGAGGCGGCAGGGCTCTCATCGGCGGCTCAATCGAACCGATGGGTCTTTTCGGTTCTATGGCTCTAGATTCTTGGATCCCCATCATCTATTTTGGCTCAGTACGAGACCCATTTGGATAGGTTTTACGGATCGGTTCGATGAACCGAACCACACCCATTTTGATGTGGCATGAAGAGCTTTAAAGATCTGTCATTTCTTCGAGTTTTGGATGGAAAACAAGCGACTCAATTTTCCAACGCATAGATGCTAGGGAAGATAAGACGAGTCCAATGCTCGGACAATGGACAGAACAGTACAATTGAGTTCCTCACCATTGGGCGAGTATAGTACCTCCCTTGTTTATTTATTTTCTCCTTGTTATAAACGTATTACTAGAGTGCTTATAATAGACAGATCCAATGCTTTCTTTATCCAGTTTTTAAGAAACTTCCCGATCCATTGGTGGGCGGGTCAGCCAGTGGGTTATTTTTGAGGAAATTTCCCGATCCAAGATCCAGTGTGTGTGTTTTTTTGCTTTTTTAAGGAACTTCATGGGCCACGCTGACACTGTTGGTCCTCTCTTTCCAACACATCGAGCCCACGCAAAGCTTGCTAAATGATACGAGCCCACGCAAAGCCCACCCAGATCCAATACGCCCTCTTTCTTTTGGGGGAGAAAAACGTTGGCTGTCTTCCGTTCCGCTCCCAGTGCTCTCGCTTCTGTTCCCCTATCGTCGGCCCCGACAAGCGCCACGTCTCGCGCGCTCGTCCGCTCCCCGCCGATGAGCTGCCGCGCGGCGCCGTGGAGCCGCCCGTCGCACTTCGCCGGGCCGCGTGTGCCCACCCCGGCGCGGCCGCGCTTCGCACTTGGTGAGGTCCACGAGCTCCCCCTCTCGCCTCTAGATTTCGTGGTTATCTGATTTCGCTGTTCGCTCTGATGCCCCTTGCCTCCCTAGTGGGTTTGTTTCCCCGATTTTGGGGGCTTTACGTCCGATGGTTAGCAGGTGCTGTTCAATGCGCGTACCGGGCCACGATTTAGCTTAGCTAGGAGGATAGTTTGAATAATAGTGGGCTCTCATGTTTTGCTTAGCTTACCAACGAGAATACTTTTGAATTTTTGCTCTGATGAGATTTCTGGCACTGTTTCTTCTGATAGTGTAAGCATGTCCCTTAAAGTATGATCTCAAGTCAGATGGAAAAGTTAGGTTGTTGATGCATTTGAACTAGATGAGCTCGGTTGATAGACTTTGGGTTCTACTGTAGTTATTCGAACCCTATGTTTCACATTGAGTAAAATGCACCACGTAATCTACGAACTTTGCGTAGGCTGTAACAAATAGGCCCATAAAACTAGGAAACCGGATATCTAGCCCCTCAAACTTGCATTTTGGTTCACTCTGGGCCCATCTGGTGAAACTAGCCTTCGGTTTTGTTGATGTGGAGGTCCACCGTGGACTAGGGCCCACGCCATTTATCAAAAACCCCCTGCATCCTCCCATCACACGTTCGAGTGCCCGACGCCAGCGTTTGCGGACGCGGAGCAGCAACTATTCCGCGCGTCGATCATCAGGTTCCATGAGGTGAGCCCGTGGTTCGCGCTCCCGAACGCGCTGGCCAACGCCGCCATCGTGCAGGCCGCGTCTACGCGCGGGTCAGGTCCTACAACACCGACTCCAGCGGGGACGTTGTGGCCCGCTACGTCCGCCAGAGGCCATCGCTGCGCTCGCCGTGTCGGGGGCATCTACCAGGACGCGACGACTACGGTTCATGCAGTTCATCGTCGACGCACTCAAGGCGGCGTGCGCAAGTGCCCTACCACTGTGCGCTACCTGCTAGGGCGTCCAGGGACACCATCGCCGCCGCGATACAACGCCTCCAGTCCGAGCAGACGCGCGCCTTCGTGGTGCACGATCGCCCGGCGCTCGCGGAGCTCGTCTTCGACGTCGTAGTGGAGGCCGGGATGATGGCGAGCGGGGCGACGCGGAGAGGACGACCATGTGCGTCCTTGTCGTCACACAATTGTATCTGTTTCCTGGCGTATGGGGCTCGAATCGGAGATTTGCCCATATACGGCTGAGCGTCGCCGCTGTCGGCAGCTCCGGTGACCCCCTCCCGGTCTCGGCCAAGCCAAGCGCAGCACCCTCTCAGCCCTCCCCAGCACGCACACACGCACTAACGCGCAGCTGCGCAGCATCGTAGTGAGCAGCCGCCCGTGCGCCATGCGTGCTCTGTTTTGCTCAGAGCTTGTTAGCGTGATGACATCGCATGATGTCATACCTTTGCAATACGGCCGTTTTTCTTCAGAAAAATAAAAGAGGAAATACAATGGGAATACAGGGATGCGGGGAAGGTCCTCGATGCGTAAGCCGTCAGCGTGCCCGGCTCCCGCGGGCAGTGCAGGTTGATGTACGCGGGCAGTGTAGGTTGATGTACGCCTCGCCGTTGCCATGGACTTGGCATCGCTGCACTGCCGGAGACGGCGAAGTCGGCTGCTGTTGCTGCTTCGGGGAGCTCACGGCTGGGTGGGCGTGCGTGGCCTGACGGCAAGGGCATGAGTGCGGCGGGCCCTGTTACCGGTCGGCGACGGCGCACTAGCGGCGCTCGTGGCCCTGGACGGCGGGGTGCAGTCGCGACGGCCACCGGTAGGCGCAGGCCCGGCCAGCGTGGCAACGAGCACCACCAGGAACCATGGGAGTAGGCGCAGCCTCTAGGTTGATCGGGTCAGGAACAGAGACCGGGATGAACCGTGCGGCCGCGGCGATCTAGGCACGTTGGCGCGCCGTGCGGGGTGTTTTTTGATAAATGGCATGAGCCCCAGTCCACGGTGGACACGCCACGTCAACGAAACCAGGCTGGTTTCACCAGATGGGCCTAGAGTGAA